>CM035426.1:19438906-19533906 GCA_020310875.1 Ceratopteris richardii | reverse complement strand
ATAGAATTATATTTAAATATAATACATCTCAACTCCACAGCCTATCTTCAGCAAGAGTGGACATCATGGGCTCGATTCCCTTGAAGGACACTTTTCAAAGATTGTAATTCTAGATATGCTCAAAGTGACGCTTGTCCTCTTGGATAGTGAAGTGTAGCGATAATGCCTCAGTCCGAAACTCTTTCTTCTACTACAGTAGGATCACCTTCAATAGTGTTTATTTAGCAATATAATTAAAGCTCACAGCACAATTTAACCATGAACGCTATAGGGCTCACAGCTAGAGCAATCGTTCACGAGAAGCAGGTGCCAAGTTCGATCCCCATTGACGGGTTATTTGATGAGCAAACATACCTTTTGTTTCTGTTCTTTTGGACTTCTACAGTGAGAACAAGATTGTATTAAATTAGTATGTGAATAGTTCACACGAGCGGCCTACCATGTTGGATAAAAGGATGCTCTTCCAACGTGCAGGTCCTCATTTCGAATCCGATCATCAATTGCAACAGATAGCATTTGTTTTTTTAGAATGTCCTCTTTTGCTCTTGTTGTAACAGAGCAGAAGTTAGATTAAGATAGTTTTCTCCATCTAGTTGAGAGCACACAAGTGCCTAGTGTTCTTGGTTATGCTAGCGCCTTCATGAATTTTAGTTCCCATCAAAGTTTGGTCCAACAAACGCACCACCTCTTGTTAACGGTATGATGAACATCTAAGTTCTCTTTGGAGTTGGGGATTTTGGATATTTTCTTACCATTGCTCCAATGGAGGCCGTCTAGGCAAGGAAGATCTTGTCGGTAGAGAAGGTGGGTAATTGAGAGGTCCCACACTAAACACCTACCTTGAAGAAGAGTCCATTTCTCGAGGGTAATTCTATGTCTCCAGTCCAAGTCTTCGAACCTAATCCATTGGCTGGTCTCTTGTTTCTAGAGCTGTTTTCACTTTTTGAAGCCCTTGTACCATAAGCGCTTTGTAGTTTGGAGGTTCCAAGGCTCCACCCTCCTAATGCCGCTGAATGGGAACCAAATGAGCCATTTTTTCTTATCCAAGCCACCCACTTCTACTCAGCACTGATTCTGATGAATTGTTTGGCATTGTTCCAACTCTTCCATAAAGAACACATGAGGATAGAGCCTTTAGGGGACACCAGGTGGGGGGAGAAGAGAAGCATGAGAATCCTTATGTCCTTCCAACCAGGATGGCCAACTAAGGTAGGGTCTTCCATGTTTCTGAATATCAATTTAGCCCAAGAGGACTCACTATTGCTCCAAGCCTTGATAAGCCCCTTTGTCGTCAGCTTGTCAGCCAACCCAACGATATCCAAAATACCCAAGCCCCTTGAGTCTTTCCAACTAATGCGAGTTTCCCGTTTGATTTTTGGAATCCTCCTCCTGTTGGGGTCCATTGTCCAAAGGAATTTTCTATAGGTTCTTTCCACTTTCACCAACTCTTTGTCCCTAGGTCTCCAACACGAGATGAAGTAAATAGTTGTTGAAAGAATAAATGTGTTAACAACCATAGCACGCCTTGCCAAGTTGACTTGCATAACTTTCCAATGATTTAGTTTGCTATCCAGCTTGGCTAGCACCTAGTTCCATTCTTGGTCCATTGTGATGTCGAAGCCCATCGAAATGCCGAGGACACGAAAGACTTGACCTCTAGGGATAACTTGACACCCCTGATCTAACAACAATTGGGGTGGAGGTGCACGGATTTCTCTGAAAGCAGTTTTAGTGTGGTTGATTTTTGAACGTGACACCACACAAAAGGTGTTGAGGCAACTCTTGAACACCTCAATGCTATCATATCATTATGTACAAAGGCATTCATGTCATCAGCAAAGAGTCTAGCAATGAGTTGGCCATGATTTAGAGGTAGGGAAAGAGGCTTGAGATTGTCAGAGTCCATGTGATGCTATAATAGGCTATTGAGGCCGTGCGAGGCGATAGCGAAGAGTAGTGGAGCTAGAGGGCAGCCTTGCCTTATAGAGCTTTTTAAACATATGGGCTTAGAGAGCTTACTGCTGATGCTTATTCTAGTTGAATCATTTCCAAGAAGAGTGGAAACCATCTTCGTGAACTTTTGGCTGCATCCAAGGTGTTTTAGTGATTGAAGAATAAAGTCCCATTCCAATCTATCATACTTTTTGTCTAAGTCGATCTTAATGAATATGAGATCTTGTGCAGACTCCTCAGCAAATGCAAGGCCTTCCCAAATATCGACAATTGCTTCAAGTATACATCTACCTTTGATAAACCCTTTTTGGTCCTCACAAATTCATGACTCTAAATGACCAGAGATTTTGCTGGCGATAACTTTGGCAATTATCTTGTATCCAGTTTAGAGCATAGTAATCGGCCACCAATTTTCAATTTTGTTCTTATCTCCCCTTTTGTGAATTAACTTGATGACACCATTATTAAGACACTCAGGGAGGGCCCCAAAGGAGAGAGCCTCTTGCCACACCAAACGAAATGGGGTGGCCACCATTGGTGAGGCCATTGGTGAGGCCATCACAACCCGCACTTTTCCCATTGGGAAGATCATCAATAACCTCGATCATTTCGTTCTTAGAAATGTGAGCATCCAACAGAGAATTCATGTTCTGAGGGATTCTAGATTGAGCAACCCTCGAGATGGTTGTCATGGAGTCATGCCTATGCAGCGAAAGAAGAGTCGAGGCCCCGAGAAGATGGGTAAAGTGCTCAACGATGATAGATCTGTTCTCAACTTATGTGCTCTATTCGATCCTATTGTTATCGACCAAGAAGGGGATAAATTCCCTAGCTTTTTTCTTTTTGAGGATATTTCAAATCTTTTTCGATGGTTTGTCAGCCTTCCCTGCTCACCAATCTTTGAAGAATATTTGAAGATTTTTCCTTTCAACCTCCTCCTCGAATGTTAGTCTTCCCTTGATTTTCAAAAGACCTTTTTGTCATTGCAAGTTACCTTTGTTCACTTCGTCTTCAACATGTGAGAGCCTCCGGTACACCATTTCTCTTCTTTTTTTTCGGATATCTCTTATAGCCTCATGAATCTTGATAAGAATTTGTCGAGTCCTTTCCACCTTGGGGGAGTAGGCTTCCGGGGAACCTCCATTAAAAAAAAAACAATCTCTTGCTAAATCTGAAGCTTGGGGGAGTAGGCTTTGGCTGAACCTCGATTAAAAAAATATATAAAGGAGTTGCAAAGATGAAGGCATAAGGGTTCTCACAGAAGGCATAAGGGTGGCACAATCATACATGAAATACATTTTCCACAATTTACCAACAGATGATCTCATCATTTTCTATCTTAGCGCTTGTGGTTTCAAAACATATATGTATGCATCTGAATTCATGCACGTATGTATGTATTTGTTTGTATGTAAATTTTCATGTATTTATGTATGCATGTACGTATATCTTTATGAAACTACATAACTATGTAGCCATGCATGTATGTAGTCATATAATATGCATGCATGTATGTATGCAAAGATAGTACATGTACGCATCCATGTCTAGCTATTTATAAAAATAAGAAAAAAAAGAAATGGAGAACTATAAGTTAGTAGAGAGATTGCCTTACGTGTTACTAAAGAAGTTACTATGCATCTATGCACATATGCATGTATGTATGCACATGTGCATATATGTTTGGATATGTGCATGTATGCATGTATGTATTTATGTATGTGTTATGTCTGTATGCATGTATGTATGTATGTATTTATGTATGTATGTATGTGTGTGTATGTATGTATGAATGTGTGTGTATGTATGTGTGTATGTATGTATGCATGTATGTAGGTATGTATGTATGTATGTACATATTTCTTAATGCATGCATGTATGTATCACTATATGTATGGTATGCATGCATGTACATATGTGTGCATGAATCTATCCATTTGTTTGTCTATGTATCTACGTACCTATCTATCTATCTATCTATCTATTTATCTATCTATCTATCCATCTATATCTCTACCTACCTATCTTTCTATCTGTATATCTATTTATCTACCTGTCTATCTATCTATCTCTCTATCTATTTATCTATCTATCGATCTATCTATCTATCTATCTATCTATCTATCTATTTATCTATCTATATAGCTATCTATCTATCTATCTATCTGTTTATCTATCTATCTATCTATTTATCTATCGATTCCAATTGAAAGCACCATATTGATGAGACATTCCATTATCATGAGCGGTTTAAAGGATGATTCCGTATATACCATTACGAAAGAATCAATGTTCAATTAGGGTATTATTATACACATTGGTGGAGTTCTAGGTAATTCGCATACTTTTTCGCACAATTTGAAATTGATATTATCATGAGAAATCCTTAAGCTACATAAATAAAATGGGAGACTTGCAAACATAATATGAAGTATTCTTAACATGTTCCATCATCAATTGTAATGAAGTACTTGCATAAATACATTTCCTCTTGTATGTTCAATTACATAAATGATTTTGTGGCTGTTTTCACCATTTTAGAAATTCTTAAAATATCTCCTTGTTGGTGATCTCTCTCTTAATTTTTTAAAATATTAGCTCATACATATATAGTGGATAGTGGATTCATCCATAGACTTCACATAGTGTACAATTCTCAATCAAAGCAATTAGACTTGCTCGATAGAAAGGAACATTTCTTTGTAATTCTAGTGGCTCACAAAAAAAAATTCTGATTTCTCCTCATTCTGCTAATTTACTCAAATACTATGGGATCCGATGTAACAAACATATTCATTGAAGGAAAAAGTCTTTCTAAATTTCTAAAATTCAAATGGATTTTCAATATATGCTTTTCTTGGAAAATTAGGAGGCACGTTTGGAAGAAATTATAGTTCATTAAGTTGTGCACATGCGATCTTGAACACTCACTCTTTTTATAAGATCACATTCTTCGTGTATCTATTCATGGAAAATGGACTCTCACTGTTTGGAGTTGTATAACATATCACATGAGCAGTTACACAAAGAAAGTAAATTCAAAGAAACAAAGGAGGTTGCAAAGATGAAGCGAGTAGATATAGAGCTATGGTACAACCTACCTTTCAATACATATTCTTTGAGCATGGTGAGTGTATCATGGTGGAACAATGATATAGGAAACACATTTTACACAACACATCTAAAGAAAAGCAGCATAAGCCCGATCCTAGCCCTTTGAATATGTAAAATAGACCTTGTACGCTTGTTGTTAGTGCAATAAAACCCAGTTATTACTTATGAACATCAAAAGAAAAATTTAATGCAACATAGATAACATGCACCTTGGATAGCTCACAAAAACCTTCTAAATATGGATGGAAGTTATGAGTTCAAACACTCAAAGCAGCCACCACAATTATAATTGGAAACATTCATCTTACGGGAGTGTTATACATAAGGTTGGCTTGCTATAATGCATAAAATTCCTAATTTATATCATGCAATCAAGGAGCAATAGCCTTAACACTGATTGGATGTCTTCCCGATATTTCAGGGATACATAGAAGATGACCCCGAGATTGTAAGATTTCTCTAAATCTACTAAAACAAATGCCTTGGATATTTGAAGAGACAAACTAGACACTGATACCTACTTAAACATTCGATTTGAAGCTCTGTAATAACAAGATTAGCAACCTTCGCAATGTGGGATCCAATATAACAAACATATTCATTGAAGGAAAATGTCTTTCTAAATTTCTAAACTTCAAATTGATGTTCAACATATGATTCTCCTTGAAAATTAGGGGGCACGTTCTGAAGCAAGTATAGCTCATTAAGTTGTATACATACGAGCTTGAACGTTCACTCTTTTAATAAGATCACATTGTGAGTGTGTATGTTCATGGAAAACTGACTCTCTCTATTCTGTCGCATTTCCACCTATAGTTAGGCATATTTGTACACACACATGATGAGTGAATTCTAGCATAGTCTATATAAACATAAGGCGTTTTTCTTTTCATTCAACTTTGGTTTGTTTTCAATCATGCTTTCAAGATTTTGTTATATTGCAAAGGTGTGCAAAGTGTGGAGCCTGAATTTTCGCGGGGCTTCATTCCATATGCAATCTCTAGATGTGGTTAGACTGAAGAGCTAATTCGCTGAATCCCATCATTGTAGGATTCAAAGTTCCCACATACATGGTATTATGATGTAGCGTTGGAGACATCTAATCTATGGTTGACAAAGATATTGGAGTTTTACAACATGTCACATGATCAGTTACACAAAGAAAGTAAATTCAAAGAAACAAACGAGGTTGCAAAGATGAAGTGAGAGGATATAGATCTATGGGACGACCTACCTTTCAACACATATAATCTGAGCATGGGGAGTCCTCATAGAGGGTATCATGGTGGAACAATGATATAGGAAACATGTTTTGCACAACACACCTAAAGCAAAGCAGCATAGGACCAACCCTAGCCCTTTGAATATGTAAAATACACCTTGTCGGCTTGTTTTTAGTACAATAAAACCCAATGGCTACTTTAAAACATCAAGAGGAACAAGTTGATGCAAAATAGATAACTTGCACCTTGACTAGGCCACAAAAGCCTTCTAAATATGGATGGAAGTTATGACTTCAAAAACATAGAGTAGCCAACACAGGTACACTTGGAAACAGTCATCTTACGGGCGTTTCATACATAGGGTTGACTTGCTATAATGCACAAAACCCCTAATTTTTCGAAACCAATGAAACACAAATAACTTTAACATTGATTGGATGTCATGTTGATATTTCAGGGATATGTAGAAGATTTACCCCAAGATTGCAAAACTAAGATGTCTCTAGATCTACTAAACTAAATGTGTTGAATATTTGAACAGATAAAGTAGACAATGATACCTTCTTAAACTTCTAATTTGGAGCTCTCTAACGAGACCAACAACCTTTGCAAGTTGTCTAGGTCTAAGGAAGAAGGAGCAAAGAATCAAAATGGTAACAAGCAATGATCAAAGAGTATATGTATTGAATCAAAGCAACACGTTCATAATGTATAGATTATTTGGAGCCTTTATATCGACTCTTGAGGAGATATCCATGCCTTTTCTTCATGAATTTGAATTCAAAATTAGGCCAGTTTGGTAGTTTAAGTTGATTGGAAGGTTTACCTATAATCATGGAAAAGAAAAACTTGGAGTTTCAACTACTTTGTTATTAATTGATTGAGAAATAATCTCAACCACTCGAAACTCGTGGATTTTAGTACTTTTACTCTTTCCTTTTACAAAGGTAATTACCTTGAACCTTACAAGAAATGAACATATGTGATCAACCAATAAATACAAAGAAATAATTTGCACAAAAGTGCTATTCTTCAATGAACATATATGCAACCATCGAAAGATGGTTTTGATGCACATCATATCCACCTCAAGCATAGTTCAAGCTTGATGTTCCAACACAATAGATATATAGATAGATGGAGAGGGACATAAGTAGATAGATAGATGGATAGATAGATAGATGGATAGATAGATAGATAGGTAGATAGATAAATAAAGAGATAGATAGATAGATAGATAGATAGATACTAACATAGATAGATAGATAGATAGATAGATAGATAGATAGATAGATAGATAGATAGATAAGTAGATATATAGATAGATGGATAGATAGATAGATAGATAGATAGATAGATAGATAGATAGATAGATAGATAGATAGATAGATAGATAGATAGATAGATGGATAGATAGATAGATAGATAGATAGATAGATAGATAGATAGATACAGATATATAGATAGATACATACATACATACATGGATCTATAGATACATACATGTATTCAAATGAAATTGTCCTTGCTCATTCTACTATATAATCATATCAAAATAGTTTTCATGGGAGAGAAACACTTTTTATTGGCACCCCTTAAATATTTCTTTCTAAAAATAGGAGGGCCTTCATATGCACTCGCCTCTATTCTCTTTAGAGGGGATTCAACCTAGTTATTTTTTATCAGTTAAAGATTCATAGAAATCATTATCAAATTAAAGAATGAATAAAACGCAATGAGCGCCAATCAAAACCTTAATAGTCAATGAGAAGATATTTCCATCATACACATTTAACACATACCAAAAACAATCAGTTATGATCACAATGGGAGATTATGGGTTTGAGAAGATATGCACAATGGCTCTTGAGTGTCCTTCCAAGCATTTGAGGAGATTTTTATAACTTCAAAAGCATTCGTAGACATGGCTTTGGTTTCTGTTTCCTATGTGCTTGAACACATGGAATGAAACAAAATCATTTAATTGATGGTCACGAATTCTCTTGAAAGATTGGTATGGAACAAAAGAAACTATAGATCATAGCTACATAATCGAAGTCCGTATGAACTTTTGGAAGAGATATGGATATACGCATCTTTATGTTAGTGAAAATAAGGTGCCTTCAAAGAGAGTCTCTTAGCACAATTATAGAGCCAATGGAATATATAATTAGCACAATTATAGAGCCGATGGAATATATATGTAGATAACGTAATATGGAAGCCAGGTTCGCAAGGAAGAATGAGGTATCATATTAGGGGGCCCCACAAGGTCATCAACAAATGCTGATATGAATCAATAAAAGAAAACATCCATGGAAATGAAATTAGATCTATGATTAAGAGCATAGGTCTTGAGTAAGAGAGGAGTAATTCTAGGATACCAACTACATAATGGATCTAGAAATATACCTAGTTAAATGACTTAAGGGCTGGTTATCTTTGCGATACTTATGATCACATGATAACCTATGAGAAGCTAGTCTAGTTACACGATAGAAGGATACACGAGAGTCGACGACTATGATAGATCATAGAAGAATTCAATCCTAGCTGTGGAATTCATATATGTGACGTGTTTACTGCCATTGTAGGGAGATCTTCTTCTTATTATGCACCTAACGATTACCAAAACCATATACCACTAGCATATATATATACATATATATATATATATATATATATATATATATATATATATATATATATATATATATATATATATATATAATATGCTAGTGGTATATATATATATATATATATATATATATATATAATTGTGAAAACCATTTAACACTAGCATGTAAATGTCCAAACCGAAAAACACTTGCATTTAATGTACTTCTCTGATGTATAGTTCGAGAAGATTGTCAAAACCTTTTGGATTACGAGTTTTCATAACCATTACAAACTACGGGTTCGCCATCACATCGGTAGGCAGACCACAGGCAGGTACACTTTCTTATTCTCCTTTGTGATATAGCCTAATACACATGGAACTCTTTCAAATAACTGCAGCGCCATAGCCTATGTATAGTTTGTTAGGCCTCTGTAACAGAGCGCAAAGAAGCTCTCTCGGCCTCTTCGAAATCGTAGGAGCTCTTGCTTTTGAGAGCTATCGTTAGGAGCTGCTCACTTGATCTCCTAATGTAGATGGTTTCTCCTTCCCGATGGGCGAGAGGATGAACGAGAGGATGCCAGGAAGTTTTTGTTTTAAATAAAGGAATATATGCCTTAGCCTAATCTCCCGGACTTTAGTTATAATAAAGAGAAAAAGTTACAAGGGAATGGGACTAGTGCCCATGGGACCCCCCAAATCCCACAATGCAGGGGAGGAGTATGGCAAGCTACAGGGCATTACAAATGAGGCGGATAAAATTATCATCACCCTCATGTGGGACCCATTTGGGTTTCAACTTGTTGTTTTCGATGAGATAAATACAGTGATGTCTAAATGGTGGCGATCTCTTGACTCGGGAGATTCTTTTACCAAGGAGAAACAAGGATTTCTCGATCGACCATTCCTTAGGAGTTTGGCCAAAATTGAACGCACAACGCTCCCTCCAAATCTTCCTCACCTCTGATGGCATTCCACAGCCTCGATGAGCAGCCGATCGCCTCACCCAACATCACTTGTTGCCAGTTGATTTGACTCGTGAGTCTCAATACTCGGGTCACGTGATGCCAGATAACACGGGACTTGGGGCAGTCGAAGAACAAGTGAGCTAAATCTTCGATGCACCGATGGCAATGCTTGCACCATGGCGGCACACCACAGATTTTGTTAGCCCTTGCATTGGTCGAGATACCTTTATGCAAGATCTGCCACATGAGAACGGACTTTTTGACCTCAATTAGGGGGTGCCAAATAGACATGAATTTTAGCTCCCACCGAAGTTTGGTCCAAGAAAGGCACCATCTCTTGTTAAGGGTGTGGTGAAGATCTAAATCCTCTTTGAAGTTGGGGATTCTGGATAGCTTCTTACCATTGCTCCATTTGAGGCCCTCCAAGCAAGGAAGATCCTGACCGCAGAGAAGGCGGGTAGTTGAGCGGTCCCAGGCTAAACACCTGCTTTGGAGAAGAGTCCATTCCTCAAAGGTAACTCTAAGTCTCAGATCCAATTCTTCGAACCTAATCCACTGGCTGGTCGCTTGTTTCCAGAGTTGTTTCCATTGTTTGAACCCCTTCTTCCATAACCGCCTTGCAGTTTGGAGGTTCCAAGACTCCACCCCCCGAATGCCACTGATCGGGAACCAAATAGAGTCATTTTGTCTTATGCCAGCCGCCCACTTCCACTCATTACTGATTCTGATGAACTGTTTGGCCTTGTTCCAATTCTTCCATAAGGAACACACGAGGCTAGAGCCTTTAGGGAAGACCGGGTGGGGGGAGAACAAAAGTGTGAGAATCCCTATGTCCTTCCAACCAGATTGGCCAACTAAGGTAAGGTCTTCCGTGTTCCTGAAGATCAATTTAGCCCAAGAGGACTCCCTATTGCTCCAAGCCTTGATAATCCACTTTGCCGCCAACTTGTTAGCCAACCCAACAATATCCAAAATTCCCAAGCCCCCTGATTCTTTAGGGCTAATGCAAGTTTCCCATTTGATTTTGGGAATCCCCCTCCTATTGGGGTCCCCAGTCCAAAGGAAGTTTCTGCAGATTCTTTCCACTTTGGCCAAGTCTTTCTCCTTAGGTGTCCAACAGGAGATAAAGTAAATAATTGTAGACAACATAAATGTGTTAACAACCATAGGACACCCTGCCAGGTTGACTTGCATACCTTTCCACTCATTCAGCTTCCTATCCAGCTTGGATAGCACCCAGTTCCAGCGTTGGTCCATTGAGATGTCGAATCCGATCAGAATGCCAAGGAGACGGAAGACTTGACCGCTAGGGATAACTTGACACCCCTGATCCACCAACAATTGGGGAGTATGTCCGCTGATTGCTCTAAAAGCAGTTTTAGCATGGTTGATTTTTGAGCCTGATGCCACACAAAAGGTGTGGAGGCACCACCAAAACACCTCAATATTGTTTATATCGTTATGCACAAAGGCATTCATGTAATCAGCAAAAAGTCTCACAATCATTTGGCCGTGATTTAGAGGTAAGGAAAGACCCTTGAGATTGCCAGCGCCCATGTGGTGCTTTAATAGGCAGCTGAGTCCATTCGAGGCGATAGCGAATAGTAATGGAGCCAGAGGGCAGCCTTGCCTAATTGATCTCTTTAAACGAATGGGCTCAGAGAGCTTATCGTTGATGTTTATTCTAGTTGAAGCATTTCCAAGAAGAGTGGAAACCATCTTCGTGAACTTTTGGCTGCATCCAAGGTCTTTCAATGATTGAAGAATAAAGTCCCATTCCAATCTGTCATACGCTTTGTCGAAGTCGATCTTAATGAATATCAGATCTTGAGCAGAGTCCTCAGCAAAAGCAAGGCCTTCCCAAATATTGACAATTGCTTCAAGTATAGATCTACCTTTGATAAAACCTTTCTGGTCCTCGCATAGCCATGACTTTAAATGACAAGAGATTCTGTTGGCGATAACTTTTGTAATTATCTTGTATCCTGTTTGGAGCATGGTAATCGGACGCCAGTTTTCAATTTTGTTCTTATCTCCCCGTTTGTGGATTAACTTGATGACGCCATTATTCAGGCACTCAGGGAGGGCACCGAAAGACAGAGCCTCTTGCCACACGAGGCAGAGTGGGGTGGCCACCTGATGTTTGAAGGACTTGAACAACTCATTGGTAAGGCCATCCGGACCCGGACTTTTCCATTTGGGAAGGGCATCAATAAGCTCGATAATTTCATTCTCGGAGATGTTAGCATCCAGTAAAGCAATCAAGTTCTGTGGGATTCTGGTTTGAGCAACCCTTGAGATGGTTGCCATGGAGTCGCGCCTGTGGGGGGAAAGAGGAGTCGAGAGCCCGAGAAGATTGGTAAAGTGTTCGACGATGATAGATCTATTCTCCACTTCCGTGCAACATTCAGTTCCATTGTTATCGACCATTAGGGGGATGGATTCCCTAGCTTGTTTCCTTTTGAGGATGTTACACATCTCTTTCGTTGGTTTGTCGGCCTTCCCTGCCCACCAATCTTTGAGTTTCTCTTATAGCCTTTTTTGAGTCCTGATTAGAATTTTTCGAGTCCTTTCTACTGCGTTTCTCTTCTTTTTTTTTGGATTTCTCTTATAGCCTTTTGAGTCCTGATTAGAATTTTTCGAGTCCTTTCTACTGCGTTTCTCCAACACTTAGCCGGTTCAATACAGTAAGCAAAGGCTTCCGTCCACACCTTAGAAATTTCTTGGTGGACAGAGGGGAGGGAAAACGATGTCTGACAAGCATGAAACCAAGGAGCTTTCTGGAGCATGGGAATCGGTTTGAAAGATAGAGTAATTGGATAGTGGTCTAAGATAGTCAGGTCCATGTGTTGGGAAATCAAAGGAATACCCCATTGAAGGATGGTGTTCTGATCGATGTAGCATCTATCAAGTCTTGCTTTCCTCAAAGAGTCCCCCGACTGGAGATTGGACCAGGAGAACCCCTTCATGTCTTTCACCTCGACCAGGTCGAGATGGAGCTTGATTTTATCCCATATCTCTTTCTCCTGACCGTCAATAGTTTTTCCTTTGTTATTCCATCGGTCCTCAGGAAACTCAACCATGTTGAAGTCCCCACAAATCAGAACATTGTGTGAAAGGGAGTCGAGGGAAGCCCGAGTATCCATTCTATCTGCTTCACCATTAGGGGCATAAATTGAGACCACAGTGAACTGGAAAGGGAACCCGAAAGAGGCAGCAATCTAGCGATGATTCCGACCTTCAAAAGTCGAGGTCACATTGCCAGACAAGGAGTGACTAATGCCAATAGAAGCACCCCCCGTCCCTCTAGGGTGAGAAGTGGAGAACCAGAGGTGGTTCGGAGAAATGCATTTAAGCCGTTTCTGTAGATTCTCTCCGTCGATTTTAATCTCTTGTAAGCAAATAAATCCAGGGGCGAAGCACTTGTCTTTGAACCACTGGCCAAGAATCGAAGCTCTTGACGGGTCAGACAGACCCCTAACGTTTAGAGATGTGAATTTCATTAATAATAGTTGCCCTCTTTGAGGGGAGGGACCCGATCTCTTTTCTTCTTGTGGTCTTCTTTTTTCCTCCCTACTTCTTGACTTAGGATCCTACTCTTGAGGGGGCTCTTCCAAGGCATGCCGGAAGGTTGTTTTCCTTTAAGCTTTGACTTTTGTTGCGATAATCTTGGAAAGCATACCGGGAGGGTAGGACCAAGAGAGGAGCTTTCGCTGTCTGGGTTGTCTTCATTGCTGGTAGTGAAGCCTTCCTCTTTACTCGTGGTATAACCTTCTTGGTTGTCTTCTTTGCTAGTAGAGCACGGAATGGTATTATCAGTGGGGTCTTCTTCAAAGTGGTTGTCCCCTGGGAAGTCGACCTCATTAATCTCTTTTTCTAGGTTACAGTATATGTTATTCGAGGGGGCAACTGTCGTACTATTCCTTGTTGTTGATCTTCGAGGGCTAACTTTCCTCCTGTGTCTCACTTCAATGAATCCTTCTGAATCCGTCTCAACAACGCGAGTTCCCTCTTCTTCCTCCGTTGGAGGGGGATGACCCCGAGTGTCATGTAGGGGGAGAGGGTCTAGGGTCCCATTTGGTTTGAGCTTGTTTTTACTGGTACTTCTTTTCAAGGGGCAGTCTTTGATCCTATGACCTTGATGCCCGCACCGGAAGCACGTGTTTAGCAAATTCTTGTAAGTAACCTCTTGTGTCGAGGTCTTACCATCTCCACAGTTTATGGAGATCTTCGAGGGAAGGACCTGGTCCAGGTCTGTTTCAACGCAGATCCGTGGATGCCATCTTGCATTGAAAGAATGTTGAGCACCATCGTAGATTAACCCCCCAACATCCTGTCTTGCGGCCATCGGGCAACCGATCGGTGAGATGATTTCACGAAGAAATCCATACATGAAGAAAGGCAGATTGGGAAGCTCCACCCAAAACGGGTAACGAAGAGGCTTTGATCTGTTCGGGACAAAGTCTGGGGTCCACTTAAAAAGGCAAAGGGTGGACCGGCCCACTTGCCAGGAGCCGGCTTGCAGGGCTTGGAAAGCCATCTCTTCGTTCTCAAATACTAGAAGCAGGTGATGTATGTATGTATGTATGTATGTACATATTTCTTAATGCATGCATGTATGTATCACTATATGTACGTATGCATGCATGTACATATGTGTGCATGAATCTATCCATTTGTTTGTCTATGTATCTACGTACCTATCTATCTATCTATCTATCTATTTATCTATCTATCTATCCATCTATATCTCTACCTACCTATCTTTCTATCTATATATCTATTTATCTACCTGTCTATCTATCTATCTCTCTATCTATTTATCTATCTATCGATCTATCTATCTATCTATCTATCTATCTATCTATTTATCTATCTATATAGCTATCTATCTATCTATCTATCTATCTGTTTATCTATCTATATATCTATTTATCTATCGATTCCAATTGAAAGCACCATATTGATGAGACATTCCATTATCATGAGCGGTTTAAAGGATGATTCCGTATATACCATTACGAAAGAATCAATGTTCAATTAGGGTATTATTATACACATTGGTGGAGTTCTAGGTAATTCGCATACTTTTTCGCACAATTTGAAATTGATATTATCATGAGAAATCCTTAAGCTACATAAATAAAATGGGAGACTTGCAAACATAATATGAAGTATTCTTAACATGTTCCATCATCAATTGTAATGAAGTACTTGCATAAATACATTTCCTCTTGTATGTTCAATTACATAAATGATTTTGTGGCTGTTTTCACCATTTTAGAAATTCTTAAAATATCTCCTTGTTGGTGATCTCTCTCTTAATTTTTTAAAATATTAGCTCATACATATATAGTGGATAGTGCATTCATCCATAGACTTCACATAGTGTACAATTCTCAATCAAAGCAATTAGACTTGCTCGATAGAAAGGAACATTTCTTTGTAATTCTAGTGACTCACAAAAAAAAATTCTGATTTCTCCTCATTCTGCTAATTTACTCAAATACTATGGGATCCGATGTAACAAACATATTCATTGAAGGAAAAAGTCTTTCTAAATTTCTAAAATTCAAATGGATTTTCAATATATGCTTTTCTTGGAAAATTAGGAGGCACGTTTGGAAGAAATTATAGTTCATTAAGTTGTGCACATGCGATCTTGAACACTCACTCTTTTTATAAGATCACATTCTTCGTGTATCTATTCATGGAAAATGGACTCTCACTGTTTGGAGTTGTATAACATATCACATGAGCAGTTACACAAAGAAAGTAAATTCAAAGAAACAAAGGAGGTTGCAAAGATGAAGCGAGTAGATATAGAGCTATGGTACAACCTACCTTTCAATACATATTCTTTGAGCATGGTGAGTGTATCATGGTGGAACAATGATATAGGAAACACATTTTACACAACACATCTAAAGAAAAGCAGCATAAGCCCGATCCTAGCCCTTTGAATATGTAAAATAGACCTTGTACGCTTGTTGTTAGTGCAATAAAACCCAGTTATTACTTATGAACATCAAAAGAAAAATTTAATGCAACATAGATAACATGCACCTTGGATAGCTCACAAAAATCTTCTAAATATGGATGGAAGTTATGAGTTCAAACACTCAAAGCAGCCACCACAATTATAATTGGAAACATTCATCTTACGGGAGTGTTATACATAAGGTTGGCTTGCTATAATGCAAAAAATTCCTAATTTATATCATGCAATCAAGGAGCAATAGCCTTAACACTGATTGGATGTCTTCCCGATATTTCAGGGATACATAGAAGATGACCCCGAGATTGTAAGATTTCTCTAAATCTACTAAAACAAATGCCTTGGATATTTGACCAGACAAACTAGACACTGATACCTACTTAAACATTCGATTTGAAGCTCTGTAATAACAAGATTAGCAACCTTCGCAATGTGGGATCCAATATAACAAACATATTTATTGAAGGAAAATGTCTTTCTAAATTTCTAAACTTCAAATTGATGTTCAACATATGATTCTCCTTGAAAATTAGGGGGCACGTTCTGAAGCAAGTATAGCTCATTAAGTTGTATACATACGAGCTTGAACGTTCACTCTTTTAATAAGATCACATTGTGAGTGTGTATGTTCATGGAAAACTGACTCTCTCTATTCTGTCGCATTTCCACCTATAGTTAGGCATATTTGTACACACACATGATGAGTGAATTCTAGCATAGTCTATATAAACATAAGGCGTTTTTCTTTTCATTCAACTTTGGTTTGTTTTCAATCATGCTTTCAAGATTTTGTTATATTGCAAAGGTGTGCAAAGTGTGGAGCCTGAATTTTCGCGGGGCTTCATTCCATATGCAATCTCTAGATGTGGTTAGACTGAAGAGCTAACTCGCTGAATCCCATCATTGTAGGATTCAAAGTTCCCACATACATGGTATTATGATGTAGCGTTGGAGACATCTAATCTATGGTTGACAAAGATATTGGAGTTTTACAACATGTCACATGATCAGTTACACAAAGAAAGTAAATTCAAAGAAACAAACGAGGTTGCAAAGATGAAGTGAGAGGATATAGATCTATGGGACGACCTACCTTTCAACACATATAATCTGAGCATGGGGAGTCCTCATAGAGGGTATGATGGTGGAACAATGATATAGGAAACATGTTTTACACAACACACCTAAAGCAAAGCAGCATAGGACCAACCCTAGCCCTTTGAATATGTAAAATACACCTTGTCGGCTTGTTTTTAGTACAATAAAACCCAATGGCTACTTTAAAACATCAAGAGGAACAAGTTGATGCAAAATAGATAACTTGCACCTTGACTAGGCCACAAAAGCCTTCTAAATATGGATGGAAGTTATGACTTCAAAGACATAGAGTAGCCAACACAGGTACACTTGGAAACAGTCATCTTACGGGCGTTTCATACATAGGGTTGACTTGCTATAATGCACAAAACCCCTAATTTTTCGAAACCAATGAAACACAAATAACTTTAACATTGATTGGATGTCATGTTGATATTTCAGGGATATGTAGAAGATTTACCCCAAGATTGCAAAACTAAGATGTCTCTAGATCTACTAAACTAAATGTGTTGAATATTTGAACAGATAAAGTAGACAATGATACCTTCTTAAACTTCTGATTTGGAGCTCTCTAACGAGACCAACAACCTTTGCAAGTTGTCTAGGTCTAAGGAAGAAGGAGCAAAGAATCAAAATGGTAACAAGCAATGATCAAAGAGTATATGTATTGAATCAAAGCAACAAGTTCATAATGTATAGATTATTTGGAGCCTTTATATCGACTCTTGAGGAGATATCCATGCCTTTTCTTCATGAATTTGAATTCAAAATTAGGCCAGTTTGGTAGTTTAAGTTGATTGGAAGGTTTACCTATAATCATGGAAAAGAAAAACTTGGAGTTTCAACTACTTTCTTATTAATTGATTGAGAAATAATCTCAACCACTCGAAACTCGTGGATTTCAGTACTTTTACTCTTTCCTTTTACAAAGGTAATTACCTTGAACCTTACAAGAAATGAACATATGTGATCAACCAATAAATACAAAGAAATAATTTGCACAAAAGTGCTATTCTTCAATGAACATATATGCAACCATCGAAAGATGGTTTTGATGCACATCATATCCACCTCAAGCATAGTTCAAGCTTGATGTTCCAACACAATAGATATATAGATAGATGGAGAGGGACATAAGTAGATAGATAGATGGATAGATAGATAGATGGATAGATAGATAGATAGGTAGATAGATAAATAAAGAGATAGATAGATAGATAGATAGATAGATACTAACATAGATAGATAGATAGATAGATAGATAGATAGATAGATAGATAGATAGATAAGTAGATATATAGATAGATGGATAGATAGATAGATAGATAGATAGATAGATAGATAGATAGATAGATAGATAGATAGATAGATGGATAGATAGATAGATAGATAGATAGATACAGATATATAGATAGATACATACATACATACATGGATCTATAGATACATACATGTATTCAAATGAAATTGTCCTTGCTCATTCTACTATATAATCATATCAAAATAGTTTTCATGGGAGAGAAACACTTTTTATTGGCACCCCTTAAATATTTCTTTCTAAAAATAGGAGGGCCTTCATATGCACTCGCCTCTATTCTCTTTAGAGGGGATTCAACCTAGTTATTTTTTATCAATTAAAGATTCATAGAAATCATTATCAAATTAAAGAATGAATAAAACGCAATGAGCGCCAATCAAAACCTTAATAGTCAATGAGAAGATATTTCCATCATACACATTTAACACATACCAAAAACAATCAGTTATGATCACAATGGGAGATTATGGGTTTGAGAAGATATGCACAATGGCTCTTGAGTGTCCTTCCAAGCATTTGAGGAGATTTTTATAACTTCAAAAGCATTCGTAGACATGGCTTTGGTTTCTGTTTCCTATGTGCTTGGACACATGGAATGAAACAAAATCATTTAATTGATGGTCACGAATTCTCTTGAAAGATTGGTATGGAACAAAAGACACTATAGATCATAGCTACATAATCGAAGTCCGTATGAACTTTTGGAAGAGATATGGATATACGCATCTTTATGTTAGTGAAAATAAGGTGCCTTCAAAGAGAGTCTCTTAGCACAATTATAGAGCCAATGGAATATATAATTAGCACAATTATAGAGCCGATGGAATATATATGTAGATAACGTAATATGGAAGCCAGGTTCGCAAGGAAGAATGAGGTATCATATTAGGGGGCCCCACAAGGTCATCAACAAATGCTGATATGAATCAATAAAAGAAAACATCCATGGAAATGAAATTAGATCTATGATTAAGAGCATAGGTCTTGAGTAACAGAGGATTAATTCTAGGATACCAACTACATAATGGATCTAGAAATATACCTAGTTAAATGACTTAAGGGCTGGTTATCTTTGCGATACTTATGATCACATGATAACCTATGAGAAGCTAGTCTAGTTACACGATAGAAGGATACACGAGAGTCGACGACTATGATAGATCATAGAAGAATTCAATCCTAGCTGTGGAATTCATATATGTGACGTGTTTACTGCCATTGTAGGGAGATCTTCTTCTTATTATGCACCTAACGATTACCAAAACCATATACCACTAGCATATATATATATATATATATATATATATATATATATATATATATATATATATATATATATATATATATATATATATATATATAATTGTGAAAACCATTTAACACTAGCATGTAAATGTCCAAACCGAAAAACACTTGCATTTAATGTACTTCTCTGATGTATAGTTCGAGAAGATTGTCAAAACCTTTTGGATTACGAGTTTTCATAACCATTACAAACTACGGGTTCGCCATCACATCGGTAGGCAGACCACAGGCAGGTACACTTTCTTATTCTCCTTTGTGATATAGCCTAATACACATGGAACTCTTTCAAATAACTGCAGCGCCATAGCCTATGTATAGTTTGTTAGGCCTCTGTAACAGAGCGCAAAGAAGCTCTCTCGGCCTCTTCGAAATCGTAGGAGCTCTTGCTTTTGAGAGCTATCGTTAGGAGCTGCTCACTTGATCTCCTAATGTAGATGGTTTCTCCTTCCCGATGGGCGAGAGGATGAACGAGAGGATGCCAGGAAGTTTTTGTTTTAAATAAAGGAAGTTCGGCCTTAGCCTAATCTCCCGGACTTTAGTTATAATAAAGAGAAAAAGTTACAAGGGAATGGGACTAGTGCCCATGGGACCCCCCAAATCCCACAATGCAGGGGAGGAGTATGGCAAGCTACAGGGCATTACAAATGAGGCGGATAAAATTATCATCACCCTCATGTGGGACTCATTTGGGTTTCAACTTGTTGTTTTCGATAAGATAAATACAGTGATGTCTAAATGGTGGCGATCTCTTGACTCGGGAGATTCTTTTACCAAGGAGAAACAAGGATTTCTCGATCGACCATTCCTTAGGAGTTTGGCCAAAATTGAACGCACAACGCTCCCTCCAAATCTTCCTCACCTCTGATGGCATTCCACAGCCTCGATGAGCAGCCGATCGCCTCACCCAACATCACTTGTTGCCAGTTGATTTGACTCGTGAGTCTCAATACTCGGGTCACGTGATGCCAGATAACACGGGACTTGGGGCAGTCGAAGAACAAGTGAGCTAAATCTTCGATGCACCGATGGCAATGCTTGCACCATGGCGGCACACCACAGATTTTGTTAGCCCTTGCATTGGTCGAGATACCTTTATGCAAGATCTGCCACATGAGAACGGACTTTTTGACCTCAATTAGGGGGTGCCAAATAGACATGAATTTTAGCTCCCACCGAAGTTTGGTCCAAGAAAGGCACCATCTCTTGTTAAGGGTGTGGTGAAGATCTAAATCCTCTTTGAAGTTGGGGATTCTGGATAGCTTCTTACCATTGCTCCATTTGAGGCCCTCCAAGCAAGGAAGATCCTGACCGCAGAGAAGGCGGGTAGTTGAGCGGTCCCAGGCTAAACACCTGCTTTGAAGAAGAGTCCATTCCTCAAAGGTAACTCTAAGTCTCAGATCCAATTCTTCGAACCTAATCCACTGGCTGGTCGCTTGTTTCCAGAGTTGTTTCCATTGTTTGAACCCCTTCTTCCATAACCGCCTTGCAGTTTGGAGGTTCCAAGACTCCACCCCCCGAATGCCACTGATCGGGAACCAAATAGAGTCATTTTGTCTTATGCCAGCCGCCCACTTCCACTCATTACTGATTCTGATGAACTGTTTGGCCTTGTTCCAATTCTTCCATAAGGAACACACGAGGCTAGAGCCTTTAGGGAAGACCGGGTGGGGGGAGAACAAAAGTGTGAGAATCCCTATGTCCTTCCAACCAGATTGGCCAACTAAGGTAAGGTCTTCCGTGTTCCTGAAGATCAATTTAGCCCAAGAGGACTCCCTATTGCTCCAAGCCTTGATAATCCACTTTGCCGCCAACTTGTTAGCCAACCCAACAATATCCAAAATTCCCAAGCCCCCTGATTCTTTAGGGTTAATGCAAGTTTCCCATTTGATTTTGGGAATCCCCCTCCTATTGGGGTCCCCAGTCCAAAGGAAGTTTCTGCAGATTCTTTCCACTTTGGCCAAGTCTTTCTCCTTAGGTGTCCAACAGGAGATAAAGTAAATAATTGTAGACAACATAAATGTGTTAACAACCATAGCACACCCTGCCAGGTTGACTTGCATACCTTTCCACTCATTCAGCTTCCTATCCAGCTTGGATAGCACCCAGTTCCAGCGTTGGTCCATTGAGATGTCGAATCCGATCAGAATGCCAAGGAGACGGAAGACTTGACCGCTAGGGATAACTTGACACCCCTGATCCACCAACAATTGGGGAGTATGTCCGCTGATTGCTCTAAAAGCAGTTTTAGCATGGTTGATTTTTGAGCCTGATGCCACACAAAAGGTGTGGAGGCACCACCAAAACACCTCAATGTTGTTTATATCGTTATGCACAAAGGCATTCATGTAATCAGCAAAAAGTCTCACAATCATTTGGCCGTGATTTAGAGGTAAGGAAAGACCCTTGAGATTGCCAGCGTCCATGTGGTGCTTTAATAGGCAGCTGAGTCCATTCGAGGCGATAGCGAATAGTAATGGAGCCAGAGGGCAGCCTTGCCTAATTGATCTCTTTAAACGAATGGGCTCAGAGAGCTTATCGTTGATGTTTATTCTAGTTGAAGCATTTCCAAGAAGAGTGGAAACCATCTTCGTGAACTTTTGGCTGCATCCAAGGTCTTTCAATGATTGAAGAATAAAGTCCCATTCCAAGCTGTCATACGCTTTGTCGAAGTCGATCTTAATGAATATCAGATCTTGAGCAGACTCCTCAGCAAAAGCAAGGCCTTCCCAAATATCGATAATTGCTTCAAGTATAGATCTACCTTTGATAAAACCTTTCTGGTCCTCGCACAGCCATGACTTTAAATGACAAGAGATTCTGTTGGCGATAACTTTTGTAATTATCTTGTATCCTGTTTGGAGCATGGTAATCGGACGCCAGTTTTCAATTTTGTTCTTATCTCCCCGTTTGTGGATTAACTTGATGACGCCATTATTCAGGCACTCAGGGAGGGCACCGAAAGAGAGAGCCTCTTGCCACACGAGGCAGAGTGGGGTGGCCACCTGATGTTTGAAGGACTTGAAGAACTCATTGGTAAGGCCATCCGGACCCGGACTTTTCCATTTGGGAAGGGCATCAATAAGCTCGATAATTTCATTCTCGGAGATGTTAGCATCCAGTAGAGCAATCAAGTTCTGTGGGATTCTGGTTTGAGCAACCCTTGAGATGGTTGCCATGGAGTCGCGCCTGTGGGGGGAAAGAGGAGTCGAGAGCCCGAGAAGATTGGTAAAGTGTTCGATGATGATAGATCTATTCTCCACTTCCGTGCAACATTCAGTTCCATTGTTATCGACCATTAGGGGGATGGATTCCCTAGCTTGTTTCCTTTTGAGGATGTTACACATCTCTTTCGTTGGTTTGTCGGCCTTCCCTGCCCACCAATCTTTGAATTTCTCTTATAGCCTTTTTTGAGTCCTGATTAGAATTTTTCGAGTCCTTTCTACTGCGTTTCTCTTCTTTTTTTTGGATTTCTCTTATAGCCTTTTGAGTCCTGATTAGAATTTTTCGAGTCCTTTCTACTGCGTTTCTCCAACACTTAGCCGGTTCAATACAGTAAGCAAAGGCTTCCGTCCACACCTTAGAAATTTCTTGGTGGACAGAGGGGAGGGAAAACGATGTCTGACAAGCATGAAACCAAGGAGCTTTCTGGAGCATGGGAATCGGTTTGAAAGATAGAGTAATTGGATAGTGGTCTAAGATAGTCAGGTCCATGTGTTGGGAAATCAAAGGAATACCCCATTGAAGGATGGTGTTCTGATCGATGTAGCATCTATCAAGTCTTGCTTTCCTCAAAGAGTCCCCCGACTGGAGATTGGACCAGGAGAACCCCTGCATGTCTTTCACCTCGACAGGTCAAGATGGAGCTTGATTTTATCCCATATCTCTTTCTCCTGACCGTCAATAGTTTTTCCTTTGTTATTCCATCGGTCCTCAGGAAACTCAACCATGTTGAAGTCCCCACAAATCAGAACATTGTGTGAAAGGGAGTCGAGGGAAGCCCGAGTATCCATTCTATCTGCTTCACCATTAGGGGCATAAATTGAGACCACAGTGAACTAGAAAGGGAACCCGAAAGAGGCAGCAATCTAGCGATGATTCCGACCTTCAAAAGTCGAGGTCACATTGCCAGACAAGGAGTGACTAATGCCAATAGAAGCACCCCCCGTCCCTCTAGGGTGAGAAGTGGAGAACCAGAGGTGGTTCGGAGAAATGCATTTAAGCCGTTTCTGTAGATTCTCTCCGTCGATTTTAATCTCTTGTAAGCAAATAAATCCAGGGGCGAAGCACTTGTCTTTGAACCACTGGCCAAGAATCGAAGCTCTTGACGGGTCAGACAGACCCCTAACGTTTAGAGATGTGAATTTCATTAATAATAGTTGCCCTCTTTGAGGGGAGGGACCCGATCTCTTTTCTTCTTGTGGTCTTCCTTTTTCCTCCCTACTTCTTGACTTAGGATCCTACTCTTGAGGGGGCTCTTCCAAGGCATGCCGGAAGGTTGTTTTCCTTTAAGCTTTGACTTTTGTTGCGATAATCTTGGAAAGCATACCGGGAGGGTAGGACCAAGAGAGGAGCTTTCGCTGTCTGGGTTGTCTTCATTGCTGGTAGTGAAGCCTTCCTCTTTACTCGTGGTATAACCTTCTTGGTTGTCTTCTTTGCTAGTAGAGCACGCGATGGTATTATCAGTGGGGTCTTCTTCAAAGTGGTTGTCCCCTGGGAAGTCGACCTCATTAATCTCTTTTTCTAGGTTACAGTATATGTTATTCGAGGGGGCAACTATCGTACTATTCCTTGTTGTTGATCTTCGAGGGCTAACTTTCCTCCTGCGTCTCACTTCAATGAATCCTTCTGAATCCGTCTCAACAACGCGAGTTCCCTCTTCTTCCTCCATTGGAGGGGGATGACCCCGAGTGTCATGTAGGGGGAGAGGGTCTAGGGTCCCATTTGGTTTGAGCTTGTTTTTACTGGTACTTCTTTTCAGGGGGCAGTCTTTGATCCTATGACCTTGATGCCCGCACCGGAAGCACGCGTTTAGCAAATTCTTGTAAGTAACCTCTTGTGTCGAGGTCTTACCATCTCCACAGTTTATGGAGATCCTCGAGGGAAGGACCTGGTCCAGGTCTGTTTCAACGCAAATCCGTGGATGCCATCTTGCATTGAAAGAATGTTGAGCACCATCGTAGATTAACCCCCCAACATCCTGTCTTGCGGCCATCGGGCAACCGATCGGTGAGATGATTTCACGAAGAAATCCATACATGAAGAAAGGCAGATTGGGAAGCTCCACCCAAAACGGGTAACGAAGAGGCTTTGATCTGTTCGGGACAAAGTCTGGGGTCCACTTGAAAAGGCAAAGGGTGGACCGGCCCACTTGCCAGGAGCCGGCTTGCAGGGCTTGGAAAGCCATCTCTTTGTTCTCAAATACTAGAAGCAGGTGATTCACCGGCAGGAATTGACATTTTCCAGGAAGTTATATGCACGGCAACGTGCTCCTTCGATGCGAGGAAGGGCCAAGGACACATCCTCTTGCGCAGAAAACTGAAACATGGCAGCCGCGTCACTCTCCTCTTCTTCGACTAGGAAGAACTCATTCTTCCCCTCCTGTCTCCATGACAAGACCCTTCCGTTGTCGGCATTCTCCATCATTACGTCTTCTCCCTTGGAAATGAACGGCCTGGACTCCCGAGTCCTGTACTGGAATCGGTAGAAGGGACCTTGTTCGGACAGACGAACACAGTAGGTGGACATATCTTCGTTCCACGGATTGCAACTTATACACCTCGCTAGCATATAAGCGAGGCTGCGAGCACCTGCTCCAGTATGGGAACACACGTTCCCTGCCCTTCCGCCCTTCCAGACATCTTTCCTCTGTCGCTTCGGCTGTCGCTATTGTAATCACTACAATCATAGCCAGCCATGCGAGCCTCTGGGTGCACCTGTTTATAGTCGTGACAGTCGTGAGACAACGATGACGCACCAAGAAGATGATGGAAAAACTGTTATTGATTTAGAACTACGTGGTAGTTTTATACATGTGTAGCCGGTTGTTAAGCCCGAATTCATTGGATATCATGGGACTAGCTTGTGAATGTAATATCATACGTGGCAATACAATTTATTATTCCAACACACCCCCCTTAATTGTAGGGCTAAGAGACAATTTGTTTGCAGTACAAAATAAGGTACATTGAAAGCTCTAAATATGAAGTTCATAACTAAACTGTGTAAAAGGCGTGTGAACAATTTTAAAGCTTATCCGAATGTTATGGTTGATCATTGCTTTGCTTCCGTTGTGATTGCTCTTGAGTGAAGCATCATTGGTTGTTGAAAGATTGGAGTTGATTGGTGAAGCCTTGAGGTTTTCTTGATAGCTTCTTTGCACAGGCTTGAAGACTGTAGTGCTGACATACACCATCCCCTCCTTTTTTCACACCAATCCGATTTGCGTTCGAGAGTAGAACATTGTTAAGCACGACTTGGTAAAATTGATGAGCATCATACGGCCATGACTCAACGGTTACCATGAGAGCTTGACTTTCCATAGGTGTCGCGTTCGAATCTGGGGCCCTGAACGGATCTGCCATATTTTTACCATTTTCCAAAGATTGGAGTGATCGGTTCCATTACACGAACATATTTGAGTTCTGGGCAGCCATTGCTTTCACTTTCAGTGCCACCTTGGTTGATTTGTTTTACTACTCCCTCTCTCTCTCCCTCTCTCTCTCTCTCTCCCTCGCGGTCTCTCTCTCTCTCTCTCTCTCTCTCTCTCTCTCTCTCTCTCTCTCTCTCTCTCTCTCTCTCTCTCTCTCTCTCTCTCTCTCTCTCTCTCTCTCTCTCTCTCTCTCTCTCTCTCTCTCTCTCTCTCTCTCTCTCTGTCTCCCCACTACCCGCGTGACCCCTCCCTCTCTCTCTCTCTCTCTCTCTCTCTCTCTCTCTCTCTCTCTCTCTCTCTCTCTCTCTCTCTCTCTCTCTCTCTCTCTCTCTCTCTCTCTCTCTCTCTCTCTCTCTCTCTCTCTCTCCCCGCTACCCCGCATGCCTCCCTCTCTCTCTCTCTCTCTCTCTCTCTCTCTCTCTCTCTCTCTCTCTCTCTCTCTCTCTCTCTCTCTCTCTCTCTCTCTCTCTCTCTCTCTCTCCCCTCTCTCTCCCCTCCTCGCCACCCCCCGCCCCTCTCAGTTCTGTCCAGTTCCGCCCCTCACCACCCCGCCCAGTTCCGCCTCCTCCTGCCCCGCCCAGTTCCACCCAGTTCTTCCCCTCACCACCCCGCCCAGTTCCGCCCCCTCCCGCCCCCGCCCAGTTCCGCCCCCTCACCCTGTTGCCCCCGCACTCCCCCGCCACCCCCACCCGCCTAGTCCCGCCCACTCCCGCCCCCTCACCCAGCTGCCCCCGCCACCCCCCGCCCCTCTCAGTTCCACCCAGTTCCGCCCCTCACCACCCCGCCCAGTTCCGCCCCCTCCCGCCCCGCCCAATTCCGCCCAGTTCTGCCCCTCACCACTCCACCCAGTTTTGCCCCCTCCCACCCCCGCCGAGTTTCGCCCCCTCACCCCGCTGCCCCCACACTCCCCCGCCACCCCCACCCGCCTACTCCCGCCCACTCCCGCCCCCTCACCCCGCTGACCCCGCCCCCCCGCTCACTCCCGCACCCCCCGCCCCCGCTCACTCCCACACACTCCACCCCCTAACTCTCTATCTCTCTCTCATGCTCACACACGCACACTCACACATACACATACACACACTCACACACTCACATGCGCACACTCACACATACACATACACACACTCGCACACTCACACATGCACACTCACACATACACATGCACATGCCCGCACACTCACACACACACTCTCTCATACACACATACGCACACTCACACATACATACACACATACATACACACATACGCACACTCATATACACACACACCCATACATATACATACACACCCACACAATCACACACACACACCCACACAATCACACACACACCCACATACATACACACACGCCTACACATTCACACATGCACACCCGCACATTGCAACATGTTGAGTCAGCAATGGATCCAATGATGGTTGGTTCAAAGCCATTGGACTCGGATAATTTGATAAAGAAGCATATAGATAGCACAAGGAGGGAGGATGCTTTCTCTGTCATGAATGTAGGTGTGGTGCTTTGTCTCTGGAGAACTTGGAAGCTTTCATTGCCTCGGGTTCATCCATTCTATGCTGTGAAGTGCAACTGCAATGTACCACTTTTTGGTTCTCTTGTCAGCTCTTGGTGCTGGATTCGAGGTTGCAAGCAAGTAAGAGCTTGATTTGGTGAGAAGCCTGGGAGTAGGTGGAGATAGAGTTATTTTGCCAATGCTTGCAAGTTGCCCTCTCACATCCTTCATGCTGCCAATCGCAACGTTCATCTAACAAAGGGGAGCTTTACAAACTTCACAAGTTGAATCCTCAAGCTGAGATTGTTCTTAGAATCAGGGTTTGTGATTCTGGTGCGAGATGCCTTTTCCAATTAAGGTATTTCTTGGGGCTCTGAGATTGGTGAAGTTACAATCAATATCTACCCTCCCTTTCTCACACTCAAGGGGTGTTTCTAAATCACCGGCAACACAAAGTAAGGATCTCAATTTGAATACAAAAGGGTATGTGATAAAAGTGTGCAGGGTAAAAAGTGGAAGCGGAGAAAAGACTATTGCCACCAACCATTCACGGCGACTACCTATTTTTGTGAATCCAATTCAAATCAAGTGGAATATTTGATTTACCCCTTCAATTTTGGGCAATCCACCGGCGCGTGATCAGTGGACGTGAAGAATCGGCAAGACCCTCTTGACCTATTGGGGCCTATAAAAACAATGGGTTTGTGCTCATTAAGGGTACAATTTTTAGAGTTACATTAGTTCAAATACACATTTGTGTACGTGCAAAAGTCCTCTCTTGCACTTTGTGGTTTCAAGCCTACTGTAGGAGCCACTCTGTAGTGTGGATACAGCGCGTGGGCTTCCCAGTGGAGGGCTAGTAGCACTATAGTGTAAGAGAGTGGCTTGTATTTTCTTGGGACAGTGATATTGTAAGCCCTATTTTCTAGAGAAATTCTCCTCCACTGGTATTGATCTGTGTTTGTCTGCATAGAGTGCCATGAAGCTCTGAGCATTAGTCTTTGAGCATTGCTTTGACCAATCTTGTAATCATCTTATTTGAATCAAGAAGTGGAGGGTCTTCCTTGATCATTTATTGTTGATGTTTTCTGGAGTATCTACAACTCTGTGCGATTATTTACCTCTACCTTCTCACAAAAATGTTAAAGGCTATACTTCCCTAAAGAGAACCCCCCTTGAGTAGGCGACGTACTAGACATATTTAATCTCTATTCTTGATAAAGGTGGACACCCCAGTACCTCCTCTACAGATTGGCACGCACGGTGGGACCTTTGCATTTCTGTGAGAGGTATTTTTGCCCTATTACATTGCAAGTAGGTACATGACCCATACACGAGCAGATAAGGAGTCTCTTCGTGTTCGGAGGAGCCTTAACAAGTTAGCCATAACCACGACTAGTGAGTCTATCTCCCCTCTGCCCTCCCTAAATTTATCTACTGAATTGGGTGCGACACCATTGTCAAAAGAGAGGTATAGGAGAACCTTAGACTTCTCCTCAGATACGTCCGAAGAAACACCAGTACAAATGGAGGATCTCTCTCATTTACTCTCTAGATTAAACATCAAATTCCCTACCTTCAAGGGACAAGCTTATGAGGATGCTGATGATCATGTGAGGAGATTCATCTCTTTATGCCGTGGACGAGGTCTGCAGAATAGAGAGGACGCAATGCTGGCACTCTTTCCATCCACATTGGAGGGTCTTGCAGATAAATGGTATAGTCAATATGCAGATGGCCATTTCACTACATGGGAGGCTCTGAAGGCGGCGTTCTCACAGACATTCCGACCAAGTGATTCCTCGGAAAGAGCTCTAGATCAGCTAGAGAACTTGAAGCTGAGATCAGGTGAATCTTTTCATGAACTTCCACTAGAACAAAAGCACTTGTTGCACATCTGCCACATGCTCCAGGTGACTTCTTGGTTAAAAAGTGGATAGAAAAAGCTCTGCCCAGGTCATCTCAGCAGAAGCTTCGTGAGTCTCTTAGATTGGATGCAACCCTCAATGATTTTGTTGCAACGGCATCACGCATAGATGAAGCAAGGCAACATTTTGAAGAGGATATACAAAGAAATTATGCTGCAGACCTAGATCCTATTGGGCAACTGAGGAAGGAACTGGAGGCATTGAAAATGCAACAAAATCAACAAGAAGAGAAGGTCTTGCCACCACTGCATCACACTGATGATGAAGTAGCTCAACTTCACCGGGAGTTAGAAGATTTGAAGACCACTCAGGATATAAGGAGACAAATTTGGTGTACAATCTGTAACAACAATGGACATTCCAATGCTAATTGCCCTATTAAGGTAAGCTGTCAATTCTGTCGAAAGGATGGTCATGAAGCTAGGGATTGCTACTACCTCAAGGGTACACAACAAAGAGGTAACCCTCAAACTTTGGATTCATATTATGCTAGTACTTCAACTACATCTAATAGAGAGGAGAATCGGCCTGCAAAGCCTAGATATAATAGACCTTTGATGTGCTATCGTTGTGGTGAGTATGGCCACATGCAAAATCGGTGTTCCCTCCTAGAAGATGCACCTCCTTGTCAACATTGTCCAGAGGCCAAGGATCATTATACCAAAGATTGCCCAAGAGGTCGTCCTGCTCCAATCCACATGATTGCAGTCTCTCCACATGAAGAAGGGAAAACCACTCAGTCTTATGCCATTTCATCCTCTGCAATGCCCATGATGACTAGAGCTAGGCAAGCAGCTGCAACCCATAGAGATGAACAACAAGGATTTCAGGATAAAGAGGAGGAAAAGAAGTCTGGATGGAAGGACCAAGTAGAAATTGAAGGAGCTTATGATAAGATGGCTATTTCTCTAAAGGGCCAACCAACCAGTCTGCAAGAAGACACTCATAAGGTAGACATTGAGCAGATCTTGAAAGGTATACATCATAAGGTTAGTCTATACAAACTTATCAAAATGGATTCAAAAATAAGAAGTGACTTACTAAAGATTATACACTATGCTCACTTGGTCCAATCACCTAGTATAGATGGTTTCATGGTTGATTTTCCCCCTGCACCTTTAGCAGACTACCAGAGCTCAAGATTATCTGTTTGTGTAAAGGATGAAGCTCTCACAGGTATGATCATAGATGGAGGCTCTGGTATCAATCTGATGCCAGATTTTACAATGAAGAAACTGAAATTGAACCCCACCAAGTTGGCACCATTCACGGTTACATTAGCAGATCAACATCAGGTTGCACCACTTGGCATTATTGAAAAGGTACTGATGGTAGTACAGGGCTGCCACTTTGTTGTAGATTTTGTTGTTATTGCACTTCCACAGGAGACTTCTTACCCTTTACTCCTGGGGAGACCTTGGCTGAGACAAGCAAAAGCTTTGCAAGATTGGGGCAAAAATAAACTATGGACTTCAACAAGTACAAATAGCCAATTGCAACTACATTTGGAAGAAGGATTCGACTCAAGAAAAACTACTGGATATACTGTGGACACTCAGGTAATGACCTCTCTACCCCAAGAAGATGATACATTGTTAAATTGGATGATGGGAAGTGCAGAGTGTTGCACAGTGGAGATCAATGAAATTGAGGAAGAAGTTGCAGATAAGGTAATTACAGGAAAGGGCAAAGAAGATCACAAGGTGTTGGAGAATGAGCAATTGCAGGAAAATACAAGCTTTGAAGAGGCAACCAATATAAAAGTATCGGAGGTGGAAGGTTATGAACCTAAGAGTAGAGAAGATCTTCCTTTTTGTAGATATACCTCAAGGATGGATAGAAGAACATGTTGCAAAATATAAATTAAAATCCACTCCTGCATATAGTGGAGATGATTTCACAAACAAGACCAGTCCTAAAACATTGGTTCAAGAATTAAATTTAGGGGATGAAGAGAACCCTCAAGTAGTCCACTTAGCATCCTGGTTGTGGCATTATCCTCCTTTACTACAGAAGGTAACTTCTTTGCTTTTTGCCTATAAAAGTGTCTTTGCATGGTCCTACAAAGATCTAACAGGGATACCAGAAGAGCTTGGGTTACATCGGATACCCTTAGTTGAGGGAGCCGCGCCTGCAAGAAGTAGACCATATCGACTCAATCCGAAGTATGCAGAGGCGGTAAAAGCAGAAATTACAAAACTAGAAGAAGCAGGTATAATTGTTCCAGTAGAACATTCCAGGTGGCTTTCTTCCATGGTTATTGTACCCAAGAAAAATAGTGGAAAAATAAGAGTATGTGTTGATTTCCGTGCTTTGAATAAAGTGACTGTTCAAGATGGATTTCCTCAGCCCTTCACAGAGCAAGTACTTGAGGAAGTAGCTGGTCACACTTTGTATAGTTTCTTGGATGGTTTTAGTGGCTACAATCAGATAGTGATCCATCCTAATGATAGGGACAAAATAGCCTTTGTTACTCCCTGGGGCACTTATGTCTATACTCGCATGGCTATTGGTTTGAAGAATGCATCAGCTTCATTTAATAGAACAATTTATCTAATAGTGGGCAAATGGTTAACAACCTTTCTACGCATTTTCATGGATGACTTTTTAGTATTTTCAAGTACAGATAAAAGAGCAGCAGTTCAAGATTTCCATGACCATTTGGAAAATCTAAAAGAAATTTTTGAGCAATGTCTCAAAACAGGTTTCAAATTGAATCCTGATAAATCTCACTTTTTGGTCACTAAGGGCACTCTTCTTGGTCACATAGTATCTGCTGAAGGTATAACTCTGGACCCTGCAAAGGTTACGGCTATTCTTTCCATGCCAATTCCACAAAGCCCAAAAGAAGTGCAAAGTTTCTTGGGCCATGCAGGGTATCATAGAAGATTCATTAGGATGTATTCAGAAATTGCTAAGCCTTTGTCAAGGCTTACCAGTAGAGTGCTGAAGCTGACAAAGCATTTTGTGAACTAAAATTGAGGCTATGTACTACTCCACTTTTAAGTGTTCCTAATTGGTCATTGGAATTTCATGTGCATATAGATGCTAGTCTTCATGCTGTGGGTGCAGTTCTAGCTCAACCATCATCACATAAGGTGGATAAACCTATCTCCTATGCCAGCAGACTACTCAACCAAGCCGAAAGGAATTACAGTACAACGGAAAGGGAAGGGTTGGCTATTGTATTTGCACTTCAGAAGTTCCGACATTATCTCCTTGGTGTACATTTTATAGTTATATCTGACCATCAGCCCTTGAAGTATTTGATAAACAAACCTAGAGTAGCTGGAAGGATTTGGAGATGGTTACTCCTATTTCAAGAATTTAATTTTGATATTCATATTAAGCTAGGAAAAGAGCACTACATGGCAGACCAAGTGTCCAGGATGGCAATGAGCGAAAAAGCAACAGGTATTAATGATGAACTGGTGGATAGCAACCTTTTTCTAGTAGCTATTGGGACTGGTTGGTATGATGAAATTCTTAATGTTCTTACTATTGGAAAGATCCCAGAACACTTTACACCTGTAGAAAAGAGAAGATTGTTCTAGAAAACCAAAGCATATTCTCTTATAAATGGAAATTTATATAAATACTGTGAGGATGATATCTTGAGAAGGTGTGTCTGTCGAGAGGAGGTAAAACTTTTGTTAGAAGTTGCACACAATGAAGGACATCTAAAGGGGGAAGAATTGGCTCATAGAATCATCCACAAAGGCCTATGGTGGCCTCATATTTTCAAAGATGCAATCAAGTTTGCTAAAGAATGCCACATCTGTTAGAGGTGTGCTCCTACACCGACCAGGTTGAATTTCCAACCATTGGTCATATCTACAGGATGGCTCCCATTTGAACGATGGGGTCTTGATTTCATAGGACCAATTAGTCCAACTGGTCAACCTGGAGGTAAAAAGTATATATTGATGGCCACGTGTTATGCCACTAAATGGATAGAGGCCAAGGCTACTATGGACTGAACAGCTCTAACAGTAGCTAAATTTGTGTATAAACGTATTTTCTCAAGATTTGGTTGCCCTCTAGAAATTACTAGTGATAGGGGCACACATTTTGTAAATCAATTGCTCCAGTTTATATTTGACAGGTACAAAATCTTCCATAAAAAATCTTGTGCCTACTATCCGAGGGCAAATGGCCAAGCAGAGAGTTCCAATAAGATTTTGATTGGATTGCTTCGCAAATTATCTTTCGATCATCAAAGCTCCTGGCCACAAGCATTGATCGGGGCAATTTGGGCTTTCAGAACCACGAAGAGGGGAACCACTGGCGAAACCCCATTCCGCTTAGTATATGCAAAAGAGGCATTGGCCCCATTTGAGTTCATTATCAGAAAGGAAACAGGAATCAAAGTGATTGGAATTGAACCCCCCATTCAGAGATTGGTGGCATTAGAAGAATACAAAGAAGAGGCAATGCAAAAACTTCTGGTAACACAAGGAGAGCGCAAGAGACTGCATGACAGGTATCTGAGATCCAATGAAGTTCAGGAAGGGTCCATGGTTTTAGTGCATCAGGTTCCACCAATTCAAACTAACTTGGCACCCAAATGGACAGGACCATATAAGGTTATCAAGGTATTGCCACATGGCACAGTGCATCTGGAAGATCTATAGGGTAAAAGGATTCCCCTGGTCAACATCTATAGGGTGAAGAAGTTTCTAAACTAAGTCGACTTGGAAGAATTTCAACCACTGTACATACTACGTGTCATTCGAGTATTAGCAGTATTTCCTCGGTTGAGTATTTACAGTTATTCTGTCATTCAAGTATTTGCAGTTATTTCATTCAATACGAAGACTGCACCGGGACGGTGCAAAGACATGATGTGGGGGTTTGTAGTGCTGACATACACCATCCCCTCCTCTTTTCACACCAATCCGATTTGGGTTTGAGAGTAGCACATTGTTAAGCACGACTTGGTAAAATTGATGAGCATCATACGGCCATGACTCAACGGTTACCATGAGAGCTTGACTTTCCATAGGTGTCAGGTTCGAATCCGGGGCCCTGAACGAGTCTGCCACATTTTGACCATTTTCCAAAGATTGGAGTGATCCGTTCCATTACACAGACATATTTGAGTTATGGGCAGTCGTTGCTTTCACTTTCAGTGCCACCTTGGTTGATTTGTTTTACTACTTCCTCTCTCTCTCTCCCTCTCTCTCTCTCTCCCTCACGATCTCTCTCTCTCTCTCTCTCTCTCTCTCTCTCTCTCTCTCTCTCTCTCTCTCTCTCTCTCTTTCTCTCTCTCTCTCTCTCTCTCTCTCTCTCTCTCTCTCTCTCTCTCTCTCTCTCTCTCTCTCTCTCTCTCTCTCTCTCTCTCTCTCTCTCTCTCTCTCCCTGCTACCCATGTGACCCCTCCCTCTCTCTCTCTCTCTCTCTCTCTCTCTCTCTCTCTCTCTCTCTCTCTCTCTCTCTCTCTCTCTCTCTCTCTCTCTCTCTCTCTCTCTCTCTCTCTCTCTGTGTCTCTCTCTCTCTCTCTCTCTCTCTCTCTCTCTCTCTCTCTCTCTCTCTCTCTCTCTCTCTCTCTCTCCCCGCTGCCCGGCATGCCTCCCTCCCCCTCTCTCTCTCTCTCTCTCTCTCTCTGTCTCTCCCTCTCTCTCTCTCTCTCTCTCTCTCTCTCTCTCTCTCTCTCTCTCTCTCTCTCTCTCTCTCTCTCTCTCTCTCTCTCTCTCTCTCTCTCTCTCTCTCTCTCTCTCTCTCTCTCTCTCTCTCTCTCTCTTCCCTCTCTCTCCCCTCCCCGCCACCCCCCGCCCCTCTCAGTTCTACCCAGTTCCGCCCCTCACCACCCCACCCAGTTCTGCCCCCTCCCGCCCCGCCCAGTCCCGCCCCTCACCACCCCGCCCAGTTCCGCCCCTCACCACCCCGCCCAGTTCCGCCCCCTCCCGCCCCCGCCCAGTTCCGCCCCCTCACCCCGCTGCCCCCGCACTCCCCCGCCACCCCCACCCGCCTAGTCCCACCCACTCTCGCCCCCTCACCCCGCTGCCCCCGCCACCCCCCGCCCCTCTCAGTTCCGCCCAGTTCCACCCCTCACCACCCCGCCCAGTTCCGCCCCCTCACCCCGCTGCCCCCGCACTCCCCCACCCGCCTAGTCGCGCCCACTCCCTCCCCCTCACCCCGCTGCCCCCGCCCCCCCCGCTAACTCCCGCACCCCCCGCCCCCGTCACTCCCACACACTCCACCCCCTCACTCTCTATCTCTCTCTCATGCTCACACACGCACACTCACACATACACATACACACACTCGCACACTCACACGCGCACACTCACACATACACATACACACACTCGCACACTCACACATACACATGCACACGCCCGCACACTCACACACACACTCTCTCATACACACATACGCACATTCACACATACATACACACATACATACACACATACATACACACATACATACACACATACACACACTCATATACACACACACCCATACATATACATACACACCCACACAATCACACACACACCCACACAATCACACACACACCCACATACATACACACGCCTACACATTCACACATGCACACCCACACATTGCAACATGTTCAGTCAGCAATGGATCCAATGATGGTTGGTTCAAAGCCAGTGGACTCCGATAATTTGATAAAGAAGCATATAGATAGCACAATGAGGGAGGATGCTTTCTCTGTCAAGAATGTAGGTGTGGTGCTTCGTCTGTGGAGAACTTGGAAGCTTTCATTGCCTCGGGTTCATCCATTCTATGCTATGAAGTGCAACTGCAATGTACCACTTTTAGGTTCTCTTGTCAGCTCTTGGTGCTGGATTCGAGGTTGCAAGCAAGTCAGAGCTTGATTTGGTGAGAAGCCTGGGAGTAGGTGGAGATAGAGTTATTTTGCCAATCCTTGCAAGTTGCCCTCTCACATCCTTCATGCTGCCAATCGCAACGTTCATCTAACAAAGGGGAGCTTTACAAACTTCACAAGTTGAATCCTCAAGCTGAGATTGTTCTTAGAATCAGGGTTTGCGATTCTGGTGCGAGATGCCTTTTCCAATTAAGGTATTTCTTGGGGCTCTGAGATTGGTGAAGTTACAATCAATATCTACCCTCCCTTTCTCACACTCAAGGGGTGTTTCTAAATCACCGGCAACACAAAGTAAGGATCTCAATTTGAATACAAAAGGGTATGTGATAAAAGTGTGCAGGTAAAAAGTGGAAGCGGAGAAAAGACTATTGCCACCAACCATTCACGGCGACTACCTATTTTTGTGAATCCAATTCAAATCAACTGGAATATTTGATTTACCCCTTCAATTTTGGGCAATCCACCGGCGCGTGATCAGTGGACGTGAAGAATCGACAAGACCCTCTTGACCTATTGGGGCCTATAAAAACAATGGATTTGTGCTCATTAAGGGTACAATTTTTAGACTTACATTAGTTCAAATACACATTTGTGTACGTTTAGAAGTCCTCTCTTGCACTTTGTGGTTTCAAGCCTACTGTACGAGCCACTCTGTAGTGTGGATACAGCGCGTGGGCTTCCCAGTGGAGGGATAGTAGCACTATAGTGTAAGAGAGTGGCTTGTATTTTCTTGGGACAGTGATATTGTAAGCCATATTTTCTAGAGAAATTCTCCTCCGCTGGTATTGATCTGTGTTTGTCTCCATAGAGTGCCATGAAGCTCTGAGCATTAGTCTTTGAGCATTGCTTTGACCAATCTTGTAATCATCTTATTTGAATCAAGAAGTGAGGGTCTTCCTTGATCATTTGTTGTTGATGTTTTCTAGAGTATCTACAACTTTGTGCGATTATTTACCTCTGCCTACTCACAGAAATGTTAAAGGGTATACTTCCCTAAAGAGAACCCCCCTTGAGTAGGCGACGTACTGGACGTATTTAATCTCTATTCTTGATAAAGGTGGACACCCCAGTACCTCCTCTACAAAGACAGTAGCATTATTCCCCCGTGCAAGGCAAGAAAAGCAGCAATGGGAAATTCCAGGATCGAAAGGTAAGGTACACAGTGAAGTGTGCTGACGTAGATGCACAGGAAAGTTGTCCACCATAGGTAGTTGGAGGTTTGAAGGTACAATACCCAAGAGATGTCCATGCCAAATTATTGCATCATCTGTAAACGCAAAAATGAAATAGAGAGTATCAGCAAAAGGATCGTTTACTAGAGAGAGCAGTACAGTTGATTCGTTGGTGAAGAACTTGCGAGGTAATATGTTCCTCATTGGTGTAGGGGTTAGCTAGAATCGGCACTCGATTTGCACTGGGGTGAGGTCATTTCTGTTCTCAAAAGTAGAGGGAAAGGTCGGGGTCCCTCTATCGTGCAGAGCCGCCATGGTGGCAATCGTGGCAAGATTTGAGCCCACATTGTCGGGTAGCATACCGGTTGATACGTAGACGTCACAAAAACCCTGAGGAGTGGTGTGGAGCAGGCAATCGACATATTCGGCTATGTATAAATTAGAAGGCACGTTTAGAAGAAATTATAGTTCATTAAGTTTTGCACATGCGAGCTTGAACACTCACTCTTTTAATAAGATCACATTCTTAGTCTATCTATTCATGGAAAATGCACTCTCTCAGTTCTATCATATTTCTACCTGTAGTTAGGCATATTTGTACACACACAAGATGAGTGAATTCTAGTATAGTCTATGTAAACCTAAGATTTGTTTCTTTTCATTCAACTTTGGTCTGCTCTAAATCATGCTTTCAATATTTTCTTATATTTCAAAGGTGCGCAAAATTTGGAGCTTAAGTTTTTACTCGGGTTCATTCCCTATGAGATCTCTAGATGTGGTTAAATTAAAGAATTCATTCCAAGAACCCCGTCATTTTAGGATTCAAAGTCCCCACATACGTGATATTCCGATGTTGCAAAGTCTTGGAGACATCTAACCTATTGTTGAGGAAGAGATTGGAGTTGTATAACATATCACATGAGCAATTACACAAAGAAAGTAAGTTCAAAGAAACAAAGGAGGTTGCAAAGGTGAAGCGAGTGGATATAGAGCTATGGTACAACCTACCTGTGAATACATATTCTTTGAGCATGGCGAGTCGTCATGGATAGTATCATGGTGGAACAATGATATAGGAAACACATTTTACACAACATACCTAAAGGAAAGCAGCATAAGCCCGATCCTAGCTCTTTGAATATGTAAAATAGACCTTGTACGCTTGTTGTTAGTGCAATAAACCCAATCGTTACTTTTGAACATCAATAAGAAACATTTAATGCAACATAGATAACATGCACCTTAAATAGCTCACAAAAAGCTTCTAAATATGGATGGAAGTTATGAGTTCAAACACTCAAAGCAACCACCACAATTACAATTGGAAACATTCGTCTTATGGGAGTGTCATACATAGGGTTGACTTGCTAAAATGCATAAAATCCCTAATTTATATCCAGAAATAAAGGAGCAATAGCCTTAAAACAGATTGGATGCCATTCGGATATTACATGGATACATAGAAGATGACCCCGAGATTGTAAGATTTCTCGAAATCTACTAAACCAAATGCCTTCAATATTTGAACAAACAAACTAGACAGTGACACCTACTTAAACATTTGATTTGGAGCTCTGTAATAACAAGACTACCAACCTTTGCAATGTGGGATCCAATGTAACAAACATATTCATTGAAGGAAAATGTCTTTGTAAATTTCTAAACTTCAAAATCGATGTTCAGCATATGCTTCTCCTTGAAAATTAGGGGGCACTTTTTGAAGAACTTATAGTTCATTAACCTGTATACATACGAGCTTGAACATTCACTGTTTTAATAAGATCACATTGTTAGTGTGTGTTCATGGAAAACCGACTCTCTCTATTCTGCCGCATTTCCACCTATAGCTAGCCATATTTCTACACACACATGATGAGTGAATTCTAGCATAGTCTATATAAACATAAGGCTTTTTTCTTTTCTTTCAACTTTGGTTTGTTCGCAATCATGCGTTCAAGATTTTGTTTTATTTCAAATGTGTCCAAAGTGTGGAGCTTGAATTTTGGCTAGGCTTCATTCCATATGCAATCTCTAGATGTGGTCAAATTGAAGAGGTTATTCGTCGAATCCCATCATTGTACGATTCAAACTTCCCACATACATGGTATTATGATGTAGCGTTGGAGACATCTAATCTATGGTTGAGAAAGATATTGGAGTTTTACAACATATCACATGAGCTATTACACAAAGAAAGTAAATTCAAAGAAACAAAGAAGGTTGCAAAGATGAAGCGAGAGGATATAGAACTATGGGACGACATACCTTTCAACACATATACTTTGAGCATGGGGAGTCCTCATAGCGGGTATCTCGGTTGAACAATGATATAGGAAACATGTTTTACACACCAAACCTAAAGCAAAGCAGCATAGGACCAACCCTATAGCTCTTTGAATATGTAAAATACGCCTTGTAGGCTCGTTTTTAGTACAATAAAACGCAACGGCTACTTTCAAACATCAAGAGGAACAAGTTGATGCGAAATAGATAACTTGCACCTTGAAAAGCCCACAAAAACCTTGGCAAGCTAGAGGGCATTACAAATGAGGCTGATAAATGTATTATCTCCCTCATGTGGGACCCATTTGGGTTTCAACTTGTTGTTTTGGACGAGATAAATACAATGATGTCTAAACGGTGTAGATGTCTTATCTCGAGAGATTATTTTACCTAGAAGAAACAAGGATTTCTCGATCGACCATTCCTTAGGAGTTTCGCCAAAATTGACAGCACATTGGTCCCTCAAATCTTCGAAAGAGTCTCACCCAAATGGCATTCCACAGCTTTGATGAGCAGCTGACCACCTCATCCAACAGAGTCTGTTGCCAATTGATTTGGTTCGTGAGTCTGAATACCTGCATCACGTGATGCCAGATAACACGGGACTTGGGGCAATCGAAGAACATGTGAGCTAAATCTTTGATGCATCGATGGTAGCACTTGCACCATGGCAGCACACCACAAATGTTGTTAACCCTTGCATTGGACCAGATGACCTTAGATTTGCCACATGAGAATAGACTTTTTTATCTCAATTAGGGGGTGCCAAATAGACATGAACTTTAGTTCCCATCAAAGTTTGGTCGAAGAAAGGCACCACCTCTTGTTAAGGGTGTGATGAACATCTAAGTCCTCTTTGAAGTTGGGGATTTTGGATATTTTCTTACCATTGCTCCAATTGAGGCCCTCAAGGCAAGGAAGATCTTGTCGAAAGAGAATGCGGGTAGTTGAGCGGTCCCAAACTAAACACCTGCCTTGAAGAAGAGTCCATTCCTCAAGGGTAACTCTATGTCTCGGGTCTAAGTCTTTGAACCTAATCCACTGGCTGGATTCTTGTTTCCAGAGTTGTTTTCACTGTTTGAACCCTTTGTTCCATAACCGCTTTGCAGTTTAAAGTTTCCAAGGCACCACCCCCCTAATGCCACTGATTGGGAACCAAATGAGTCATTTTTTCTTATCCTAGTCGCCTACTTCCACTCATCACTGATTTTGATGAATTTTTTGGCCTTGTTCCAACTCTTCCATAAAGAACACATGAGGCTAGAGCCTTTAGTGGACACCGGGTGGGGGGAGAACAAAAGCGTGAGAATCCCTATGTCCTTCCAACCAGGATGGCCAACTAAGGTAAGGTCGTCCATGTTTCTGAATATCAATTTAGACCAAGAGGACTCACTATTGCTCCAAGCCTTGACAAGCCACTTTGCCGCCAGCTTCTTAGCCAACCCAACGATATCCAAAATACCCAAGCCCCCTGAGTCTTTCGAGCTAATCCAAGTGTCCCATTTGATTTTAGGAATCCCCCTCCTATTGGGGTCTCCAGTCCAAAGGAAGTTTCTACAGATTCTTTCCACTTTGACCAACTCCTTCTCCTTAGGTCTCCAACACGAGAAGAAGTAAATAGTCGTTGAAAGCATAAATGTGTTAACAACCATAGCATGTCTTGCCAAGTTGACTTGAATACCTTTCCAATGATTTAGTTTGCTATCCAACTTGGCTAGCACCTAGTTTCATCATTGGTCCATTGTGATGTCGAAGCCCATCGGAATGCCGAGGATATGGAAGACTTGACCTCCAGGGATAACTTGACACCCCTGATCTAACAACAATTCGGGTCGAGGTCCATAGATTGCTCTGAAAGCAATTCTAGCATGGTTGATTTTTTAACGTGATGCCACACAAAAGGTGTTGAGGCAACTCTAGAACGCCTCAATGCTGTTCATATCATTATGTACAAAGGCATTCATGTCATCGGCAAAGAGTCTATCAATCATTTGGCCGTGATTTAGAGGTAGGGAAAGACCCTTGAGATTGTCAGAGTCTATGTGATGCTTTAATAGGCAATTGAGGCCGTGCGAGGTGATATCGAAGAGTAGTGGAGCCAGAGGGCAGCCTTGCCTTATGGATCTTTTTAAATGTATGGGATCAGAGAGCTTACCATTGATATTTATTCTAGTTGAAGCATTTCCAAGAAGAGTGGAAACCATCTTCGTAAACTTTTGGTTGCATCCACGGTCTTTCAGTGATTGAAGAATCAAGTCCCATTCTAATCTATCATACGCTTTGTCGAAGTCGATCTTAATGAATATCAAATCTTGTCCAAACTCCTCAGCAAATGCAAGGCCTTCCCAAATATCGGAAATTCCTTCAAGTATACATCTACCTTTGATAAAACCTTTTTTGTCCTCACCAATCCATGACTTCAAATGACAAGAGATTTTGCTGGCAATACCTTTGGCAATTATCTTGTATCCAGTTTGGAGCATGGTAATCGGCCGCCAATTTTCAATTTTGTCGTTATCTCCCCTTTTGTGAATTAACTTGATGACACCATTATTAAGACACCCATGGAGGGCGCCGAAGGAGAGAGCCTCTTGCCACACCAAACGTAGTGGGGTGGCCACCTCATGCTTGAAGGACTTGAAGAACTCATTGGTGAGGCCATCAAGACCCGCACTTTTTCCATTGGGAAGAGCATCAATAACCTGGATAATTTCGTTGTTAGAAATGTTAGCATGCAACAGAGAATTCATGTTCTGAGGGATTCTAGATTGAGCAACCCTCGAGATGGTTGCCATGGAGTCACACCTATGCGGGGAAAGAGGAGTTGAGGCTCCGAGAAGATGGGTAAAGTGCTCAACAATGATAGATTTGTTCTCAACCTCTGTGCCACATTCGATCGCATTGTCATCGACCAAGAAGGGGATAGATTCCCTAGCTTGTTTCTTTTTGAGGATTTTACACCTCTTTTCGATGGTTTGTCGGGCTTCCCCGTCCACCAATCTTTGAAGAATATTTGAAGATTTTTCCTTTGAACATCCTCCTCGAGTCTTAGTCTTCCCTTGATTTTCAAAAGAACTTTTTGCCATTGAAGGTTACCTTTGTTCAGTTTTTCTCGAAGACGTGAGAGCCTCCGGTACACCATTTCTCTTCTTTTTTTTTTTCAGATGCCTCTTATAGCCTTATGAGTCCTAAACCTCCATTTAGAAAAATACATAAAGGAGTTGCAAAGATGAAGCAAGAGAGCATAGAACTATGGATAAGCTACCTTTCAGCACGTATCCTTTGAGCATGGCGAGTTCTCACCGAAGGCATAAGGGTGGCACAATCATACAGGAAATACATTTTCCACAATTTACCAACAGATTGATCTCATCATTTTGTATCTTGGGGCTTGTGGTTTCAAAACATATATGTATGCATCTGAATTCATGCATGTATGTATGTATTTGTTTGTATGTACATTTTCATGCATTTCTGTATGCATGTACGTACATCTTTATGAAAGTACATAACTATGTAGCCATGTATGTATGTAGTGATTTAATATGCATGCATGCATGTATGTGTGCAGAGCCAGTACATGTACGCATCCATGTCTAGATATTTATAAAAAAAAGAAAAAAGAAAGGAAGGGAGAAGTATAAATTAGTAGAGAGATTGTCTTACGTGTTACTAAAGAGGTTACTATGCATCTATGCACATATGCATGTATGTATGCACATGTGCATGTATGTTTGGACATGTGTATGTATGCATGTATGTATTTATGTATGTGTTATATATGTATGCATGCATGTATGTATGTATGTGTGTGTATGTATCTATGAATGTGTGTGTATGTATGTGTGTATGTATGTATCTATGCATGTATGTAGGTATGTATGTATGTATGTATGTATATATGTACATATTTCTTAATGCATGCATGTATGTATCAATATATGTATGTATGCATGCATGTACGTATGTGTGTATCAATCTATCCATTTGTTTGTCTATTTATCAACCTACCTATCTATCTATCTATCTATCTATCTATCTATCTATCTATATCGCTATCTATCTATATCTATCTGTTTATCTATCTATTTATCTAATTATCTATCTATATAGCTATCTGTCTATCTATCTTTTTGTCTCTCTATCTATCTATCTATTCCAATTGAAAGCACCATATTGATGAGACATTCCATTATCATGAGGGGTTTAAAGGATGATTCCATATATACCATTACGAAAGAATCAATGTTCAATTAGGGTATTATTATACACATTGGTGGAGTTCTAGGTAATTCGCATACTTTTTCGCACAATTTGAAATTGATATTATCATGAAAAATCCTTAAGCTACATGAATAAAATGGGATACTCGCAAACATAATATGAAGGTTTGTTAACATGTTCCATCATCAATTGTAATGAATTACTTGCATAAATACATTTCCTCTTGTATGTTCAATTATATCATTGATTTTGTGGCTGTTTTCACCCTTTTAAAAATTCTCAAAATATCTCCTTGTTTGTCATCTATCTTTTAATTTTGTAAAATATTTTCTTTAGCTCATACATATATAGTGGATAGTGCATTCATCCATAGACATCAAATAGTGTACAATTCTCAATTAAAGCAATTAGACTTGCTCGATAGAAAGGAACATTTCTTTGTAATTCTAGTAACTCACAAAAAAAAAATCTGATTTTCCCTCATTCTTCTAATTCACTCAAATACTATGGGATCCGATGTGACAAAAATATTCATTGAACGAAAAAGTCTTCGTAAATTTCTAAAATTCAAATGGATTTTCAATATATGCTTTTCTTGGAAAATTAGGAGGCACGTTTTGAAGAAGTTATAGTTCATTAAGTTGTGCACATGCGAGCTTGAACGGTCACTCTTTTAATAAGATCACATTCTTAGTGTGTCTATTCATGGAAAATGGACTCTCACTGTTGTATCATATTTCTACCTGTAGTTAGGCATATTTGTACACACACAAGATGAGTGAGTTCTAGAGTAGTCTATATAAACCTAAGATTTGTTTCTTTTCATTCAAATTTGGTCTGTTCTGAATCATGCTTTCAAGATTTTCTTATATTTCAAAGGTGTGCAAAGTTTGGAGCTTAAGTTTTTGCTTGGGTTCATTCCCTATAAAATCTCTAGATATGGTTAAATTAAAGAATTAATTCGGTGAGTCCCATCATTTTAGGATTCCAAGTTCGCACATACATGGTATTCCGATGTTGCAAAGCCTTGGCGACATCTAACCTATGCTTAAGGAAGAGATTGGAGTTTTATAACATATCACATGAGCAGTTACACAAAGACAGTAAATTCAAAGAAACAAAGGAGGTTGCACAGATGAAACGAGTGGATATAGAGCTCTGTTACAAGCTACCTTTCAATACATATTCTTTGAGCATGGTGAGTCCTCATGTATCATAGTGGAACAATGATATAGCAAACACATTTTACACAACACACCAAAAGAAAAGCAACATAAGCCCGATCCTAGCTCTTTGAATATGTAAAATAGAGCTTGTATGCTTGTTGTTAGTGCAATAAAACCCAATGATTACCTTTGAACATCAACAAGAAAAATTTAATGCAACATAGATAACATGCACCTTAAATAGCTCACAAAAACCTTCTAAATATGGATGGAAGTCATAAGTTCAAACACTCAAAGCAGCCACCACAATTACAATTGGAAACATTCATCTTACAGGAGTGTCATACATAAGGTTGGATTTCTATAGTGCATAAAATTCCTAATTTATATCAAGCAATGAAGGAGCAATAGCCTTAACACTGATTGGATGTCATCCCGATATTTCAGGGATGCCTTGGATATTTGAACAGAAAAACTAGACAATGATACCTACTTAAACATTCCATAATAACAAGACTAGCAACCTTTGCAATGTGGGATCCAAGATAACAAACATATTCATTGAAAGAAAATGTCTTTCTAAATTTCTAAACTTCAAATTGATCTTCAAACTATGCTTCTCCCTAAAAATTAGGGGGCACGTTTTGAAGAGCTTAAATTTCATTAAGTTGTATACATACGAGCTTGAACGTTCACTCTTTTAATAAGATCACATTGTTAGTGTGTATGTTCATGGAAAACCGACTCACTCTATTCTGTCGCATTTCCACCTATAGTTAGGCACATTTGTACACACACATGATGAGTGAACTCTAGCATAGTCTATGTAAACATAAGGCAATTACACAACATGTCACATGAGCAATTACACAAAGAAAGTAAATTAATAGACACAAAGGAGGTTGCAAAGATGAAGTGAGAGGATATAAAACTATGGGACAACCTAGCTTGCAACACATATACTTTGAGCGTGGGGAGTCCTCATAGAGGGTATCATGGTGGAACAATGATATAGGAAACATGTTTTACACAGCACACCTAAAGCAAAGCAGCATAGGACCAACCTGATCCCTTTGAATATGTTAAATACACCTTGTAGGCTTGTTTTTAGTACAATAAAACCCAATGGCTACTTTCAAACATCAAGAGGAACAAGCTGATGCAAAACAGATAACTTGCACCTTGACTAGGCCACGAAAGCCTTCTAAATATGGATGGAAGTTATGACTTCAAACACTTAGAGTAGCCAACACAGGTACAATTGGAAACACTCATCTTAGTGGAGTTTCATACATAGGGTTGACTTGCTATAATGCATAAAACCCCTAATTTTTGGAAGCCAATGAAAGAGCAATAACCTTAACATTGATTGGATGTCATCTTGATATTTCAGGGATATGTAGAAGATGGACCCCAAGATTGCAAAACTAAGATGTCTCGAGATCTACTAAACTAAATGTGTTGAATATTTGAATAGAGAAAGTAGACAATGAAGGAGGTGCAAAGAATCAAAATGGTACCAAGCAATGATCAAAGATTATATGTAAGTTGAATCAAAGCAACATGTTCATAATGTATAGATTATTTGGAATCTTTATATCGGCTCTTGAGGATATATCCATGCCTTTTCTTCATGAATTTGAATTATAAATTAGGCCAGTTTGGTAGTTTAAGTTGATTGAAAGCTTTACCTATAATCATGGAAAAGAAAAAGTTAGAGTTTCAACTACTTTTTGATTAATTGATTGAGAATTAATCTCAACCACTCAAAACTCGTGGATTTCAGTCCTTTTACTCTTTCCTTTTACATAGGTAATTATCTTGAACCTTACAAGAAATTAACATAAGTGATCAACCAATAAATACAAATAAATAATTTGCACAAAAGTGCTAGTCTTCAATGAACATACATGCAACCATCCAAAGATGGTTTTGATGTACATCATATCCACCTCAAGCATAGTTCAAGCTTGATGTTCCAACACAATAGATATATAGATATATGGAGAGGGACATAAATAGATAGATAGATGGATGGATAGATAGATAGATAGATAGATAGATAGATAGATAGATAAATAAAGAGATAGATAGATTGAAACATAGATAGATAGATAGATTGAAAGATAGATAGATAGATAGATAGATAGATAGATAGATAGATAGATAGATAGATAGATAGATAGATAGATAGATAGATAGATAGTTAGATAGATAGATAGATAGATAGATAGATAGATAGATAGACAGATAAGTAGTTATATAGATAGCTGGATACATAGATAGATAGATAGATAGATAGATAGATGGATACATAGATAGATAGATGGATAGATAGATAGAAACATAGATAGATAGATACTAACAGACACACACCCACACACACACACACACACACACATATATATATATATATATATATATATATATATATATATATATATATATATATATATATATATATATATATATATATATATATATATATATATATAAAGAGAGAAAGAGACAGAGAGATAGATGGAAAGATAGATAGATTGATAGATAGATAGATAGATACATACATACATACATACATAGATCCATAGATACATACATGTGTTCAAAAGAAAACGTCCTTGCTCATTCTACTACATAATCATATCAAAATAGTTTTCATGCGAGATAAACATTATTTATTGGCATCCCTTAAATATTTCTTTCTAAAAATAGGAGGGAGTTCATATCCACTCGCCTCTATTCTCTTTAGAGGGGATTCAACGTAGTTAAATTTTATCAATTAAAGATTCATAGAAATCATTATCAAATAAAAGAATGAATAAAACGCAAAGAGCGCCAATCAAAACCTTAATAGTCAATCAGAACATATTTCCATCATAAACATTTACCACATACAAGAACAAACAATTATGATCACAAAGGGAGATTATGGGTTTGAGAAGATATGCACAATGGCTCTTGAGTGTCCTTCCAAGCATTTGTGGAGATTTCTATGACTTCAAAGGCATTCGTAGACATGGCTTTGGTTTCTGTTTCCTATATTTCTTTGCTTAGAAGTCATTTTTGGAAGCATGTGCTTGAACACATGGAATGAAGAAAAATCATTTAATTGATGGTCACGAATTCGCTTCAAACATTGGTATGGAACAAAAGAAAGTATACATCATAGCTACATAATCGATGTCCGTTTGAACTTTTGGAAGTGATATGGATATACGCATCTTTATGTTAGTGAAAATAAGGTGCCTTCAAAGAGAGTCTCTTAGCACAATTATAGAGCCAATGGAATATATAATTAGCACAACTATAGAGCCGATAGAATATATATGTAGATGAGCCGATAGAGCCAGGTTTGGAAGGAAGAATGAGGTATCATATTAGGGGGCCCCACAAGATCATCAACAAATGCTGATATGAATCAATAAAAAGAACATCCATGGAAAGGAAATTAGATCTATGATTAAGAGCATAGGTCTTGAGTAAGAGGGGATTAAATCTAGGATGCCAACTAGATAATGGATCACTTAAGGGCTGGTTAGCTTTGCGATACTTATGATCACACGATAACCTATGAGAAGCTAGACTAGTTACATGATAGAAGGGTACACGAGAGTCGACGACTATGATAGATCATAGAAGAATTCAATCCTAGCTGTGGAATTCATATATGTGACTTGTTTGCTGCCATTGTAGGGAGATCTTCTTCTTATTATGCACCTCACGATTATCAAAACCATATACAAGTAGCATATATATATAATTGTGAAAACCATTTAACACTAGCATGTAAATGTCCAAACCGAAAAACACTTGCATTTAATGTACTTCTCTGATGTACAGTTCGAGAAGATTGTCAAAACCTTTTGGATTACCACTTTTCATAACCATTACAAATTACGGGTTCGCCATCACATCGGTACGCAGACCACAGGCAGGTACACTTTCTTATTCTCCTTTGTCATGTAGCCTAATACACATGGAACTCTTTCAAATAACTGCAGCGCCATAGCCTATGTATAGTTTGTTAGGCCTCTGTAACAGAGCGCATAGAAGCTCTCTCGGCCTCTTCGAAATCGTAGGAGCTCTTGCTTTTGAGAGCGATCGTTAGGAGCTGCTCACTTGATCTCCTGATGTAGATGGTTTCTCCTTCCCGATGGGCGGCCATACAAGCTGCGGAGGATGAGCGAGACGATGCCAGGAAGTTATATGCACGGCAACGTGCTCCTTCGATGCGAGGACAGGCCAAGGACACATCCTCTTGCGCAGACAACTGAAACATGGCAGCCGCGTCACTCTCCTCTTCTTCGACCAGGAAGAACTCATTCTTCCCCTCCTGTCTCCATGACAAGACCCTTCCGTTGTCGGCGTTCTCCGTCGTTAAGTCTTCTCCCTCGGAAATGAACGGCCTGGACTCCCGAGTCCTGTACCGGAATCGGTAGAAGGCACCTTGTTCGGACAGAGGAACACAGTAGGTGGACATAACCTCGTTCTACTCGGGCGATATGAAGCCCGGCATCCCGGAACCCACGGATTGCAACTTATACACCTCGCTAGAATATAAGGCAGGCTGCGAGCACCTGCTCCAGTACGGGAACACAGGTTCCCTGCCCTTCCGCCCTTCCAGACATCTTTCCTCTGCCGCTTCGGCTGTCGCTACTGTAATCACTACAGTCAAACCAGCAATGCGATCTTCTGGGTGCACCACCTTCCAAAATGCACACAGACCGAAAAACACTTGCATTTAATGTACTTCTCTGATGTATAGTTCGAGAAGACTGTCAAAACCTTTTGGATGACCACTTTTCATAACCATTGCAAACTACGGGTTCGCCATCACATCGGTAGGCAGACGACAGGCAGGTACACTTTCTTATTCTCCTTTGTCATGTAGCCTAATACACATGGAACTCTTTCAAATCACTGCAACGCCATAGCCTATGTATTGTTTGTTAGGCCTCTGTAACAGAGCGCAAAGAAGCTCTCTCGGCCTCTTCGAAATCGTAGGAGCTCTTGCTTTTGAGAGCGATCGTTAGGAGCTGCTCACTTGATCTCCTAATGTAGATGGTTTCTCCTTCCCGATGGGCGGCCATACCAGCTGCGGAGGATGAGCGAGACGATGCCAGGAAGTTATATGCACGGCAACGTGCTCCTTCGATGCGAGGACAGGCCAAGGACACATCCTCTTGCGCAGACAACTGAAACATGGCAGCCGCGTCACTCTCCTCTTCTTCGACCAGGAAGAAATCATTCTTCCCCTCCTGTCTCCATGACAAGACCCTTCCGTTGTCGGCGTTCTCCATCGTTAAGTCTTCTCCCACGGAAATGAACGGCCTGGACTCCCGAGTCCTGTACCGGAATCGGTAGAAGGGACCTTGTTCGGACAGACGAACACAGTAGGTGGACATATCCTTGTTCCACTCGGGCGATATGAAGCCCGGCATCCCGGAAGCCACGGATTGCAACTTATACACCTCGCTAGCATATAAGCCAGGCAGCGAGCACCTGCTCCAGTACGGAAACACAGGTTCCCTGCCCTTCCGCCCTTCCAGACATCTTTCCTCTGCCGCTTCGGCTGTCGCTACTGTAATCACTACAGTCATATCCAGCAATGCGAGCCTCTGGGTGCACCTGTTGACAATCGTGAGACAACGATGACGCACCAAGAAGACGATGGAAAAACTGTTATTGATTCAGAACGACGTGGTAGTTTTATACACATGTAGTGGGTGGTTAAGCCCGGCTTCATTGGATATGATGGGACGAGCTTGTGAATGTAATATCATAAGTGGCAATACAATTTATTATTCTAACCCCCCTAAAATGTAGGGCTAAGAGACAATTTGTTTGCAGTACAAAGTAAGGTCCATTGAAAGCTCTAAATATGAAGTTCATAACTAAACTGTGAAAAAAGCGTGTGAACAATTTTAAAGCTTATCCGAATATTTTGGCTGACTTTAAATCTAATTTTCACTGGAAAAAGACTTTGATTGTATTTGATCATTGCTTTGCTTCCGTTGTGATTGCTCTTGACTGAAGCATCGTTGATTGTTGAAAGTTTACAGTTGATTGGTGAAGCCTTGAGGTTTGCTTGATAGCTGCTTTGCACAGGCTTGAAGACAGTAGCATTCTTCCCCCCTGCAAGGCAAGAAAAGAAGCAATGGGAAATTCCAAGGGCGAAAGGTAAGGTACACAGTGAAGTGTGCTGATGTAGATGCACAGGAAAGTTGTCCACCATAGGTAGTTGGAGGTTTGAAGGTACAATACCCAAGACATGTCCATGCCAAATTATTGCATCATCTCTAAACTCAAAAATGAAATAGAGAGTATGAGCAGAAGAATGGTTTACTGGAGAGAGCAGTACGATTGATTCATTGGTGAAGAACTTCTGAGGTAATATGTTCCTCATTGGTGTAGGGGTTAGCTGGAATCGGCACTCGATTTGCATTGGGGTGAGGTCATTTCTGTTCTCAGAAGTAGAGGGAAACGACGGGGTCCCGCTATCGTTCAGAGCCGCCATGGTGGCAGTCGTTGCAAGATTTGAGCCGACATTGTCGGGTAGCATACCAGTTGATACGTAGACGTCAGAAAAACCCTGAGGAGTGGCGTGGAGCAGGCAACCGACAGATTCGACTATGTATTCTGCCAAGAAGAAGGCCACAATGGGCATATTTGGAGGAGCTGATGTCGAGATGAAGCGCGCGCTACTCTAATTGTTGCGCAAGAGGCTGAAAGATTGGGGCCTTTGACGGGCCATGGCTATCGAGAGAACTGAAGGCTGCGGGTGCATGTAAATGAGCAACATGCCCACAAAAAGGGGCTGAGAGTGATGAACCTTCCGCGTTCCCGTGCTGAGCGGATGGCTGCAGGATTCCAAGTTTATCGCATGCAGTATAAGGAAGCGTAAGCGGGGATTCATCCGCCAGAGGAGCTGAGGTTGGAGAAGGTGGAGAGCTCACACAGGTGGGAAAGGTGAGTTTTTGCCCGTATGCCTTGGAGAGCACCGGTGTTATGGTGTGGAGTAGGAAGACGATAGTCTGAGCCATATAATCCTCCGAGAAGTGTGCCACAACAGGTATAGGTGGTTGCGCATCGAGCGCTAATGGCTGCATCAGAGGCTGCTCGATTTGAGCCATTGAATGAGGAGAGTCGCCAGGATGCATAGTTACATCGGGTTTCTGTATGAGACGTGCCTGCCCACAGAGCGACAAGGAGGGACCTACGAGGCTGCCGTTGGAAGGGGAGGATGCGTGAAGTGGAGCAGTCAAAAAATCTTCCGTTAGGCTAGATGAGCACGTGTGCGGCAGAAAAGGCCTGGGGAGAGATTGCAAGGGTGTTTGGACTCGATGAACGTCAGAAGCAGGTTGCAAAGCTTCTGGTAGAACCTTGTCGAAGGAGACATCTGGGTGTCGTACGTGAAGAGAACGGAAGGAAGGGGCCGATCGTTGCGCAGATGGAGGTTGGAGTCGCGGGTTGTAAGGGCCCTTTGCTTCACTATCGCTCGCCAGAGATTGCGCCAAGAAAAACGCCAAGAAAAACACATGACATGGTGTAGAAGGCGGGAGGGGCGGTGCCTGCTGGTTGAATGGTTGTACCATGAGCTGGTAAAAACCAAGCTGTTGACTGGCGAGGGCCTGCAGAGGAGGCAGATTCAGGAGATGCGTGCGCGATGTCATCACCGGTGATGAGCACACACCGTGCCAATGGGGCAGAATGAGTGTTGGTCATCACCACAGGCACGTGTGCAAGTTGGATCCTCGATCAATTGGAGTTGCCAAACATGTGGAATGCTGTAGACATTCGCGATGGTTCTGCATAGGCGGAGGCATGCACTGAAGCTTGTGAATCTTCTCACCGAGGGGTGGGCGAGGCATCTCTTTGGGGTGGCTGATCAAGCCAGAAAGAGGGAACTCGACTGATGATTGGAGCAGCGCAGCGTGGAAGGGAGGGGCTTGAGCAAGCCTACATCACTGAAGACGGGGCAGGAGCAGGGAGCGAGGGGTGCGCCAAAAAGAACGCTCTGATACCATGTTGACAGTTGTGAGACAACGATGTCACACCAAGAAGACGATGGAAAAACTGTTATTGATTCAGAACGACATGGTAGTTTTATACATGTGTAGCGGGTGGTTAAGCCTAGCTTCATTGGATATCATGGGACTAGCTTGTGAATGTAATATCATACATGGCAATACAATTTATTATTCCAAGCGCACCACCTTCCAAAATGCACATAGAATCACTCCTGTCAATTATCACAATCTTCCAAAATGCACATCCACAAAACAAGCCATACATATAGTCATCAACCAGATACAGCCCACACACACACACGGAGATCACAGAGAGAGGTGTTGCGTACCTCAAACGAGCCATGCCTGCAAACCTTGACAGGCTTGAATAGATCCTCGTTATAATGCGCGGCCTTTGGCTTCTCTTCAGATGATCCGTATCGAATCCCGACTAGCTCATCCAAAATATATAAACTGATGAACTGCAAGACTTGCTCGTTCCTACCCCTACACGTCTGCGAGTACGCCCATCCATTTCTTCGTTTCTTCTGTATCCGGAATTTCGAATGACCAAGTGTTGCCATGCTCCATATCCCGTGAGCAGTTTTTGACAACTACCAGCCACCATTAACATTAAACAAAAAACACACTCATCGAAGAACAATCTCTTGCTACTCTACAAGCGAATCTCCATTAAGAAAAACAATCTCTTTTTTTGTTTAATAAAAGAAAGTTCGGTCTTAGTCTATTGTAGAGGAGGTACTGGGGTATCCGCTTTTAACAAAAGTAGAGAATGAAGATTAAACACGTCCAGTACGTCACCTACTCAAGGGAGGTTCTCTTTAGGGAAGTATACCCTTTAACATTTCTGTGAGCAGGTAGATACAAGGATTGAACAGAGTAGTAAATACTTCAGAAAATATGGACAACCAATGACCAAGGAAGACCATACACTTCTTGATTCGAATCGATTACAAGGTTGGGCAGAGTGATGCTCAAAAATGCAAGCTTAGGGCTCACAAGCCCCCCTAAAAGTGTTAACTTCAATACAACAGATCAGCATAAGGGCCATTGATATGCAGGCTAACTCAGAACAATACAAATGGTAGAATTTCTCAAGAGAATAGAGATTAATCAACACACTGACTCACAGAAAGGAAAATAAATCCAAGCTACTCTCTTACACTATAGTGCTCATAGCCCTCCACTGAGAAGCCTACCCTCTGTATCCACACTACAGAGTAGCTTTTACAATAGGCTTGAAACCACCAAGTCCAAGAGAGAACTTATGCACGTATACACGCGTCAATGTAACTCTAAAAATGTTGTACCCCAATGAGCAAAAATCCATTGCTTTTATAGGCCCCAATAGGCCAAGAGGCCTTGCCGAATCTTCACGTCCACTGATCACGCGCCGGTGGTTTGCCCAAATTGGAGGACTTGGTCAAATATTCCTTTGATTTCAATTAGATCCACAAAAATAGGTAGTCACCGTGAAGGGTTGGCGGCGACTACTTTCACTTTTAACCATTCCACTTTTATTTCAAGTCCTATTTATCTCCGATGACGACTGATAAATGTTGAGCACACTGAACTCTCGGACCAGAAGCAGCTTCTTCCTTGTTAACATCTTGCAGGATGATTTCCTCACATTCATCAATCTCCATATCTGTCATCTCCTGAGATGGCTTGGAAGGAGGAATTGTCTCTAGAATTGTGCGGGGGTGGATGTGTAATGGTGCGGGTGTGTGTGTGTGTATGTGTGTGAGGGGGGTTGTGTGTATGTCGCATGGGTGTGTGTGTGATTGTGTGGGGGTGTGGTGCATGTGTGTGTGAGAGTGTGTGTGCGTGACTGTGTGTGTGCGAGTGTGTGTGTGAGTGCATGCCTGTGGATGAGGGTGTGTGTGAATGCTAAAAACATAAAAGCATGTGCTTTGAAAAATTAACAAAGCACATCATGTAAGTGTATTTGAAATGTGCATGGATATATTAATATCACTGTGAAAGAGCACATAATGTATGTGTGTTCGCATCTAAACCCATATTAGGGGCATCCATATGTGACTCGTTAGTATGAACACAAATGAGGTGAACATTACGTGTGTGTGTGTGAGTATGTGTGAGCGTGGTGTGTGCATGAGTATGTGTGTGGGAGTGTATGTGGGTGTGTGTGTAAGCCGGTGTGTGTGTGTGTGTTTGAGGGTGTGTGTGAATGTGTGTGTGTGAGTATGTGTGAGCGTGTGTGTGGGTGAGGACACGGGTGGGGCAGCGGGGGGGAGTTGTGAGGGGCGGGGGCGGAGGTGGAGTGAGGGGCGGGTGGGGGAGCTGCGGGCGGAGAGAGGAGAGGCGGGGGGCGGGGCTGCGGGCGGAGGGCGGAGCTCGGCGGAGTGGAGGGGAGGAGAGGCAGGGGGCGGGGCTGCGGGCGGAGGGCGGAGCTCGGCGGAGCGGAGGGTGGCGGGGGTCAATGGCGGAGGGGGGCGGAGGGCAATGGCGGAGGGGGGCGGGGGTCAATGGCGGAGGGGGGCGGGGGTCAATGGCGGAGGGGGGGGCGGGTGAGCAATGTCGGAGGGGGGGGCGGGTGAGGTGGGCGGAGGGGTGCGGGGTGAGGGGTAGGTGCAGGTGGGGAAGGTGGGCGGAGGGGTGCGGGGTGAGGGGGCGGGGGAGGCGGGAGGAGGGCGGAAGGGTGCGGGGGATGGGCAGAGGGCGGAAGGGTGCGGGGGAAGAGAGAGAAGGAGGGAGAGAGAGAGAGAGAGAGAGAGAGAGAGAGAGAGAGAGAGAGAGAGAGAGAGAGAGAGAGAGAGAGAGAGAGAGAGAGAGAGAGAGAGAGAGAGAGAGAGAGAGAGAGAGAGAGAGAGAGAGAGAGAGAGAGAGAGAGAGAGAGAGAGAGAGAGAGAGAGAGAGAGAGAAAGGCAGGGACGGGGGAGGAGAGAGAGAGAGAGAGAGAGAGAGAGAGAGAGAGAGAGAGAGAGAGAGAGAGAGAGAGAGAGAGAGAGAGAGAGAGAGAGAGAGAGAGAGAGAGAGAGAGAGAGAGAGAGAGAGAGAGAGAGAGAGAGAGAGAGAGAGAGAGAAAGAGAGAGAGAGAGAGAGAGAGAGAGAGAGAGAGAGAGAGAGAGAGAGAGAGAGAGAGAGAGAGAGAGAGAGAGAGAGAGAAAGAGAGAGAGAGAGAGAGAGAGAGAGAGAGAGAGAGAGAGAGAGAGAGAGAGAGAGAGAGAGAGAGAGAGAGAAAGAGAGAAGAGAGAGAGAGAGAGAGAGAGAGAGAGAGAGAGAGAGAGAGAGAGAGAGAGAGAGAGAGAGAGAGAGAGAGAGAGAGAGAGAGAGAGAGAGAGATACGCCGAAAGAGAGAGGGAAATAGAGAGAGAGTGAGAAAAGAAGGAGAGAGAGAGAAAGAGAGAGAGAGAGAGAGAGAGAGAGAGAGAGAGAGAGAGAGAGAGAGAGAGAGAGAAAGAGAGGGGGAGAGAGAGAGAAAAAGAGGGGGAGAGAGAGAGAGGGTACGAGAGGGGGCTTGCGGGCTGAAGGGGGTCAGAGGGGGCTTTGCGGGGAAGGCTGGGGGGGGGGGTTTTGGGGAACTGAGAGAAAAGATGGGGGAAGAGAGATAGGAAAAGAGAGAAAAAGAGAGAGATAAATAAATCAACCAAGGTGGCAATGAGAGTAAAATGAACAAGTGAAAGCAACAACTGCCCGGAACACCATTATGTCCATGGAATGGGATGGATTATTCCTTGAAGCTGCAGCCCAATGCAGCCCAGGGCATCTGAGAGCTCTCCTTTTAATCTCTTTCTCTTCTATCTTCTTCGTACTTCATGCTCAGAGTGCCAGTGGGTTCTGCTCACTGCTCACATGCCACAAGAGAGAAAGGGAAAAGAGAAGGGGTACTACAGACCCCCACATCAAGCTTTTGCACCGTCTCGGTGCAATATCTTTATTTGCTTATTCCTTCAAAATGAACTGCAGAAAATGAAAGAACTATGGTATGTACAGGGAGTGAATTTCATCTACTTGCATCAATTCAAATAACCCTTCACCTTGGAGATGTTGACCAGTGGCATCCTTTTACCCTGTAGATCTTCCAGATGCACTGCGCCATGTGGCAATACTTTGATAACCTTATAAGGTCCTATCCATTTGGGTGCCAATTTAGTTGGAATTGCTAGAACCTGATGCACTAACACCATAGACCCTTCCTGAACTTCATTGGATCTCAGATACCTGTCATGCAATCTCTTGCGCTCTTCTTGTGTTACTTGAAGTTTTTGCATTGCTCCTTCTCTGTATTCTTCTAATGCCACCAAATCTCTGAATGGGGGGTTCAATTCCAATGGCTTTGATTCCTATTTCCTTTCTGATAATGAACTCGAACGGTGCCAATGCCTCTTTCCCATATACCAAACGAAATGGAGTTTCGCCTGTGGTTCCTTTCTTCGTGGTTCTGAAAGCCCAAATTGCACCAATTAGTGCTAGTGGCCAAGAGCTTTGATGATCAAAAGATAATTTGCGAAGTAGTCCGATGAAAATCTTATTGGAACTCTCTGCTTGGCCATTTGCCCTGGGGTAGTAGGCACAAGATTTTTTATGGAAGATTTTGTACCTGTCAAATATAAACTGGAGCAATTGATTTACAAAATGTGTGCCCCTATCACTAGTAATTTCCAGTGGGCAACCAAATCTTGAGAAAATACGTTTATACATAAATTTAGCTACTGTTAAAGCCGTGCAGTCCACAGTAGCTTTAGCCTCTATCCATTTAGTGGCATAACATGTGGCCATCAAAATATACTTTTTTCCTCCAGGTTGACCAGTTGGACTAATTGGTCCTATGAATTCAAGACCCCATCGTTCAAATGGAAGTCATCCGGTAGATATGACTAATGGTTGGTAATTTAATCTCGTTGGCGCGGGAGCACACCTCTGGCAGATGTGGCATTCTTTAGAAAACTTGATTGCATCCTTGAAAATATGAGGCCACCATAACCCTTTGTGGATGATTCTATGAGCCAATTCTTCCCCCTTTAGGTGTCCTTCATTGTGTGCGGCCTCTAGCAGAAGATTTACCTCCTCTGGATAGACACACCTTCTCAATATATCATCCTGGCAGTATTTATATAAATTTCCATTTATGATAGAATATGCTTTGGTTTTCAAAAGCAATCTTCTTTTTTCTACAGGTGTCAAGTGCTCTGGGATCTTTCTAGTAGTGAGAACATGAAGAATTTCATCATACCAACCTGTCCGAATTGATACTAGAAAAAGATTGCTATCCACCAGTTCATCATTAATACATGTTGCCTTTTCGCTCATTGCGGTCCTCGACACTTGATCTGCCATGTAGTGCTCTTTTCCTAGCTTAATATGAATATCAAAATTAAATTCTTGAAATAGGAGTAACCATCTCCAAATCCTTCCAGCTACTCTAGGCTTGTTTATCAAATACTTCAAGGGCTGATGATCAGAAATAACAATGAAATGTACACCAAGGAGATAATGTCAGAATTTCTGAAGGGCAAATACAATAGCCAAACCTTCTCTTTCCGTTGTACTGTAATTTCTTTCAGCTTGGTTGAGTAGTCTGCTTGCATAAGAGATAGGTCTATCCACTTTGTGAGATGATGGTTGAGTTAGAACTGCACCAACAGCATGAAGACTAGCATCTGTATGCACATGAAATTCCAATGACCAATTAGGAACACTTAAAAGTGGAGCAGTACATAGCCTCAACTTTAGTTCACAAAATGCTTTGTCGGCTTCAGCACTCCATGAGAAAGGGATCTTTTTACTGGTAAGCCTTGACAAGGGTTTAGCAATTTCCGAATACATCCTAATGAATCTTCTGTGATACCCTGCATGGCCCAAGAAACTTTGCACTTCCTTTGGGCTTTGTGGAATTGGCATGGAAAGAATAGCTGTAACCTTTGCAGGGTCAACAGTTATACCTTCAGCAGATACTATGTGACCAAGAAGAGTACCCTTAGTGATCAAAAAGTGACATTTATGAGGATTCAATTTCAAACCTGTTTTGAGACATTGCTCAAAAATTTCTTTTAGATTTTCCAAATGGTCATGGAAATCTTGAACTGCTGCCCTTCTATCTGTACCTGAAAATACTGAAAAGTCATCCATGAAAATGCGTAGAAAGGTTGTTAACCATTTGCCCAATATCAGATACATCGTTCTATTAAATGAAGCCGGTGCATTCTTCAAACCAAAAGCCATTCGAGTATAGACATAAGTGCCCCAGGGAGTGACAAAGGTTGTTTTGTCCCTATCATCATGATGGATCACTATCTGATTGTAGCCACTAAAACCATCCAAGAAACTATACAAAGTGTGACCAGCTACTTCTTCAAGTACTTGCTCTGTGAAGGGCTGAGGAAATCCATCTTGAATAGTTACTTTATTCAAAGCACGGAAATCAACACATACTCTTATTTTTCCACTATTTTTCTTGGGCACAATAACCATAGAAGAAAGCCACCTGGAATGTTCTACTGGCACAATTATACCTGCTTCCTCTAGTTTTGTAATCTCTGCCTTTACCGCCTCTGCATACTTCGGATTGAGTCCATATGGCCTACTTCTTACTGGCGCGGCTCTCTCAACTAAGGGTATCCGATGTAACCCAAGCTCTTCTGGTATTCCTGTTAAATCTTTGTAGGACCATGCGAAGACACTTTTGTAAGTAAAAAGCAAAGAAGTTACCTTTTGTAGCAAAGGAGGATAATGCCACAACCAGGATGCCAAGTGAACTATTTGAGGGTTCTCTTCATCCCCTAAATTTACTTCTTGAACCAATGTTTCAGAATTGGTCTTGCTTGAGAAATCATCTCCACTATATGCAGGAGTGGATTTTAATTTATATTCTGCAACATGTTCTTTCATCCAACCTTGAGGTATATCTGCAAAAGGGAGATCTTCTCTGCTCTTAGGTTCATAATTTTCCCTCTCTGATACTTTTATATTGGTAGCCTCTTCAAAGATTGTATTTTCCTTCAGTTGCTCATTCTCCAACACCTTGTGGTCTTCATTGCCCTTTTCTGTAATTTCCTTATCTGCAACTTCTTCCTCAATTTCATTGATCTCCACTGTGCAACACTCTGCACTTCCCATCATCCAATTTAACAATGTATCATCTTCTTGGGGTAGAGAGGGCATTACGTGAGTATCCAGAGTATATCCAATAGTTTTTCCTGAGTCGAATCCTTCTTCCAAATGTAGTTGCAGTTGGCTATTGGTATTTATTGAAATCCATAGTTTATTTTTTTCCCAATCTTGCAAAGCTTTTGCTTGTCTCAGCCAAGGTCTCCCCAGGAGTAAAGGGTAAGAAGTCTCCTGTGGAAGGGCAATAACAACAAAATCTAAAACAAAGTGGCAGCCCTGTACTACCATCAATACCTTCTCAATAATGCCTAGTGGCGCAACCCGATGTTGATCTGCCAATGTAACCGTGAATGGTGCCAACTTGGTGGGGTTCAATTTCAGCTTCTTCATTGTAAAATCTGGCATTAAATTGATACCAGAGCCTCCATCTATGATCACACCTGTGAGAGCTTCATCCTTTATACAAACAGATAATCTTGAGCTTTGGTAGTCTGCTAAGGGTGCAGGGGGAAAATCAACCATGAACCCATCTATACTAGGTGATTGGACCAAGTGAGCAGAGTGTATAATCTTCAGTAAGTCACTTCTTATTTTTGAATCCATCCTTATAAGTTCATATAGACTAACCTTGTGATGAATACCTTTCAAGATCTGTTCAATGTTTACCTCCTGAGTGTTTTCTTGCATACTTGTTGGTTGGCCCTTTAGAGAAGTAGTCATCTTATTATAAGCTCCTTCAATTTGTGCTTGGTCCTTCCATCCAGACTCCTTTTCTTCCTCTTTATCCTGAAATCCTTGTTGTTCATCTCTCTGGGTTGCAGCTGCTTGCCTAGCTCTAGTCATCATGGGCATTGCAGAGGATGAAACAGCATAAGTCTGAGTGGTTTTTCCTTCTTCATGTGGAGAGACTGCAATCATGTGGATTGGAGCAGGAAGACCTCTTGGGCAATCCTTGGTATAATGATCTTTGGCCTCTGGACAATGTTGACAGGGAGGTGCATCTTCTGGAAGAGAACACCTATTTTGCATGTGGCCATACTCACCACAACGATAGCACATCAAAGGTCTATTATATCTAGGCTTTGTAGGCCTATTCTCCTCTCTATTAGATGTATTTGAAGTACTAGCATAATATGAATCCAAATTTTGAGGGTTACCTCTCTACTGTGTACCCTTGAGGTAATAGCAATCTCTGGCTTCATGACCATCTTTTCCACAAAATTGACAGCTTACCTTAATAGGGCAATTAGCATTGGAATGTCCATTGTTGTTACAGATTGTACACCAAATTTGTCTCCTTATATCCTGAGTGGTCTTCAAGTCTTCTAACTCTCGGCGAAGCTGGGCTACTTCATCATCAGTGCGACGCAGTGGTGGCAAGACCTTCTCTTCTTGTTGATTTTGTTGCATCTTCAATGCTTCCGATTCCCTTCTCAGTTGCTCAATAGGATCCAGATATGCAGCATACTTTGGTTGTGTATCCCCTTCAAAATGTTGCCTTGCTTCTTCAATGCGTGATGCAGCTGCAACAAAATCATTGAGGGTAGCATCCAATCTAAGAGACTCACGAAGCTTTTGTTGAGATGACCTGGGCAGAGCCTTCTCAATCCACTTTTTAACCAAGAAATCACCTGGAGCATGTGGTAGTCGTGCAACAAGTGCTTTTGTTCTAGTGTGAAGTTCATGAAAAGATTCACCTGGTCTTAGCTTCAAATTCTCTAGCTGATCTAGAGCTCTTTCTGAGGAATCACTTGGTCGGAATGTCTGTGAGAATGCCGCCTTCAGAGCCTCCCATGTAGTGAAATGGCCATCTGCATATTGACTATACCATTTATCTGCAAGACCCTCCAATGTAGATGGAAAAAGTGCCAGCATTGCATCCTCTCTATTTTGCAGACCTCTTCCACGGCATAAAGAGATGAATCTCCTCACATGATCATCAGCATCCTCATAGGCTTGTCCCTTGAAGGTAGGGAATTTGATATTTAATCTGGAGAGTAAATGAGAGAGATCCTCCATTTGTACTGGTGTTTCTTCGGACGTATCTGAGGAGAAGTCTAGAGTTCTCCTATACCCCTCTTTTGACAATGGTGTCGCACCCAAATCAATAGATAAATTTAGGGAGGACAGAGGGGAGGTAGAGTTACTAGCCGTGGTTATTGCTAACTTGTTAAGGCTCCTTCAAACACGAAGAGATTCCTTATCTGCTCGTGTATGGGTCATGTACCTATTTGCAATTGCAATAGGGCAAAACACCTCTCACAGAAATGCAAAGGTCCCACCTTGCGTGCCAAACTGTAGAGGAGGTACTGGGGTATCCGCTTTTAACAAAAGTAGAGAATGAAGATTAAACACGTCCAGTACGTCACCTACTCAAGTGAGGTTCTCTTTAGGGAAGTATACCCTTTAACATTTCTGTGAGCAGGTAGATACAAGGATTGAACAGAGTAGTAAATACTTCAGAAAATATGGACAACCAATGACCAAGGAAGACCATACACTTCTTGATTCGAATCGATTACAAGGTTGGGCAGAGTGATGCTCAAAAATGCAAGCTTAGGGCTCACAAGCCCCCCTAAAAGTGTTAACTTCAATACAACAGATCAGCATAAGGGCCATTGATATGCAGGCTAACTCAGAACAATACAAATGGTAGAATTTCTCAAGAGAATAGAGATTAATCAACGCACTGACTCACAGAAAGGAAAATAAATCCAAGCTACTCTCTTACACTATAGTGCTCATAACCCTCCACTGAGAAGCCTACCCCCTGTATCCACACTACAGAGTAGCTTTTACAATAGGCTTGAAACCACCAAGTGCAAGAGAGAACTTATGCACGTATACACGCGTCAATGTAACTCTAAAAATGTTGTACCCCAATGAGCAAAAATCCATTGCTTTTATAGGCCCCAATAGGCCAAGAGGCCTTGCCGAATCTTCACGTCCACTGATCACGCGCCGGTGGTTTGCCCAAAATTGGAGGACTTGGTCAAATATTCCTTTGATTTCAATTAGATCCACAAAAATAGGTAGTCACCGTGAAGGGTTGGCGGCGACTACTTTCACTTTTAACCATTCCACTTTTATTTCAAGTCCTATTTATCTCCGATGACGACTGATAAATGTTGAGCACACTGAACTCTCGGACCAGAAGCAGCTTCTTCCTTGTTAACATCTTGCAGGATGATTTCCTCACATTCATCAATCTCCATATCTGTCATCTCCTGAGATGGCTTGGAAGGAGGAATTGTCTCTAGAATTGTGCGGGGGTGGATGTGTAATGGTGCGGGTGTGTGTGTGTGTGTATGTGTGTGAGGGGGGGGGTGTGTGTATGTCGCATGGGTGTGTGTGTGATTGTGTGGGGGTGTGGTGCATGTGTGTGTGAGAGTGTGTGTGCGTGACTGTGTGTGTGTGAGTGTGTGTGTGAGTGCATGCGTGTGGATGAGGGTGTGTGTGGAAGTGTGTGTGAATGCTAAAAACATAAAAGCATGTGCTTTGAAAAATTAACAAAGCACATCATGTAAGTGTATTTGAAATGTGCATGGATATATTAATATCATTGTGAAAGAACACATAATGTATGTGTGTTCGCATCTAAACCCATATTAGGGGCATCCATATGTGACTCGTTAGTATGAACACAAATGAGGTGAACACTACGTGTGTGTGTGTGAGTATGTGTGAGCGTGGTGTGTGCATGAGTATGTGTGTGGGAGTGTATGTGGGTGTGTGTGTAAGCTAGTGTGTGTGTGTGTTTGAGGGTGTGTGTGAATGTGTGTGTGTGTGAGTATGTGTGAGCGTGTGTGTGGGTGAGGAGACGGGTGGGGCAGCGGGGGGGAGTTGTGAGGGGTGGGGGTGAAGGTGGAGTGAGGGGGGGTGGTGGAGCTGCGGGCGGAGAGAGGAGAGGCGGGGGGCGGGGCTGCGGGCAGAGGGCGGAGCTCGGCGGAGTGGAGGGGAGGAGAGGCAGGGGGCGGGGCTGCGGGCGGAGGGCGGAGCTTGGCGGAGCGGAGGGTGGCGGGGGTCAATGGCAGAGGGGGGCGGGGGGCAATGGCGGAGGGGGGCGGGGGTCAATGGCGGAGGGGGACGGGGGTCAATGGTGGAGGGGGGGGCGGGTGAGCAATGTCGGAGGGGGGGGGGGGGCGGGTGAGGTGGGCGGAGGGGTGCGGGGTGAGGGGTAGGTGCAGGCGGGGAAGGTGGGCGGAGGGGTGCGGGGTGAGGGGGCGGGGGAGGCGGGCGGAGGGCGGAAGGGTGCGGGGGATGGGCAGAGGGCGGAAGGGTGCGGGGGAAGAGAGAGAAGGAGGGGGGGAGGGAGAGAGAGAGAGAGAGAGAGAGAGAGAGAGAGAGAGAGAGAGAGAGAGAGAGAGAGAGAGAGAGAGAGAGAGAGAGAGAGAGAGAGAGAGAGAGAGAGAGAGAGAGAGAGAGAGAGAGAGAGAGAGAGAGAGAGAGAGAGAGAGAGAGAGAGAGAGAGAGAGAGAGAGAGAGAGAGAGAGAGAGAGAGAGAGAGAGAGAGAGAGAGAGAGAGAGAGAGGCAGGGACGGGGGAGGAGAGAGAGAGAGAGAGAGAGAAGAGAGAGAGAGAGAGAGAGAGAGAGAGAGAGAGAGAGAGAGAGAGAGAGAGAGAGAGAGAGAGAGAGAGAGAGAGAGAGAGAGAGAGAGAGAGAGAGAGAGAGAGAGAGAGAGAGAGAGAGAGAGAGAGAGAGAGAGAGAGAGAGAGAGAGAGAGAGAGAGAGAGAGAGAGAGAGAGAGAGAGAAGAGAGAAAGAGAGAGAGAGAGAGAGAGGGAGAGAGAGATACGCCGAAAGAGAGAGGGAAATAGAGAGAGAGTGAGAAAAGAAGGAGAGAGAGAGAAAGAGAGAGAGAGAGAGAGAGAGAGAGAGAGAGAGACAGAGGGAGAGAGAGAGAAAAAGAGGGGGAGAGAGAGAGAGGGTACGAGAGGGGGCTTGCGGGCTGAAGGGGGTCAGAGGGGGCTAGGGGGGGGGGTTTTGGGGAACTGAGAGAAAAGATGGGGGAAGAGACATAGGAAAAGAGAGAAAAAGAGAGAGATAAACAAATCAACCAAGGTGGCAATGAGAGTAAAATCAACAAGTGAAAGCAACAACTGCCCGGAACACCATTATGTCCATGGAATGGGATGGATTATTCCTTGAAGCTGCAGCCCAATGCAGCCCAGGGCATCTGAGAGCTCTCCTTTTAATCTCTTTCTCTTCTATCTTCTTCGTACTTCATGCTCAGAGTGCTAGTGGGTTCTGCTCACTGCTCACATGCCACAAGAGAGAAAGGGAAAAGAGAAGGGATACTACATCTATTCTCCCGGATTTTAATTAAAATAAAGAAGAAAAGTTACAAGTGGATGGGACTAGTGCGCATGAGACTCCCAAATCCCACAATGAAGGGAGGAGTATGGCAAGCTAGAGGGCATTACAAATGAGGCAGATAAATCTAGTATCTCTCTTATATGGGACCCATTTGGGTTTCAACTTGTTGTTTTCGAGGAGATAAATACAACGATGTCTAAAGGGTGTAGATCTCTTATCTTGGGAGATTCTTTTACCTAGAAAAAACAACGTTTTCTCGATCGACCATTCCTTAGGAGTTTGGCCAAAATTGACAGCACATTGGTCCCTCCAAATCTTCCAAAGAGTCTCACCCTGATGGCATTCCATAGCCTCGATGAGAAGTCGACCACCTCATCCAACATCGCCTGTTGCCAATTGATTTGGTTCGTGAATCTGAATACCCGCGTCACGTGATGCCAGATAACACGGAACTTGGGGCAATTGAAGAACATGTGAGCTAAATCTTTGATGCATCGATGGCAGCACTTGCACCATGGCGGCACACCACAGATTTTGTTAGCTCTTGCATTGGACCAGATTCCATTATGCAAGATCTACCACATGAGAACAAACTTTTTGATCTCAATTAGGGGGTGCTATATAGACATGAACTTTAGTTCCCGTCAACGTTTGGTCCAAGAAAGGTACCACGTCTTGGTAAGGGTGTGACGAACATCTAAGCTCTCTTTGAAGTTGGGGATTCTCGATATTTTCTTACCATTGCCCCGATTGAGGCCCTCTAGGCAAGGAAGATCCTATCACCAGAGAAGACGGGTAGTTGAGTGGCCCCATGGTAAACAGCTGCCTTGAAGAAGAGTCCATTCCTCGAGGGTAACTCTATGTCTCGGGTCTAGATCTTTGAACCTAATCCACTGGCTGCTCTCTTATTTCCAGAGTTTTTTCCACTGTTTGGACCCCTTGTTCCATAACCGCTTTGCAATTTGGAGGTTCCAAGGCTCCATCCCCTAATGCCACTCATTGGGAACCAAATGAGCCATTTTGTCTTATCCCAGCCGCCCACTTCCACTCACCACTGATTCTGATGAATTATTTGGACTTGTTCCAACTATTCCATAAAGAACATATGAGGCTAGAGCGTTTAGGGGACACCGGGTGGGGGGAGAACAAAAGCGTGAGAACCCCTATGTCCTTCCAACTAGGAGGGCCAACTAAGGTAAGGTCGTCCGTGTTTCTGAATATCAATTTAGCCCAAGAGGACTCACTATTGCTCCAAGCCTTGATAATCCACTTTGCCACGAGCTTGTCAGCCAACCCAACGATATCCAAAATACACAAGCCCCCTAAGTCTTTCGAGCTAATGCAAGTTTCCCATTCGATTTTGGGAATCCCCCTCCTGTTGGGGTCCCGAGTCCAAACGAAGTTTCTGCAGATTCTTTCCACTTTGGCCAACTCTTTCTCCTTAGGTCTCCAACACGAGATGAAGTAAATAGTTGTTGAAAGCATAAATGTGTCAACAACTATAGCACGTCCTTCCAAGTTGACTTGCATACCTTTCCAATGATTTAGTTTGCTATCCAGCTTGGCTAGCACCGAGCTCCATCGTTGGTCCATTGTAATGTCGAAGCCCATCGAAATGCCGAGGAGATGGAAGACTTCACCTATAGGGATAACTTGACACCCGTGATCTAACAAGAATTGGGGTGGAGTTCCACGGATTGCTCTGAAAGCAGTTTTAACATGGTTGATTTTGGTGTTGAGGCAACTCCAGAACACGTCAATGTTGTTCATATCATTGTGTACAAAGGTAGTCATTTCATCGGCAAATATTCTAGCAATCATTTGGCAGTGATTTACAGGTAGGAAAATACCCTTGAGATTGCCAGAGTCCATGTGCTGCTTTATTAGGCGATTGAGGCCGTGCGAGGCGATAGCGAAGAGTAGTGGAGCTAGAGGGCAGCCTTGCTTTATAGATCTTTTTAAACGTATGGGCTCAGAGAGCTTAGCCTGGATATTTATTCTAGTTGAAGCATTTCCAAGAAAAGGGGAAACCATCTTCGTGAACTTTTGCTTGCATCCAAGGTCTTTGAGTGATTGAAGAATAAAGTCCCATTCCAATCTATCATACGCTTTGTCGAAGTCGATGTTAATGAATATCAGACCTTGTGCAGACTCCTCAACAAACGCAAGGCCTTCCCAAATATCGACAATTGCTTCAAGTATACATCTATCTTTGATAAAGCCTTTATGGTCCTCACAAATCCATCACTTTAAATGACAAGAGATTTCGCTGGCGATAACTTTGGCAATTATCTTGTATCTAGTTTGGAGCATGGTAATCGGCCGCCAATTTTAAATTTTGTTCTTATCTCCCCTTTTGTGCATTACGTTGATGACATGATTATTAAGACACCCAGGGAGGGAGTCGAAGGAGAGAGCCTCTTGCCACACCAAACATAGTGGGGTGGCCACCTCATGCTTGAAGGACTTGAAGAACTCATTGGTGAGGCCATCAGGAGCCGAACCTTTCCCATTGGGAAGAGCATCAATAACCTCGATAATTGCATTCTTAGAAATGTTAGCATCCAACAGAGAATTCATGTTCTCACGGATTCTAGATTGAGCAACCCTCAAGATGGTTGCCAAGGAGTCACGCCTCTGCGCGGAAAGAGGAGTCAAGAGCCCAAGAAGATGGGTAAAGTGCTCAACCATAATAGATCTTCTCTCAACTTGTGGGCTACATTCGATCCCATTGTTATCGCCCAAGAAGGAGAAAGATTCCCTAGCTTGTTTCTTTTTGAGGATGTTAGACATCTTTTTCGATGGTTTGTCGACCTTCCCTGCCCACCAATCTTTGAAGAATATTTGAAGATTTTTCCTTTGAACTTCCTCCTCGAATCTTAGTCTTCCCTTGATTTTAAAAAGACCTTTTTGCCATTTCAAGTTACCTTTATTCACTTCTTCTTCAAGACCAGAGAGCCTCTGGTACACAATTTCTCTTCTTTTTTTTTGGATATCTCTTATAGCCTTATGAGTCCTGATCAGAATTTGTCGAGTTCTTTTGCACCGCGGGGGAGTAGGCTTCGGGGGAACCTCCATTAAAGAACACAATTTCTTGCTAAATCTAAACCTCGGGGAGTAGGCTTCGGCTGACCCTACATGAAAAAAAACATATAAAGGAGTTGCAAAGATGAAGCAAGACAGGATAGAACTATGGATAAGCTACCTTTCAGCACGTATCCTTTGAGAATGGCGAGTTCTCACAGAAGGCATTAGGGTGGCACAATCATACAGGAAATACATTTTCCACAATTTACCAACAGATTGATCTCATCATTTTGTATCTTGGAGCTTATGGTTTCAAAACATATATGTATGCATCTGAATTTATGCATGTATGTATGTATTTGTTTGTATGTACATTTCATGTATTTTTTTTAATATAAAGGAAGTTCGGCAATAGCCTACTCTCCCGGACTTGAATTAAATTAAGAAACAAAGGTACAGTAGAAGGGGACTAGTGCCCACGGGACCCCCCAAATCCCACAAAGCAGGGGAAGCTTGATTGAATCCTAGGTTGCATTACAGAGAAGGTTAATCACCCTCTCATCGCCCTCATGCGGGGCCCACTTGGGTTTGAGCTTGTTGTTGATCAAGAGGAGGACTTGATGGTGCCTGAAGGGGGGGGGGGGATTTCTTACTGTTAACAATCCTTTTGCCAAGGAGGAATAGTGATTTCTCAATCGACCACTCCCTGGGGGGATCGCCGAAGTTGAGAGCACACCTCTCCCGCCAAATTTTCCACAGGACTTCCCCTCTGATGGCGTTCCAGAGTGTCGCAGAGCAGCCGATCGCTTCTCCCAGAAGGACTTGTTTCCAACTAGGCTGTTTTTGAAGTCTGATTTTCATTCCAACCGTCTGCCAGATTCTGTAGGAGTTGGGGCAAGTAAGGAAGATGTGTGGGACATCTTCGATAGCACGGTGGCAGCGTTTGCACCAAGGAGGGATCCCACAAACTTTGCTAGCCTTATGGTTGGTCCATATTCCTCGATGAAGAATTTGCCATAAGAGGACCGACTTCTTAATCTCTATTAGGGGGTGCCAGATACCCATGAATTTCATGTCCCACCGAAGCCGCGTCCAAGACAGGCACCACTTCTTGTTGAGGCTGATCTGGAGGTCAGCCGTTTCTTTGATGTTCGGGATTTTGAGTAGGCTATTTCCATTGTGCCATTTGAGACCAAGTGAGTTCGGTGTGTCGTGTCCCATGAGAAGGCGGGTCTTGTGACGATCCCAAGCGAGGCATCGCTTTGCAAAGTGTTCCATTCTTCGTAGGAAATGTTTATGCAAGGGTCGATATCCTCGAAGTTGATCCAGCTGTTGGTGTCATGTTTCCAGAGGTGTTTCCATTTTTTGAATCCTTTGTTCCATAACTTCTTGGCATTTTGAATGTTCCACGACTCCACACTCCGGATGCCATGTATCGGAAACCAGATGGAGTCATTTTGTCTGATTCCGGCCGCCCACTTCCAGTCCTCACTAATTCTTGTGAAGCTTTTGACTTTATTCCAGCCCTTCCAAAGAGAGCACACGAGATTGGAGCCTTTCGGGAAGACGGGAATCGGGGAGAATAGCAAGGTCAAGATGTCAAGATTCTTCCAGTTCGGGAACCCCGTGAGGGCCAACTCATTCTTGTTTCTGAAGATCAGCTTGGCCCACGAGGCCTCCCTATTGCACCAAGCCTTAATCATCCATTTGGCTGCCAGTTTGTTAGCCATACACCCAATGTCCAGGATACCAAGTCCCCCGCTATCTCTAGGGCTGGTGCAGATGGCCCATTTGATTTTAGGCACCCCCCTTCTGTTATGATCACCCGTCCAAAGAAAGTTTCTGCAGATACTATTCAGTTTGGACAGGCCTTGCTCATTCGGTCTCCAGCAGGAAAGGAAATAGATGGTAGACAAGAGGAGGAACGTGTTGATAACCATCGCACGCCCAGCGAGATTGATTTGCATGCCTCTCCAGTAGTTAAGCTTGTTTTCAAGTTTGGCCAGCACCCAATTCCATCGCTGCTCCATAGAGACGCCAAACCCCAAGGGGATTCCAAGAAGTCGAAGGATTTGGCCCTGCGGAATGATTTGACAGCCATGATCAATGAGAAGGCCAGGGTGATGTCCCACAATAGCCCTAAAGGCGGTCTTATAGTGGTTGATTTTGGATCCAGAGGCCTCACAAAAGGTATCCAGACACCTCCAGAAAGTCTCCAGGCTGGTATTATCATTGTGAACGAACGCATTCATATCATCGGCAAAAAGTCTCATGATGATTTGACTGTGGTCGTGAGGCAGCCGGAGGCCTTTGATATTGTCAGCCTCCACATGATGTGCCACAAGTCTGCTCAGCCCCTCAGTGGCGATGGCAAAAAGAAGGGGGGCTAGAGGGCATCCTTGTCTAATAGATCTTTTAAGATGGATCGCCTTCGAAAGTTTGCCGTTAACGTTAATTTGGGTCGTTGCGTTTCCGAGAAGGGTCGCGATCATCTTGGTGAATTTCTGACTACATCCGAGATCTTGGAGCGACTGCAGAATATAGTCCCATTCTAGCCTATCGTAGGCTTTGTCAAAGTCGATCTTGAGGAAAACCACATCTTGATTAGACTCATTTGCAAATTGAATACCTTCCCAAATATCCATAATGGTTTCCAGGATAGACCTGCCTTTGATGAAACCTTTTTGGTCCTCACTAAGCCAAGATCTCAGGTGGCACGAGAGTCTGTTGGCAATGACTTTGGCGATGATCTTGTATCCTGTTTGGAGCATTGTAATAGGCCGCCAGTTCTCGATTCTGTTCTTTTCCCCCTTCTTGTGTATCAACTTGATAATTCCATTATTTAGACAAGAAGGAAGAGCACCAAACTTTAGCGCTTCTTGCCAAACCATCCGAAGAGGGGTGGCAACCACCAGCTTGAAGGATTTAAAGAACTCGTTAGTGAGTCCGTCCCGGGCTTTTACCGAGGGGGAGGGCATCAATGACCTCAATGATTTCTGATTCAGAGATAGGGGCATGAAGCAGGGAGTGGAGGTTGGGTGGAATTCTCCGGGGGGAAACCCTAGAAATGGCAGCCATGCAGTCCCTTCTATGGTGGGAGAGGGGGTTCGAGGTTCCCAGGAGTCTCGTGAAGTGCCCTTCGATGATGCCAAAATTATCTTCTTCCGAATTGCATACATTGCCATGTGGGTCTAGCAATAGGGGGATCGCCTCTCTGTTGTGTTTCCTTTTAAGGGTACGGCACATCTCTTTGGTGGGTTTGTCGGCTTTGCCGGCCCACCACTCCTTGAAGAAGATTTGCAAGTTTTTCCTTGCTCGTATCTCAACACTGCTCTGATTTTTCGGAGACCTTTCTGGGCTTGGTGTTTTCCTTTGTTCACTTCCTCCTCGAGCATGTATGCATGCATGTATGCATGTACGTATATCTTTATGAAAGTACATAACTATGTAGCCATGTATGTATGTAGTCATATAATATGCATGCATGCATGTGTGTGCAGAGACAGTACATGTACGCATCCATGTCTAGCTATTTATGTATGCATGTACGTATATCTTTATGAAAGTACATAACTATGTAGCCATGTATGTATGTAGTCATATAATATGCATGCATGCATGTGTGTGCAGAGACAGTACATGTACGCATCCATGTCTAGCTATTTATAAAACTAAGAAAAAAGAAAGAAAGGGAGAAGTATAAGTTATGTATGTGTTATGTATGTATGCATGTATGTATGTATGTATGTGTGTGTGTATGTATGTATGAATGTGTGTGTATGTATGTGTGTATATATGTATCTATGTATGTATGCATGTATGTAGGTATGTATGTATGTACATATTTCTTAATGCATGCATGTATGTATCACTATATGTATGTATGCATGCATGTACGTATGTGTGTATGGATCTATACATTTTTTTGTCTATGTATCTACCTACTTATCTATCGGTCTATCTACTTATCTATCTATCTATCCATCTATATATCTACCTACCTATCTATCTATCTATTTATCTATCTATCTATCTATCTATCTATCTATCTCTCTATCTATTTATCTGTCTCTCTATCTATTTATCTATCTATTTATCTGTCTATATAGCTATCTATCTATCTGTTTATCTATCTATCTATCTATCTATCTATCTATCTATCTGTCCCTCTATTCCAATTGAAAGCACCATATTGATGAGACATTCAATTATCATGAGTGGTTTAAAGGATGATTCCATATATACCATTACGAAAGAATCAATAGTCAATTAGGGTACTATTATACACATTGGTGGAGTTCTAGGTAATTCGCATTGTTTTTCGCACAATTTGAAATTGATATTATCATGAGAAATCCTTAAGCTACATAAATAAAATGGGAGACTTGCAAACATAATATGAAGTTCTCTTAACATGTTCCATCATCAATTGTAATGAAGTACTTGCATAAATACATTTCCTCTTGTATGTTCAATTACATCATTGATTTTGTGGCTGTTTTAACCCTTTTAAAAATTCTCAAAATATCTCCTTGTTGGTCATCTATCTCTTAATTTTCTAAAATATTTTCTTTAGCTCATACATATATAGTGGATATTGCATTCATCCATAGACTTCACATAGTGTACAATTCTCAAGTAAAGCAATTAGAATTGCTCGATAGAAAGGAACATTTCTTTGTAATTCTAGTGACTTACAAAAAAAAATTCTGATTTCTCCTCATTCTTCTAATTCACTCAAATACTATAGGATCCGATGTAACAAACATATTCATTGAAGGAAAAAGTCCTTCTAAATATCTAAAATTCAAATGGATTTTCAATATATGCTTTTCTTTGAAAATTAGGAGGCACGTTTATAAGAAATTATAGTTCATTAAGTTGTGCACATGCGAGCTTGAACACTCACTCTTTTAGTAAGATCATATTCTTAGTCTATATATTCATGGAAAATGCACTCTCTTTGTTTTATCATATTTCTACCTGTAGTTAGGCATATTTGTACACACACAAGATGAGTGAATTCTAGTATAGTCTATATGAACCTAAGATTTGTTTCTTTTCATTCAACTTTGGTCTGCTCTCAATCATGCTTTTAAGATTTTCTTAATTTCAAAGGTGTGCAAAGTTTGGAGCTTAAGTTTTTACTCGGGTTCATTCCCTATCAAATCTCTAGATGTGGTTAAATTAAAGAATTAATTCCATGAATCCCGTCATTTTAGGATTCAAAGTCCCCACATACATGGTATTCCGATGTTGCAAAGCCTTGGAGACATCTAACCTATGGTTGAGGAAGAGATTGGAGTTGTATAACATATCACATGAGCATTTACACAAAGAAAGTAAATTCAAAGAAACAAAGGAGGTTGCAAAGATGAAGCGAGTGGATATAGAGCTATGGTACAACCTACCTTTCAATACATATTCTCTGAGCATGGTGAGTCCTCATGGATAGTATCATGGTGGAACAATGATATAGGAAACACATTTTACACAACATACCTAAAGGAAAGCAGCATAAGCCCGATCCTAGCTCTTTGAATATGTAAAATAGACCTTGTACGCTTGTTGTTTGTTCAATAAACCCAATCGTTACTTTTGAACATCAACAAGAAACATTTAGTGCAACATAGATAACATGCATCTTTAATAGCTCACAAAAAGCTTCTAAATATGGATGGAAGTTATGAGTTCAAACACTGAAAGCAACCACCACAATTACAATTGGAAACATTCGTCTTATGGGAGTGTCATACATAGGGTTGACTTGCTAAAATGCATAACATCCCTAATTTATATCAAGCAATAAAGGAGCAATAGCCTTAAAACAGATTGGATGTCATTCCGATATTGCAGGGATACGTAGAAGATGACCCCGAGATTGTAAGATTTCTCGAAATCTACTAAAACAAATGCCTTCGATATTTGAACAAACAAACTAGACAGTAACACCTACTTAAACATTTGATTTGGAGCTTTGTAATAACATGAGTAGCAACCTTTGCAATGTAGGATCCAATGTAACAAACATATTCGTTGAAGGAAAATGTCTTTCTAAATTTCTAAACTTCAAAATCGATGTTCAACATATGCTTCTCCTTGAAAATTAGGGGGCACTTTTTGAAGAACTTATAATTCATTAACCTGTATACATACGAGCTTGAACATTCACTGTTTTAATGAGATCACATTGTTAGTGTGTGTTCATGGAAAACCGACTCTCTCTATTCTGCCGCATCTCCACCTATACCTAGCCATATTTCTACACACACATGATGAGTGAATTCTAGCATAGTCTATATAAACATAAGGCTTTTTTCTTTTCATTCAACTTTGGTTTGTTCGCAATCATGCGTTCAAGTTTTCGTTATATTTCAAATGTGGCCAAAGTGTGGAGCGCTTCATTTCATATGCAATCTCTAGATGTGGTCAAATTGAAGAGGTTATTCGTCGAATCCCATCATTGTACGATTCAAACTTCCCACATACATGGTATTATGATGTAGCGTTGGAGACCTCTAATCTATGGTTGAGAAAGATATTGGAGTTTTACAACATGTCACATGAGCTATTACACAAAGAAAGTAAATTCAAAGAAACAAAGGAGGTTGCAAAGATGAAGCGAGAGGATATAGAACTATGGGACGACCTACCTTTCAACACATATACTTTGAGCATGGGCCCTTGAAGAAGAGTCCATTCCTCGAGGGTAACTCTATGTCTCGCGTCTAAGTCTTCGAACCTAATCCACTAGCTGGTCTCTTGTTTCCGGAGCTGTTTTCAATGTTTGAACCCCTTGTTCCATAACCTCTTTGCAGTTTGGAGGTTGCAAGGCACCACCCCCCTAATGCCACTGATTGGGAACCAAATGAATCATTTTTTCTTATCCTAGGAGCCTACTTCTACTCACCACTCATTTTGACGAATTGTTTGGCCTTGTTCCAACTCTTCCATAAAGAACACATGAGGCTAGAGCCTTTAGCGGACACCGGGTGGGGGGAGAACAAAAGAGTGAGAATCCCTATGTCCTTTCAACCAAGATGGCCAACTAAGGTAAGGTCGTCCATGTTTCTGAATATCAATTTAGCCCAAGAGGACTCACTATTGCTCCCAGCCTTGATAAGCCACTTTGCCGCCAGCTTGTCAGCCAACCCAACAATATCGAAAATACCCAAGCCCCCTGAGTCTTTCGAGCTAATCCAAGTTTCCCATTTGATTTTAGGAATCCCCCTCCTGTTGGGGTCCCCTATCCAAAGGAAGTCCATCGTTGGTCCATTGGGATGTCGAAGCCCATCGGAATGCCGAGGAGATGGAAGACTTGATCTCTAGGGATAGCTTGACACCCCTGATCTAAAAACATTTGGGGTGGAGGTCCACAGATTGCTCTAAAAGCAATTTTAGCATGGTTGATTTTTTAACATGATGCCACACAAAAGGTGTCGAGGCAACTCTAGAACGCCTCAATCGTGTTCATATCATTATGTACAAAGGCATTCATATCATCGGCAAAGAGTCTATCAATCATTTGGCCGTGATTTAGAGGTAGGGAAAGACCCTTGAGATTGTTAGAGTCCATGTGATGCTTTAATAGGCGATTGAGGCCGTGCGAGGTGATAGCAAAGAGTAGTGGAGCCAGAGGGCAGCCTTGCCTTATAGATCTTTTTAAATGTATGGGATCCGAGAGCTTACCATTGATATTTATTCTAGTTGTTGCATTTATAAGAAGAGTGGAAACCATCCTCGTGAACTTTTGGGTGCATCCAATTGGGTGCATCCAAGGTCTTTTAGTGATTAAAGAATCAAGTCCCATTCTAATCTATCCAATTGGGTGCATCCAAGGTCTTTTAGTGATTAAAGAATCAAGTCCCATTCTAATCTATCATACGCTTTATCGAAGTCGATCTTAATGAATATCAGATCTTGTGCAAACTCCTCAGCAAACGCAAGGCCTTCCCAAATATCGACAATTGCTTCAAGTATACATCTACCTTTGATAAAACCTTTTTTTTCTCACCAATCCATGACTTCAAATGGCAAGAGATTTTGTTGGCAATAACTTTGGCAGTTATCTTGTATCCAGTTTGCAGCATGGTAATCGGCTGCCAATTTTCAATTTTGTTGTTATCTCCCCTTTTGTGAAATAACTTGATGACACCATTATTAAGACACCCAGGGAGGGCGCCGAAGAGAGAGCCTCTTGCCACACCAAACGTAGTGGGGTGGCCACCTCATGTTTGAAGGACTTGAAGAATTCATTGGTGAGGCCATCAAGACCCGCACTTTTCCCATTGGGAAGAGCATCAATAACCTCGATAATTTTGTTCTTAGAAATGTTAGCATGCAACAAAGAATTCATGTTCTGAGGGATTCTAGATTGAGCAACCCTCGAGATGGTTGCCATGGAGTCACACCTATGCGGGGAAAGAGGAGTCGAGGCCCCGAGAAGATGGGTAAAGTGCTCAACAATGATAGATCTGTTCTCAGCTTCTGTGCTACATTCGATCGCATTCTTATCGACCAAGAAGGGGATAGATTCCCTAGCTTGTTTCTTTTTGAGGATTTTACACATCTTTTTTGATGGATTGTCGGGCTTCCCCGCCCACCAATCTTTGAAGAATATTTGAAGATTTTTCCTTTGAACCTCATCCTTGAATCTTAGTCTTGGCCTGATTTTCAAAAGACCTTTTTGCCATCGAAGGTTACCTTTGTTCCGTTTTTCTCCAAGACGTGAGAGCCTCCGGTACACCATTTCTCTTCTTTTTTTTCGGATGTGTCTTATAGCCTTATGAGTCCTGATCAGAATTTATTGAGTCCTTCCCACCGCGGGGGAGTAGGCTTCAGGGGAACCTCCATTAAAGAAAACAATCTCTTGCTAAATCTGAAGCTCGGGGGAGTAGGCTTCGGCTAAACCTCCATTAAAAAAATATATATAAAGGAGTTGCAAAGATGAAGCAAGAGAGCATAGAACTATGGATAAGCTACCTTTCAGCACGTATCCTTTGAGCATGGCGAGTTCTCACCGAAGGCATAAGGGTGGCACAATCATACAGGGAATACATTTTCCACAATTTACCAACAGATTGATCGCATCATTTTGTATCTTGGATCTTGTGGTTTCAAAACATATATGTATGCATCTCAATTCATGCATGTATGTATGTATTTGTTTGTATGTACATTTTCATGCATTTATGTATGCATGTACGTATATCTTTATGAAAGTACGTAACTATGTAGTCATGTATGTGTGCAGAGACAGTACATGTACGCATCCATGGCTAGATATTTATAAAAATAAGAAAAACGAAAGAAAGGGAGAAGTATAAATTAGTAGAGAGATTGCCTTACGTGTTACTTAAGAAGTTACTATGCATCTATGCACATATGCATGTATGTATGCACATATGCATGTATGTATGCACATGTGCATGTATGTTTGGACATGTGCATGTATGCATGTACGTATTTATGTATGTGTTATGTATGTATGCGTGCATGTATGTATGTGTGTGTGTATGTATCTATGAATGTGTGTGTATGTATGCGTGTATGTATGTATCTATGTATGTATGCATGTATGTAGGTAGGTATGTATGTATGTATGTACATATTTCTTAATGCATGCATGTATGTATCACTATATGTATGTATGCATGCATGTACGTATCTGTGTATCAATCTATCCATTTGTTTGTCTATGTATCAACCTACCTATCTATCTATCTATCTATTTATCTATTTATCTATCTATATCGCTATCTATCTATCTATATGTTTATCTATCTATCTGTCTATCTATTTATCTATCTATATAGCTATCTGTCTATCTATCTCTTTATCTATCTATCTATCTATCTATTCCAATTGAAAGCACCATATTGATGAGACATTCCATTATCATGAGCGGTTTTAAGGATGATTCCATATATACCATTACGAAAGAATCAATGTTCAATAGGGATATTATTATACACATTGGTGGAGTTCTAGGTAATTCGCATTATTTTTCGCACAATTTGAAATTGATATTATCATGAGAAATCCTTAAGCTACATGAATAAAATGGGATACTCGCAAACATAATATGAAGATTTCTTATCATGTTCCATCATCAATTGTAATGAAGTACTTGCATAAATACATTTCCTCTTTTATGTTCAATTATATCATTGATTTTGTGGCTGTTTTCACCCTTTTAAAATTTTTAAAAAAATCTCCTTGTTGGTCATCTATCTCTTAAGTTTGTAAAATATTTTATTTAGCTCATACATATATAGTGGATAGTGCATTCATCCATAGACTTCACATAGTGTACAATTCTCAAGTAAAGCAATTAGACTTGCTCGATAGAAAGGAACATTTCTTTGTAATTCTAGTACCTCACAAAGAAAAATTCTGATTTCTCCTCATTCTTCTAATTCACTCAAATACTATTGGATCCGATGTAACAAACATATTCATTGAAGGAAAAAGTATTTCTAAATTTCTATAATTCAAATGGATTTTCAATATATGCTTTTCTCGGAAAATTAGGAGGCACGTTTTCAAGAAGTTATAGTTCTTTAAGTTGTGCACATGCGAGCTTGAACACTCACTCTTTTAATAAGATCACATTCTTAGTGTGTCTATTCATGGAAAATGGACTCTCACTCTTCTATCATATTTCTACCTGTAGTTAGGCATATTTGTACACACACAAGATGAGTGAATTCTAGAGTAGTCTATATAAACCTAAGATTTGTTTCTTCTCTTTCAAATTTGGTCTGTTCTGAACCATGCTTTCAAGATTTTCTTATATTTCAAAGGTGTGCAAAGTTTGGAGCTTAAGTTTTTGCTTGGGTTCATTCCCTATGAAATCTCTAGGTGTGGTTAAATTAAATAATTAATTCGATGAATCCTATCATTTTAGGATTCAAAGTTCGCACATACATGGTATTCCGATGTTGCAAAGCCTTGGCGACATCTAACCTATGGTTAAGGAAGAGATTGGAGTTGTATAACATATCACATGAGCAGTTACACAAAGAAAGTAAATTCAAAGAAACAAAGGAGGTTGCACAGATGAAGCGAGTGGATATAGAGCTATGGTACAACCTACCTTTCAATACATATTCTTTGAGCATGGTGAGTCCTCATGGAAGGTATCATGGTGGAAGAATGATATAGCAAACACATTTTACACAACACACCTAAAGAAAAGCAACATAAGCCCGATCCTAGCTCTTTGAATATGTAAAATAGACCTTGTATGCTTGTTGTTAGTGCAATAAAACCCAATGATTACTTTTAAACATCAAAAAGAAAAATTTAATGCAACATAGATAACATGCGCCTTGAATAGCTCACAAAAACCTTCTAAATATGGATGGAAGTTATGAGTTCAAACACTCAAAGCAGCCACCACAATTACAATTGGAAACATTCATCTTACGGGAGTGTCATACATAAGGTTGGCGTGCTATAATGCATAAAATTCCTTGATATAAAAGCAATGAAGGATCAATAGCCTTAACACTGATTCGATGTCATCCCAATATTTGAGAGATACATGGAAGATGACCCCAAGATGGTAACATTTCTCTAAATCTACTAAACCAAATGCCTTGGATATTTAAACAGACAAACTAGACAATGATACCTACTTAAACATTCCATTTGGAGCTCTGTAATAACAAGAATAGCAACCTTTGCAATGTGGGATCCAATATAACAAACATATTCATTGAAGGAAAATGTCTTTCTAAAATTCTAAACTTCAAATTCATCTTCAACATTACTCTCCTTGAAAATTAGGGAGCACTTTTTGAAGAACTTATAGTTCATTAAGTTGTATACATACGAGCTTGAACGTTCACTCTTTTAGTAAGATTACATTGTTAGTGTGTATGCTCATGGAAAACCGATTGACTCTATTCTGTCGCATTTCCACCTATAGTTAGGCATATTTGTGCACAGACATGATGAGTGAATTCTAGCATAGTCTATGTAAACATAAGGTTTTTTTCTTTTCATTCAAGTTTGGTTTGTTTTCAATCATGCTTTCAAGATTTTGTTATACTTTAAAGGTGTGCAAAGTGTGGAGCTTGAACTTTCGCGGGACTTCATTCCATATGCAATCTCTAGATGTGGTTAGATTGAAGAGGACGTAATTCGATGAATCCCATCATTGTAGGATTCAATGTTCCCACATACATGGTATTATGATTTAGCGTTGGAGACATCTAATCTATGGTTGAGAAAGATATTGGAGTTTTACATGTCACATGAGCAATTACACAAAGAAAGTAAATTCAAAGAAACAAACGAGGTTGCAAAGATGAAGTGAGACGATATAGAACTATGGGAGGACCTAGCTTGCAACACATACTTTGAGCATGGGGAGTCCTCATAGAGGGTATCATGGTGGAACAATGATATAGGAAACATGTTTTACACAACACACCTAAAGCAAAGCAGCATAGGACCAACCCTAGCCCTTTGAATATGTAAAATACACCTTGTAGGCTTCTTTTTAGTACAATAAAACCCAACGGCTACTTTCAATCATCAAGAGGAACAATTTGATGTAGAATAGATAACTTGCACCTTGACTAGGCCACGAAAGCCTTCTAAATATGGATGGAAGTTATAACTTCAAACACTTAGAGTAGCCACCACAGGTACAATTGGAAACACTCATCTTAGTGGAGTTTCATACATAGGGTTGACTTGCTATAATCCATAAAACCCCTAATTTTTGGAAAGAGCAATAACCTTAACATTGATTGGATGTCATCTTGATATTTCAGGGATATGTAGAAGATGGACCCCAAGATTGCAAAAAATGTCTCGAGATCTACTAAACTAAATGTGTTGAACATTTGAACAGACAAAGTAGACAATGAAGGAGGAGCAAAGAATCAAAATGGTACCAAGCAATGATCAAAGATTATATGTATTGAATCAAAGCAACACGTTCATAATGTATAGATTATTTGGAGTCCTTATATCGACTCTTGAGGATATATCCATGCCTTTCCTTCATGAATTTGAATTATAAATTAGGCCACTTTGGTAGTTTAAGTTAATTGGAAGCTTTACCTATAATCATGGAAAAGAAAAAGTTGGAGTTTCAACTACTTTTTGATTAATTGATTGAGAATTATTCTCAACCACTCAAAACTCGTGGATTTCAGTCCTTTTACTCTTTCCTTTTACATAGGTAATTATCTTGAATCTTACAAGAAATTAACATAAGTGATCAACCAATAAATACAAAGAAATAAACTTCACAAAAGTGCTATTCTTCAATGAACATATATGCAACCATCGAAAGATGGTTTTGATGTACATCATATCCACCTCAAGCATAGTTCAAGCTTGATGTTCCAACACAATAGTTTTGTAGTGTAGAGGAGGTACTGGGGTGTCTTCTTTTTTCAAGAGTAGAGAATAAATACGTCCAGTACGTCACCTACTCAAGGGAGGTTCTCTTTAGGGAAGTATACCCTTTAACATTTATGTGAGCAAGCAGAGGTAATTGATTGCACAGAGTTGTACATACTCCAGAAAACATCAACAACAAATGACCAAAGAAGACCATCCACTTCTTGATTCAAATAATATAATTACAAGATTGGTCAAAGAGATACTCAAAAACTCATGCTCAAAGCTTCATGGCACTCTACGCAGACAAAACACAGATCAATACAAGTGGTGGAGAATTCTTCTAGAAAATAGCGCTTACAATATCATTGCCCTAAAAAAAATCCAAGCCACTCTCTTACACTATGTTGCTGTTAGCCCTCCACTGGGAAGCCCACGCTCTGTATCCACACTACAGAGTGGCTCCTAGAGTAGGCTTGAAACCACAAAGTGCAAGAGAGGACTTCTGCACGTACATACGCGTATCTGAACCAATGTAACTCTAAATTTTGTACCCCAAATGTGCACAAATCCATTGTTTTTATAGGCCCCAATAGGCCAAGAGGGCCTTGCCAATTCTTCACTTCCTCTGATCACGCTGTCGGGAAGAAGGAGGTCGTGGCGGGAAGCCGGCGCCTGGGGTTGGATCAGGCCCCGCTCTGGTGCGCCGTCCCCGCTGTCCTGCGAGCGGCGTCTGCGCGCTGGGCGCCTCGCCTGTGCTCTCCGGAGCGTGCGCGATCCTCGTAGGGTCCCTTGCCCCTCGGAAGTATCGAGACGTGGGACGTACGCGTGGGCGTCGGAAAGAGACGATCGGATACCGCAATGAAACACGTGATGTAGATCAAGCTCGAAGATACAATCGAAAACGGAACTGAAGCCTCCAATAAAATGAATGATACAAACAGGCCGCTACAGTGCGGGTCGATGGTACAATAAAACCGCTACAGTGCGGTGCGATGATACAATATAAACGCCGCCGCTATAGTGTGGGCCGGCTAGTGTCTACTCTAGATCCCTCGCTACAGTGCGAGAAATCGCCTACGAGATTCCGCTTCGGGCTTCGCGGTCCAAGCTTTTCTTCCAACTTTACTTCGGTCCGTTCTTTTCTTCAAGTATCCTCCGCAATGGCCTTCTCTTTACTTCAGATAATCAGAAATCGCATAAACCTGGAGGAGACGATCCACAAGGCAGTCGACGGGATGAGGAGTCATGTTAGTACAATTCATAAATCAATAAACTACTCAAAATCAATATTTCCATTTTATTTGAAAATCTTTCTTTATATTTTCTCTTTATTCCATTTACTCATTCCTATAAGACCACCTATTTGAAAGAGTTAGATTGTTTGATTTCACAATTCATCATTAGCCATAATACCATAAGGTAACTCTATGTGAATGTCCCAAGGTGAATTTTTCATGTTAATGCCAAATTGCTTCAATATATCCCTCCTAAAATATGTGTATATCACAATTAATCTATTGACCTTCAAATTCTACTTCTCAACAATTAGTCATTCAGTTCGAGGATTGATTCCTCCCAACATAGGATATATCTCGTCATGTTCCTTGTTGGTCTCACAAACCTTGGCCAAAATAACATCGAAATCCCTTCCAAGTTTGGGCCAATCATTAACTTTGTATAGTCCTTTGAGTTTTCCAAAGAAAAAAAACACCCTCATCGTCATAGCTTATGTGGCATAATATTTATGTGTTTTTTACTTTATCTCTCTCTCCATCCTCTATGTCTCTCTCCAATAGTAACCGACTCTCGATCTCCTTGCCGCCTTCACCTCTCTCTCTCATACACAGCTCCCGACTCTCTCTGCCATTTCTTCTCTCTCTCTCTCTCTCTCTCTCTCTGTGTGTGTGTGTGCGTGTTGCACTACCGTGGTGACGGTAATGCTTCATTTTTCTCTCAAGGACCTCTAAATGGTCTGCGCGACCGTTCACAACTCTATATCTCTCCAGTCCCCACGTGCAAGAATCTCTCCATGTTCCACTCTCTCATATCCACAGCGCCACCTTCTTCGTCCTCTGTCCGCTCTGCCGCCAAGCCCGTTTCTCTCTATAGTGCTACAGCACCGCCTCCACGGATTTCTCTCTCCGCACATCGGTGGTGACCTTCCTTGAATCTCTCTGGTCCAGTGCATCTCTCTCTCTAGCAATCACGGCTTCCTACGCTGTGCGCGTCCGGCTCTCTCCACGCTTTCTCCTGCACCCTCCGTCATCGCGCGACAGCGTTACAACGGCCGCCAACCTTCCTTCCCTTTCCTCTCTCTCTGTACGCGCGTCCACGCACCTGCAATCTCCCTCTCTCTCTCCGGAGCTATCACGCTGCCATCTTTCTCCGCTAGATGCGCAGCAGGAGCCGCCAGAGCCGCCAATTCTCTGTGTAGCACATCTCTCTGCCAACAATGATCGACGTCTTCTCCAGCTTTCTCTCTCCAAAATTAGGCATCGCTGTTTCTCTCCGCCATTTCTGCACCATCTAGGCAAATCATCTGCGCAGCGCCCATTGGTGATTCTGCAATCATTTTATTTAAGAGATGTGGCAATCATTTGGTGGTGCCGACACACTCCATCTGTCATCGACCATATCTAAGGGTCTCTCTCACCTACTCTTACAACATCTGAGAGCAGTGTGCATGTGAATCGTGATCTTCTCTCCGCACGAAGGCCTCTTCTCTCTCTTCCTCATCATCGCGTGCGTTTCTTTGTCTGCGTTGGGTGTAACCCACCGAATCCATAGCCTACTATATTCGCGTGTCGATCGGAGCACACCTCTCTCTTGACAGTGGCACGCAAGCCACAGCCCCCCCTCCCCCGAGACACTCTCTCTGTCTCTGTTGAGAGCTGCGCATAGGGCCACCTTAATCTCCTTAACCATCTCTGCCACCTTCGGGCCATCTCTCTCTACAATCTCTCTCTCTCTGATAAAAGAACTTCTAACAACTCAACTTGGGAACCATTCTCCACAAAACTCATACACGAAAAAGACCTCCCCCATCATCGGCCTCATGAAAGTATGAATAAGAAGCAAAACAGAAATGAACAAGTAACATCAAGGAGCATACCTGGAGGAGACGATCCACAAGGCAGTCGACGGGATGAGGAGGAAACAAATGCATTTTGCACGTATTTATAGGCCCCCCCTTGGACTCGCTTCTAGAACGTTCTAACCTCCTCAATGAACTTTCTATTTTTGGCAGTCTTTTAATTTTTCCCTAGACTAAGGTTTTGATTTCACACTGGATATTCACAATTTAATTGGTTTTTAAGGTTTGATCTAGGATAATCGCTAATTTCAAGGGTCCGATCTAGGGTTTTTGGTCGAGAAAATTAAGGGTTTGCTCACAATTATCTCAAACTCGCCAATTCAAGGGTTTATTTACAGTTTCGGCCTAAAATCCAAGGGTTTCCAAGGGTTCAAGTCCAGTTTTCATGGGATAAACTCATGTTTCCAGTCAGTTTCAAGGGTCAAACCTAAAGTTTTCATGGGTCTAACGTCAATTATTTACACGCACGGTCTAACACACATCTCAAACATGTTTTCGCATCACAAAATCAATTAATTTGGCCTAAATATGTACAAAATATACCACTCTCTCGATCAAAAACATCACACAAAAACTCAAAAACAATGAACTTTTGAAAAAAAAACAATGCACACTCCCTGCGGGATTTCATCCCGACATTCGCCCCCGCTAAACCTGCACATCGTCCCGATGGGCCAACCTGCAAGATCCAACAGAAGAGTATCAGGGTTCTTTTAAAATTTCTTTACACTTTTTATCTTTTTCTTCTCAAAACTCGAATCATGATCTCATGCAGTCATGCAATTTTTATAAAGATTAGTATGAATTTTAGAAAATTAAGTAGATTCAAGCTTCACAAACATCATATTATGTTTCTGCGTCTGCAATCTGACAAGTAATCACATGAATAAATCGTCGGCTTTCCAGATCTTTTGTTCGTTTAACTGGTTCAGATCCAACTGCTCATTCTAAGTACTAGTATATACATATGTTTCTACTAACTCAGTTTATAGAATATACCTCGATTCCTACTATTTATCTCCTACTTGTCCAGCTCTCCATTAGATCTTTCTTTCTTTTTCTTTTTCTTTTTCATTTTTCTTTTTCTTTTTCATTTTTCTTTTTCTTTTTCTTTTCCTCTTCATCTCAGCTCAGCATTTCTTTTTATCTTTTATTTTTCACAAATCGGCCTATGTCGAAATCGGGTGCGACTCATGGACTTGTCCGCCCGGCCAAGTTTACCCCACCTGTCTACCGACCCGACATAGCACACGACATACACAACGTCAGCCCTGCATGAAATCGGCATCAGCTCGTGGCTCTGACCACCCGGCCAGAGTGACTCCACCCGCCTACCGACCCATACAGGCGCATGACAACAGATAGGTCAGGCCTACGATGAAACTAGCTACGGCTCGTGGCCTTGATCACCCGACCAAGGTGGTTCCACCTGCCTACTAGCCCATCGTAGCACACCAACAACATACACGCACATATAAGCTGGCATGAGTATGAATGTTTCTTTATAAATCATGATCCATATGGAGGTAAGATCTCGCAAGAAATAAATACTTGGATCCAAAGTTTTCCGCTGACTAAGTGTTCAAATCAATGAGCATATACATGCACTTGGTCTAAGCATGCCATCACATCCCCAAGCTTTCACTCTCAAAAGTCTCTAGTCCACTAACTGATCTCATTCATATAATTCCCTAGTCATTCATGCTTCATGCAAACCCATAATAGATCTTTGTTATCTTCATTCTACATGATTTTCATAAACACATACATATCTTTATCACACACATCAATGCAATGCAAATGCTCTAACAGAAAGAAAACACATCTCAAATCAGAAACGTTTCACCTGGTCATTTTTCTTCATTTTTTTTGATCTAGCTTTTCTTTATCTTCATGGTCTATCATTCTTCATCAGCATCAGTCTGAGTGTCATCAGTTCCCTCCAAAAGTTCTTGCTCAATCTCATAATCCGCTTCATTTCTTTTCTTGAATAATTTTATCCTCTTTCCTGCAATCAAAGATCTCAAAGGAGTAGTGTCTAACTCACGAAGTGCATATGTACCATTTTCAAACACAGACGTAACCACATATGGCCCAAACCATCGTTTGGTTAATTTCTTCCTAGCATCATATTGAGTATCGAATGTACTGTCGTACACCAACACCCAATCATCTATCTCAATCCTACGTGGTCTCAGTCGATGGGTTTTGTCAAAATAGATCTTATTCTTTAGCCTTGACTCCTTTAACTTTTGGACTGCTTCTTTCAACTTTTCATTTCCTTGTTCTAACTGCTTTATTCTCAATGATAATAACTCTTCTCTCGTCATACTATCATTCCATAGGAGCGTCAACCATGTCACTATCTGAGTCTGGATGGGGAAGACTGGCTTCTGACAATACATCAATTCAGCAGGCATGAATCCTGTGGACCGAGTGTAAGTCATCCTATCAGCCCATAGCGCGAATGGAAGAAACCTAGGCCACTGCCTTATGTCATCGCTGCAAGCCTTAGAGATCGCCTTCACAATGGAAGGGTGACCTCTCTCGATTTTCCCATTTGCTTCTGGGTTATAGGCAGTGGTGAGAGACAATCGAATTCCATGACGATCAAAGAACTCTTTTGCCTCTCTCGCATCCAACTCTCCCCTGTCCGCAACCACTTTCTCAATGTATCCGAATCTCGAGATCACTTCTTCTAAAAGGAATTTGCATACATTATAAGTAGTCTTCGTTCGAAGAGCTCGACCTTCCACATGGTTGGTCAAGTCCTCTCTGGCCAGTACAATGTATCTCATCTTATCTATCCCTTTGGGCATGGTTACAAGGTCGACCACCCACTTGTAATGGATACAAGGAGGGTAGGTCGGATGTAACGGGTCTCTATGCCTAACTGATGAATGCACCTGGCATGTAGCACAAGTGCCTACAAAATCTCTCACACTGACATAAATCCCTGGCCACCAGTAAGCTTCCCTGATCTTCTCATATGTAGCATAAAATCCTTTGTGACCCGCCCATAAGGTCTCATGCATCTCTCTCATAACTTTTCTCTGAAGACTCCTCAAACTCAATACTCTCTGTGGACTCTTCACCTTGCCTTTAGCGTGTCGCCAAATAAGCCCATCCTTCAAGAAAAAGTTGTAAGACTTTTTCCTGATGGATCTATACTTATTTGTGGACCAGCCTGGGGAAGGTTTCAGAGTACTCAGATATCTCCCTATATCTCTCCACTCACCATCATACTCATTCTCTCGGAACTGCTCATATACATACACCAATGGATCGTATCTTATCATATGTATATCCTTTTCTACCTCATCATCATCATCAGACTCATCATCAAATTTCGCTCTTGAAAGCATATCAGCCACTGTATTCGACTTCCCAGCTATGTGTACAAATGCAGGATTTATAAACTTTATATAAGAGATCCATCTAAGCATAGCAATGTCCGGAGATGAACAATTTGCAATCATGCCAATCAGTGGAAGACAATCGGTCTCAACTATCACATTCGCCCCAATGAAATACTCTTTATCGCTCTTTAAAGCAGTCACTAATCCCCATAACTCTCTCTTAATCTGAGGATATTTTCTTTGGGTATCATGTAGGATCTTAGCACCAAAGCGCACTGCATATCTCTGCCCCTCATCATCATCTTGCCCTATGACCCAGCCTATGCCAATAGGACTGGTATCAACGGTCAAAATGATAGGTCTCTGACCTGAATAGTCAACACGCTTCAGAATTGGAGCTTCGATTAGCAGCTGCTTCAGTTTACGCATAGCTCTCGCCTGTTTCTCTGTCCATAAAAACTTCTTTCTCTTTCTCAGGAGATCATATAAGGGGTTCGCAACGTGAGCAAAGTGAGGAATCCATATCACATAGAATACACAGGCTCCTAGAAACCTTCTCACCTCACTGACATTACGACACACCTCAGAGATCCTGCTAATGGCCTCAACTTTCTGCGGGTACGGCTTGCGGCCATAATGTCCACACAGATGTCCTACAATGAGGACCTCATCAACGCCAAAAACCGATTTCTCTAAAGAAAGTGTTAGCCCCACATCTTCAAATCTCTCAAAGATCTTCTCACAATCAGCAATATGATCTCTCACAAACTTTCTACATCCTGAAGCATCTAAACTCACATCTTTCACTCTTTCCTCACATCCCTTTATTGGAACATCATCAATGAATGGCATAGTCACAGATGGTAAAAAGTCTCGTAAAACCAGATTCATGGCATTCATCATGTGAGCCACAGAATTCGTCGCTCCCTGCGGCAAAGTACACATGCGTACAAGGCCCAGTGGAGTCCTCATGGTCGTAATGTCTCTACTCTCCATAGCCAACTGAAACTGGTCATAACCTGAATACAGATCACCCATAGAGTAGATGGAATGCCTAGCAAATGCTTCAGCAAACTCATCCACTATAGGTCCTGTCCCTACATTTCTAATTGTGACTTTATTCACAGGCTGCAGATCCTGAATGAAACGAAGCTTCCCATTTTTCTTCGGCACAGTAAACCACCTATTCGAATATGGAGCCGAGGAAGGTTCCAATATCCGCATGGAAATCTTTTCCTTTAGCAACCTCATTAGCTCAGGTAAGTGAGCCTTTGGGACTGGTATAGGCCGGATATTCCATGGTATATGTGGCACTGTAAAGATAATCATGGGAGGTACTTGTTTCGGGTCTGCACAACCTATCTCATGTGGGAAAAGTGCAAACGCTTTTTCGTGTTTCTTGATGACTTCAATAAATTTTTGTTTTTCTTCTTCTCTCAGGAATGGTTTTTCTCCAAACTTGATCTCTTTAATAGTCTCATCAGTGAAATGATGCCCTATGAGCTCTCGTCGTCTCAGCATAGGGTCATCTGACACTCGCAGATACTTTTCATGACTATCTTCAGGCAATGGCTGAGCTATAGGCTTCACTTTCTTATCCACAGTCTTATACTTCGTATTTACATTTACTTCATGCTTTCTCATAAACTCCTTAATCATCTCATACTCTTGGATAGAACTGAGCATAAACATTTCTGATTTCTCATTTCTTTCAAATGCCTTCTCAAGCTCTTCCAGAGTAGTCGAACTTCTCTCCAACTGGATCACATCTTCAATCTTCTCATCAGGTAACATCATTCCTAAATCCTTATAGTATCTCTCATGAACTTTTCTGAATTTATTTGAAACATTTTCTTTCTGTAAACATAGCAACTTGAATGCAGATGAATAAACAGAAAAACTTTCAAATCTTTGTACAGAATCATGCGAGACATCAAACCAACTCCCACTGTTGTCTCGCTCAACAGTGGATCCTAACAGAAATTTTGATCAGCAGAAGCTCCATACTCTCCAACAGGCATACACTCATCATGGTCATGTGAATTAATAGGTTTCTTTCTTATATTCTTTCTATTCCTGGAGTGATTTGGACACACAATCATCACTTGCAAAGAATGTAGACCAGATCTAGAACGGATTTGTGCATAGGCAGATCCATCATCCATGGCCTTAGTCTCCATTCTTACCTCAGCTATAAAGGGCTGCCCAAGGATAGCCTCATATGAACAATGGTCCTGGACAAAGAAGTGAAATTCCTCAGAAATCCCACCTATGGTCACAGGCACAAAAGCGCATGCCCCAAGCAGTGCTCCTGAACCATTATCCGCTGTCCTCATCCTCCATCCATGATCTTTGTCAATCGGCCACCTAAACTTATCATAGAGCTTCTTAGAAATCACATTTATCTCTGACCCTGAGTCAATCAAGGCCAGAGCAAAACATGACTCCTCGTTGCTCCCTAACTTTATCTTCATCTCAGGAGTTCCTCTCGCCCAAAAGGTCCTGCTAAACTCACTTTCTGTCTTCCTCATTTCATCATCAGGTATGATAGGACCTAGAGAATTTTTATGACACCTGGCAACCTCATCATCATCATCATCAGATGTATCACTCAATGTAACTGCTTCATTTATTACTTGAATATCTTCAGATGCTTCTTCCATCTCTACATCTTCAGGTAATGGAAACCTCTTTCTCTTAACCAGCCTTATGAAACTGTCCTTGAACTCAGGCTTCGCTATGGAGAAGACCTGCTCCAAGGACATGGTCACTTGGCTCTTCAGTAAAATGTCATTTAATATCTCTCTTGCATCATTTTTCCTTTCCAACTCAGAAATTAATACAGCCTTTGGAGTTCTCTTCTTTTTCTTCTTCTTTTCTTTGTCAGCCTCTTGAATACTTTCTTGAATTTCATCTTTCTTTTGAACCGGTTCAGGTTCTTTCTCTTTCTCCTTAGTCAGTTCTTGAATCTTAGTTGGCCCAGCCGGCCTCTTTCCCTCTCTTATCTCTTTCTTCTTTGCCTCTTCCTTTGAAACAACAGGCTCTTTGAATTGTACTTTCCTTTCTGGCTCTTTAGCCTTTTCTTCGGCCTCTTGGCTTTGCTTTCTAGTTACTCTTCTTTCTGGCTCAGTCTCTTCTTGGCTCTCATCCCTCTTCCTCTTTTCCTCCACATTGGCTATATGGGAATAGACCGAGGATTCATCAACAGGAGACTTCTAGGCGGAATAATTTCTTAGGGTCGAGGTCTAAGCACTTTTTCATCTTCCTCCTCAACAGGTTCTAATCGTGCAGCTGATGTACTTGCATTATTGCCAGATAAATCTTCATAAAACTTCTTCATTCCCCCCTTTCCCCAATTCACAGGTAGAGGAAGGCGGGTCCTGAAGTCACATAACTTCTTATCGATATCTATCACCAGTTGATGCTCTTTTGCTAGCTTAAGCTCTTCACAGGCATATGAAAAATGCTCTTGTGCATCGCACCATACGCATCTCTTAGCCCCTCCAAACCCACCAGTCGCTCGTCTCTCAAAAGGTCCAGTGTTTCTTTGAAATGTGGTTTGCACTGGTGGTGTAGGTATCTGTTGGGCAACAGGCTGCACTGGAGGTGCAGGCTGTGGCATCACATAGCCTTGCAAATTTGGAATGGGCATAGTGCCTCTCTGTAAAGTATCTGCATAACTCGTACTCGCCTGAGGAGGAGTGGGGTTCTGATATCCTATAGAATTAACTTTATTATGAATACTCGCCATTTCTTTTGACATAGACGCTTGCATCGTAATAAGATTCTCTATCTGTCGACTGAGAATCTCAACCTGTAGCTCTATTGGCGATCGCGAAGTGGACGCAACATTAGCAAAAGCTGATGCTGCAGGCACGTTCGGGATCACTGGAAGTGGAGCTTCCCTAGGCGGTTGTGGTGTTACCACTGCAGGTCTATCGTATAACACCGCCTGGCGTTGCCTCATTTGGGCAACCGCTTCTACCTCTCTCCTCACTACACCCCAATCTTCAGTCAATCCAAATCTCTTCCCAGGCTCTTCAATCCTCCTTTCGACCTCAGTCCTGTCTTCAAGACTTAAGATCCTAAGGAAAGATATAACTAGATCAGGTCTCAAGGCATCTAAATCGGGCTGTGGAAGCTGTTCATATCTTCTCAAGAACTCATTCAAAAGTTGAGTGAGGGATGCAGTGGGCTTCGGAGAGCTTATCCACCGCAAGAACCCTTCTCTACTGTGTTGGGAAAAGTCTTCTAAATAAAACAGCTTATGTAATTCTTTTCTAAATTCGGCCCAAGGCTTTGCTATATGTGCTGTAATAGGGGCTAAAATGGATCCTGATACTACCCGTGTGAAGTAATGTATAAACACATCCTCGGGTAGACCATAAATCCGTGCCTGTTCCTCAAAAACATCTAGGTACTCAGTTACGTTCAAGCCTGTAAACTTCCCTTTTTCTCTCAATACCGCTTGAACTACGCGGGCCCCTTGTTTCTCTATTACCATTTCCTTGAATATATCCTCCATCTCTCTTCTCTGCTCTGTCCTAGAATGTAGCACAAGGTCTAGTGTAAGTGGTTCAACTATCTCTCTAAGCTCAGAGTAGAGATCAGAGAAGAGGCTTGATGAGTCACGAGCCAGGAGGTAAAGGTCAGTCTAAGCTCTTTGATTTGCCTAGGCCACAGTCTAGTCAAACTGTCCTCTCTTCGATTCCCAAGATCTCAATGTATTTTCCCCCTTTTTGTGATAAGTTTTCTAATGTTTTGTCTAAGCTATGAAATCAGTAAATCTCTAGTCTTAGCAAGAAAAAAAAGTGCTCACACGTATGGACTAAACTAATGCAAAGCGTGGATGCTCAAACGCAGACAGCAAGACAGTCTTTCTGTTTCAACAGTGTGTGTGAAACAATGCAAAATTCAAATAACTTGAAGTGCTAGTACCTGGAATCTCTGTCTGATGTCGAGGTTCCTGTCTCTGTCTTCTCAAGGAGTAGGTGACGCGATGAGGATTACCGGGCAACCATCTCGCTTCACGTCGGGTTCAGGTGTCGGGAAGAAGGAGGTCGTGGCGGGAAGCCGGCGCCTGGGGTTGGATCAGGCCCCGCTCTGGTGCGCCGTCCCCGCTGTCCTGCGAGCGGCGTCTGCGCGCTGGGCGCCTCGCCTTTGCTCTCCGGAGCGTGCGCGATCCTCGTAGGGTCCCTTGCCCCTCGGAAGTATCGAGACGTGGGACGTACGCGTGGGCGTCGGAAAGAGACGATCGGATACCGCAATGAAACACGTGATGTAGATCAAGCTCGAAGATACAATCGAAAACGGAACTGAAGCCTCCAATAAAATGAATGATACAAACAGGCCGCTACAGTGCGGGTCGATGGTACAATAAAACCGCTACAGTGCGGTGCGATGATACAATATAAACGCCGCCGCTATAGTGTGGGCCGGCTAGTGTCTACTCTAGATCCCTCGCTACAGTGCGAGAAATCGCCTACGAGATTCCGCTTCGGGCTTCGCGGTCCAAGCTTTTCTTCCAACTTTACTTCGGTCCGTTCTTTTCTTCAAGTATCCTCCGCAATGGCCTTCTCTTTACTTCAGATAATCAGAAATCGCATAAACCTGGAGGAGACGATCCACAAGGCAGTCGACGGGATGAGGAGTCATGTTAGTACAATTCATAAATCAATAAACTACTCAAAATCAATATTTCCATTTTATTTGAAAATCTTTCTTTATATTTTCTCTTTATTCCATTTACTCATTCCTATAAGACCACCTATTTGAAAGAGTTAGATTGTTTGATTTCACAATTCATCATTAGCCATAATACCATAAGGTAACTCTATGTGAATGTCCCAAGGTGAATTTTTCATGTTAATGCCAAATTGCTTCAATATATCCCTCCTAAAATATGTGTATATCACAATTAATCTATTGACCTTCAAATTCTACTTCTCAACAATTAGTCATTCAGTTCGAGGATTGATTCCTCCCAACATAGGATATATCTCGTCATGTTCCTTGTTGGTCTCACAAACCTTGGCCAAAATAACATCGAAATCCCTTCCAAGTTTGGGCCAATCATTAACTTTGTATAGTCCTTTGAGTTTTCCAAAGAAAAAAAACACCCTCATCGTCATAGCTTATGTGGCATAATATTTATGTGTTTTTTACTTTATCTCTCTCTCCATCCTCTATGTCTCTCTCCAATAGTAACCGACTCTCGATCTCCTTGCCGCCTTCACCTCTCTCTCTCATACACAGCTCCCGACTCTCTCTGCCATTTCTTCTCTCTCTCTCTCTCTCTCTCTCTCTGTGTGTGTGTGTGCGTGTTGCACTACCGTGGTGACGGTAATG
>CM035426.1:19421406-19431406 GCA_020310875.1 Ceratopteris richardii | reverse complement strand
TCTTCTGGTATCCCTGTTAGATCTTTGTAGGACCATGCGAAGACACTTTTATAGGCAAAAAGCAAAGAAGTTACCTTCTGTAGTAAAGGAGGATAGTGCCACAACTAGGATGCCATGTGAACTACTTGAGGGTTCTCTTCATCCCCTAAATTTAATTCTTGAACCAATGTTTCAGGACTGGTCTTGTTTGAGAAATCATCTCCACTATATGCACGAGTGGATTTTAATTTATATTCTGCAACATGTTCTTCTATCCATCCTTGAGGTATATCTCAGAAAGGAAGATCTTCTCTGCTCTTAGGTTCATAATCTTCCCTCTCCGATACTTTTATATGGGTTGCCTCTTCAAAATTTGTATTTTCCAACAATAGCTCATTCTCCAACACCTTGTGGTCTTCATTATCCTTTCCTGTAATTACCTTATCTGCAACTTCTTCCTCAATTTCATTGATCTCCACTGTGCAACACTCTGCACTTCCCATCATCCAATTTAACAATGTATCATCTTCTTGGGGTAGAGAGGGCATTACCTGAGTGTCCACAGTAAATCCAGTGGTTTTTCCTGAGTCAAATCCTTCTTCCAAATGTAATTGCAGTTGGCTATTGGTGCTTGTTGAAATCCATAGTCTGTTTTTCTCCCAATCTTGCAAAGCTTTTGCTTGTCTCAACCAAGGTCTCCCCAGGAGTAAAGGGTAAGAAGTCTCCTGTGGAAGTGCAATAACAACAAAATCTAGAACAAAGTGGTAGTCCTATACTACCATCAGCACCTTTTCAATAATGCCAAGTGGTGCAACCCGATGTTGATCTGCTAATGTAACCGTGAATGGTGCCAACTTGGTGGGGTTCAATTTTAGTTTCTTCATTGTAAAATCTGGCATCAAATTGATACCAGAGCCTCCATCTATGATCACACCTGTGAGAGCATCATCCTTTATACAAACAGATAATCTTGAGCTTTGGTAGTCTGCTAAAGGTGCAGGGGGAAAATCAACAATGAAACCATCTATACTAGGTGATTGGACCAAGTGAGAAGAGTGTATAATCTTCAGTAAGTCACTTCTTATTTTTGAATCCATTTTGATAAGTTCGTACAAACTAACCTTGTGATGAATACCTTTCAAGATCTGCTCAATGTCCACCTTATGAGTGTCTTCTTGCAAATTTGTTAGTTGGCCCTTTAGAGAAGTAGCCATCTTATCATAAGCTCCTTCAATTTCTCCTTGGTCTTTCCATCCAGACTTCTTTTTCTCCTCCTTATCCTGAAATCCTTGTTCTTCATCTCTATGGGTTGCAGCTGCTTGCCTAGCTCTAGTCATCATGGGCATTGCAAAGGATGAAACGGCATAAGACTGAGTGGTTTTCCCTTTATCATGTGGAGAGACTACAATCATGTGGATTGGAGCAGGACGACCTCTTGGGCAATCTTTGGTATAATGATCCTTGGCCTCTGGATAGTGTTCACAAGGAGGTGCATCTTCTGGGAGAGAACACCTATTTTGCATGTGGCCGTACTCACCACAGCGATAGCACATCAAAGGTCTATTATATCTAGGTTTTGGAGGCCGATTCTCCTCTCTATTTGATGTATTTGAAGTACTAGCATAATATGAATCCAATTTTGAGGGTTACCTCTCTGCTGTGTACCCTTCAGGTAGTAGCAATCTCTAGCTTCATGACCATCCTTTCCACAAAACTGACAGCTTACCTTAATATGGCAATTAGCATTGGAATGTCCATTGTTGTTACAGATTGTACACCAAATTTGTCTCCTTATATCTTGAGTGGTCTTCAAATCTTCTAACTCACGGCGAAGTTGGGCTACTTCATCATCAGTGTGACGCAGTGGTGGCAAGACCTTCTCTTCTTGTTGATTTTGTTGCATTTTCAATGCCTCTAGTTCCCTCCTTAGTTGCCCAATAGGATCCAGGTCTGCAGCATAATTTCTTTGTGTGCCCTCTTCAAAAAGTTGCCTTGCTTCTTCTATGCGTGATGCCGCTGCAACAAAATCATTGAGGGTTGCATCCAATCTAAGAGATTCACGAAGCTTCTGCTGAGATGACCTGGGTAGAGCATTTTCTATCCACTTTTTAACCAAGAAGTCCCCTAGAGCATGTGGTAGACGTGCAACAAGTGCTTTTGTTCTAGTGTGAAGTTCATGAAAGGATTGACTTAATCTTAGCTTCAAGTTCTCTAGCTGATCTAGAGCTCTTTTCGAGGAATCACTTGGTCCGAATGTTTGTGAGAACGCCGCCTTCAGAGCCTCCCATGTAGTGAAATGGCCATCTGCATATTGACTATACCATTTATCTGCAAGACCCTCCAATGTGGATGGGAAGAGTGCCAGCATTGCGTCATCTCTATTCTGCAAACCTCGTCCACGGCATAAAGAGATGAATCTCCTCACATGATCATCAGCATCCTCATAAGCTTGTCCCTTGAAGCTAGGGAATTTGATGCTTAATCTAGAGAGTAAATGAGAGAGATCCTCCATTTGTACTGGTGTTTCTTCGGACGTATCTGAGGAGAAGTCTAAGGTTCTCCTGTTGGAGCAAGTCTATGACAAGCCTAAGTATTGGCTTGAGTCCCACAAAGTCTTAGAAGAAGCTTTTAAAAAGAAGACTATGTAAAGTCCACTTGTGAACTACTTCTTGTAACTTTTGAAGAGTTTACTTAATGTAAAAGTAAGAGAATCTTAAGTGGTTGAGTCCACTTGATCAAGAATGGAAAGAGGAGCCACGGATTCATGATTTGTGGTAGGTAGAGAATCAAATCAATCATTGATTGATTGGAGAGTGATTGAGGGAAGTTAGCCTCCCAAACTCAACTATAAATAGATGGCAGTTTTAGTCGTGGTTAGAGAGACCTATGTGAAGACCTCCAAGAGCTGAGCTTTATGCGATATCAAGGTGTGATTACAAGGCACACATATGTATCAGTAAGTCATTGTATTGTACAAGCAATATACTTTCATTTTCCTGATTATTTGAGTTCATCTTTCCGTGTTCTTGTGAAGTGTACTACTCACTACCATTACTCTCAGTTTTCTCAGTCAGCTTGCAGAGATGTTTTCTCTGAGCTTGGTGCATCATTTTCAGTGATTTAACCTGGTAAAGCTAGCTCTATATATGCTAGCTTTAACTTGGTAAGTCTACTATATGCTCACAAATTTTATGTCATTTGGATGTTGCAATCTTCAGTTATGTTCATTTGAAGTGAACAGGGTCTGTTCATCTTCACTTCTCTGTCAGGTACCTGACTTTTTCACTCATCTTGTCATAGCCATTTCTCAGTGGTTACTTATCCAAATTCAATGATATAAAGCTTTTTGGATTCAGCTTACTGTCTAGTATATCCATACAAATTTTCATAATCATTGGATTTCTACATTTTGAGTTATGTTGATTTTTCTGCTCACTGGTCTATTTCTATAGCAGCCCATGAAAATCGGGATGATGTCATCAGTTGTTAAAACTCATTCTCAGTGTGTGGTTCATTATTTTTGATGAGACTACTCTTGAAAGTTAGCTCTTTAAGCTATTTAAACTTCCCCAAGAGGAATTAAGCTAATTGCTGCTGTGCTCAGAGAATTATGTAAAACACTGGACAGGTGTATGAACCAAGAATAGCAAGTTTTCACCTTTGAGCTAACTCCAACTTATCTGTTTTGATCTATCTTTTTGAGAGTGATCTTCCAAGGTACATAGCGTGTCTAATACATCCATTGGCAAGCTAAAAGGGCCCAACATATACTCCTGGAGTTCATTTGGCTGGTGTAGATCAAGGATTTTGCAACACCTCTTCATCTTCAAGCACATACCTATCCATCTCTTCACAGTGGTATCAGAGCAAGGTTGGACAACATGGCAGATGGATTTCCTTCATCAATTGACAAATTGGACAGAGGTAACTACTCAGCTTGGTCATTAAGAATGGAAGCTTATCTCCAAGGTAGAAGTTTGTATGGTTATGTGGCTGGAGATGAAGTTATGCCAAGTTTTAGGAACAAAAGTCAACCAACACAAGAAGAGCAAGAAAGATTGAGCACATGGTGCTCCAAGGATGCACTTGCAAGGTCTTATCTCCTCAACTCTATCTCAGATTTTTTGTTGCCTCACATTAGAAGTTGTAAGACATCTCAGGAAGTGTGGGATGCACTTGAAGCTTTCTTTTCTTCAAGTACCAAAGCTAGGAAGCATCAACTATGGCTGGAGTTCACAACTCTCAAGAAGGCTCCCAAACAAAATGTGACTGATTTTGTCACAAAGCTCAAGGACATAGCGGGTCAGTTGGGAAGCATTGGAGAGGTAATAGATGAAGAGCAAATTGTAAGGCAGGTCATCAATGGCTTGAAGGCAGATGATAAGTGGGAAGCATTCACCACAGCTATGGATTTGTACATGGACATGCATGTACCTGATTTCAACACACTCATTGGACAACTACTTACTCAAGAGGCAAAGCTTATAAAAAATGGAGAAAGCTCTAAAGGTAATCAATCTTCAGCTTTATACACGGATAAAGGCAAGTCTAAAGATAACAAAGGAAAGGCAAAGAAAGTGGATGATGAAGCAGGTACATATCAAGCTAACTATGCAGGTAGAGGAAGACATGGTAGAGGTAGAGGAAGAGGAGGTAGACAAGGCAGGGGGAGATCCCAAGATTCCAACTCATGTTCTATTTGTGGATTAACTAATCATACAACTGAAAATTGCTTTAGGAATTCCAGGAATCAAAGAGGCAGAGGATACAATAGAGGAAGTTATGGCTACTCAAGAGGAAGGTTCAACAACTACCATGGCAACTACAACAAAGACAATCATTCAAACTATCAAGGAGGCTACAAAGGAAGGAGAGACTACAATAACTACACAGAAGACTCAAACAAAGAGGATTCATTATTAATCATGAACATGGCTATGCCACAAGGTAAATCTGATGAGCATGTTTTCTACATAGATTCAGGTTGTTCAAATCATGTGGCAGGAAATGTGGCACTCCTATCAGATTTAGAAGATCCAAGGAATAAGCATGAGGTACAAACAGGAGATGATACAAAACATCCTGTGGAGAAAATAGGCAATGTCAAAGCACCTGATGGAAACATCAACCTACTCAATAAGGTACTCTATGTCCCTACCATTACAAAGAATTTGATAAGTGTTGGGCAGATAGTAGAGAAAGGATTGCAAGTCACGTTCACAAAGGCAGGAGCATTTGTTGAGGATCCAAGTCAAGGATTCAGAAAAATTGCAAAAGGTGAAAAGACAGGTAGATTGTTCACATTTGAATTACAGGACACTAAAAACATTGCTCTCTTTAATTATGGTAGTCAGACACTCACAGAATTGGAAGTATGGCACAAAAGGTTAGCACATATTGGTGAAAGGTCATTAAAGCAAATCTGCAGGGACCAAAGTGTACTTGGACTTCCTAATTTGTCAAAACAACATATGATTTATAAGTGTAGTGCATGTCAATTTGGAAAGTCTCACAGGTTACCATTCATGAAGAAAGGTTATATGCATGGAGATCTCTTGGAGTTGGTTCATACAGATGTATGGGGACCTAGCAAGGAAGCTTCAATATCTGGATCAAGGTATTATGTTTCCTTTATTGATGATTGCAGCAGATGGACTATCCTATTCTTTATGAAACACAAAGATGAAGTTTTTTCATGTTTCAAAAGATATTTGGCTCTTGTGGAGAATCAAACAGGTAAATCACTAAAAAGTCTAAGGTCAGATGGAGGGGGAGAATACTTCTCCCATGATTTTGATTCTTTTTTTCAAGAAAGAGGAATCAAAAGAGAGGTAACTACAAGGTACACTCCTGAGCAAAATGGAGTGGCAGAAAGGAGGAATAGGACAATTGTTGAAGCTGCAAGGTCTATGTTAAATGAAAAGCATTTACCTAATTACTTATGGGCTGAGGCTGTATCTACAGCCACTTACTTGATTAACAGGTTGCCTTCAAAATCCCTTGATGGGATGACTCCATATGAGGCTTGGAATGGAAGAAGACCAAGCTTAGATCATTGTAAAATTTTTGGATGTATTGCTTTTGCTCATGTTCCTTCACAGGTTAGAGGCAAGATGGATCCAAAGGTAGAAAGGTGTGTATTTATTGGATATGACAACAATCAAAAGGGCTACAGGTTATACAACCCTACCAACAAAGGATTCTTGGTAAGCAGAGATGTAGTTTTTGATGAGAACAATTCATGGTATGAAGATTCATGCAGGAAGATCAATTTACCATATGATCTTGAAGAAGATTTTCCAAAGCTTGGTAGAGAAGAATCAAAGATTGAAGAACAAGACACCTCAGAGGATGATGAAGAATCTCACATGGAAAAGATCAAAGCATGGAAGTCTAAAGGTAAAGCAAAATTGCAGGAACTTGGACATGAGGCAGAATCATCACATCATGGCCTAAGAAGATCTATGAGGGAAAAGAAAAAAACCAGAAAGGTATGGGTTTGACACCTCATTAGTAACTAAACATTCTATCTACATAGCACAGGACATAAACCAAGAGGAGCCATCATCATTCGAAGAGGCCAAAGCAAAAATAGAATGGAAGCATGCAATGAAGGAAGAGATTGAAGCACTTGAGGAAAACAACACTTGGGATTTGGTGCCCAAGACTTCATCCATGAAGGTAATACGCTCAAGATGGGTCTATAAACTCAAGAAGAATTCTGATGGTTCAATTAACAGGTATAAGGCAAGGCTTGTGGCAAAAGGATTTGCACAAACTCAGGGAATTGATTATGAGGAGACCTTCTCTCCTGTGGCAAAGATGCCTACTATTAGGGTTTTGCTTAGTATTGCCTCTTCCAAGAATTGGAAGATACTTCAACTAGATGTAAAGAATGCATTCTTGAATGGTTGGATAACAGAAGAGGTATATATGGCACAACCACCTGGTTTTGAGAATCAAGTTTATCCTGATTATGTGTGTAAACTTAACAAAGCATTGTATGGTCTCAAGCAAGCTCCAAGAGCTTGGAATTTCAGGCTTGTTTCATTCTTGTAGGACAAAGGCTTTCAACCAAGCAAGGCAGATCCTTCACTCTTTATTAAAAAGAGTAATTCCGAGGTCATCTACCTATGTGTATATATAGATGATATTATATTGACAGGAAATGATGCAGATGGTATGAAGAAGATCAAAGATCAGATGAGAGAAGAGTTCAAGATAAGTGATTTGGGTTCACTTACCTACTTCCTAGGTTTGGAAGTTGTCTACAAAGATCATGGTTTGTTTCTCACTCAAAGGAAGTACATTAAGGACATGTTGGCAAAATTCAAGATGCAAGATTGTAAGATTGCAGGTACTCCAATGGAGGTCAATCACAAATTGAGCTCACATGAAGGTGAACTCATAGAGGACATCACATCATATCAAAGTCTAGTGGGTAGTCTTAACTATGCCACATTGACAAGAGTAGATATATGTTACAATGTGAGTGTGCTAAGTCAATTTATGCACACACCAAGGAAACCACATATGGATGCTGCCAAAAGGATTCTCAAGTATCTCAAAGGAACCATAAATGAAGGACTTTATTATCCTTATGTACCTGATTTAGGTTTGAAGCTATTTTCTGATGCAGATTGGGCTGACTCCAAGGAAGATAGAAGGAGCACTTCAGGTTATCTTACCTTTGCAGGTTCAAAGCTTATTTCATGGTCATCCAAGAAGCAACCCACAGTTGCTCTCTCTTCTACTAAAGCTGAATATAGAGGTCTTGCCATAGCTACACAAGAAGCTATGTGGATGAAGACATTATTCAAAGATCTTGGATTGGAGTTTGGAACTCCAACTATTTATAGTGACAATATGAGTTCTATTCATTTGGCTGCTAATCCTATTTTTCATGCAAGGACTAAACATATTGAAGTTCATTATCACTATGTACGAGAGAAGGTTCTAAGAAAAGAGATTCAAATATCATATGTGTCCACTCATCAACAATGTGCAGATATTCTAACCAAAGCATTGGATGGTACAAAGCTTTGCAAATTCAAGGCTATGATTGGTTTGCAGGTAATCTTGGAAGATTGAAGACCTCAAGCATACTTGGCTTGAGGGGGAGCTGTTGGAGCAAGTCTATGACAAGCCTAAGTATTGGCTTGAGTCCCACAAAGTCTTAGAAGAAGCTTTAAAAAGAAGACTATGTAAAGTCCACTTGTGAACTACCTCTTGTAACTTTTGAAGAGTTTACTTAATGTAAAAGTAAGAGAATCTCAAGTGGTTGAGTCCACTTGATCAAGAATGGAAAGAGGAGCCACGAATTCGTGATTTGTGGTAGGTAGAGAATCAAATCAATCATTGATTGATTGGAGAGTGATTGAGGGAAGTTAGCCTCCCAAACTCAACTATAAATAGATGGCAGTTTTAGTCGTGGTTAGAGAGACCTATGTGAAGACCTCCAAGAGCTGAGCTTTATGCGATATCAAGGTGTGATTATAAGGCACACATATGTATCAGTAAGTCATTGTATTGTACAAGCAATATACTTTCATTTTCATGATTATTTGAGTTCATCTTTCCGTGTTCTTGTGAAGTGTACTACTCACTACCATTACTCTCAGTTTCTTGAGTCAGCTTGCAGAGATGTTTTCTCTGAGCTTGGTGCATCATTTTCAGTGATTTAACTTGGTAAAGTTATCTCTAAAAGTCTACTATATGCTCACAAATTTTCATGTCATTTGGATGTTGCAATCTTCAGTTATGTTCATTTGAAGTCAACAGGGTCTGTTCATCTTCACTTCTCTGTCAGGTACCCAACTTTTTCACTCATCTTGTCATAGCCATTTCACAGTTGTTACTTATCCAAATTCAGTGATTTAACGCTTGTTGGATTCAACTTACTGTCTAGGATAACCATACAAAGTTTCATAATCAGTGGATTTCTACATTTTGAGTTATGTTGATTTTTCTGCTCACTGGTCTATTTCTGTAGAAGCCCGTGAAAATCGGGATGATGTCATCAGTTGTTAAAACTCATTCTCAGTGTGTGGTTCATTATTTTTTATGAGACTACTCTTGAAAGTTAGCTCTTTAAGCTATTTAAACTTCCCCAAGAGGAATTAAGCTAACTGTTGCTGTGCTCAGAGAATTATGTAAAACACCGGACAGGTGTATGAACCAAGAATAGCAAGTTTTCACCTCTGAGCTAACTCCAACTTATCTGTTTTGATCTATCTTTTTGAGAGTGATCTTCCAAGGTACATAGGGTGTCTAATACATCCATTGGAAAGCTAAAAGGGCCCACCATATACTCTTGGAGTTCATTTGGCTGGTGAAGATCAAGGATTTTGCAACACCTCTTCATCTTCAAGCACATACCTATCTATCTCTTCACATCTCCTATACCTCTCTTTTGACAATGGTGTCGCACCCAAATCAATAGATAAATTTAGGGAAGGCAGAGGGGAGGTAGACTCACTAGTCGTGGTTATTGCTAACTTGTTAAGGCTCCTCCGAACACGAAGAGAATCCTTATCTGCTCGTGTATGGGTCATGTACCTATCTGCAAATGTATTAGGGCAAAAATACCTCTCACAGAAATGCAAAGGTCCCACCGGGCGTGCCAAACTATAGAGGAGGTACTGGGGTGTCCTCTTTTATCAAGAGTAGAGAATAAATACGTCCAGTACGTCGCCTACTCAAGGGAGGTTCTCTTTAGGGAAGTATACCCTTTAACATTTCTGTGAGCAAGCAGAGGTAAATAATTGCACAGAGTTGTACATACTCCAAAAAACATCAACAACAAATGACCAAAGAAGACCATCCACTTCTTGATTCAAATAAGATAATTACGAGATTGGTCAAAGAGATACTCAAAAACTCATGCTCAGAGCTTCATGGCACTCTACGCAGACAAAACACAGATCAATACAAGCGGTGGAGAATTCTTCTAGAAAATAGGGCTTACAATATCATTGCCCTAAAAAAATTCCAAGCCACTCTCTTACACTATGTTGCTGTT
>CM035426.1:19413906-19416406 GCA_020310875.1 Ceratopteris richardii | reverse complement strand
ACTCCTGTCAATTATCACAATCTTCCAAAATGCACATCCACAACACAAAACATAGATATAGTCGTCAACCAGATACAGCCCCCACACACACACGGAGATCGCAGAGAGAGGTGCTGCGTACCTCAAACGAGCCATGCCTGCAAACCTTGACAGGCTCGAATAGATTCTCGTGATAGTGCGCTGCCTTTGGCTTCTATTCAGATGATCCGTATCGAATCCCGCTTAGCTCATCCAAAATATATAAACTGAGGAACTGCAAGACTTGCTCGTTCCTACCCCTACACGTCTGCGAGTACGCCCATCCATTTCTTCGTTTCTTCTATATCCGGAATTTCGGATGACAAAGTGTTGCCATGCTCCATATCCCGTCAGCAGTTTTTGAAAACTACCAGCCACCATCAACATTAACAAACACACTCATTGAAGAACAATCTCTTGCCACTGTACAAGCGAATCTCCATTAAGAAAAACAATCTCTTTTTTTTTTTTAATAAAAGAACGTTCGGTCTTAGCCTATTCTCCTATATTTTAATTAAAATAAAGAAGAAAAGTTACAAGTGAATGGGACTAGTGCCCATGAGACCCCCCAAATCCCACAATGCAGGGGAGGAGTATGGCAAGTTAGAGGGCATTACAAATGAGGCCGATAAATCTATTATCTCCCTCACGTGGGACCCATTTGGGTTTCAACTTGTTGTTTTCGAGGAGATAAATACAATGATATCTAAACGGTGTAGATCTCCTATCTCGGGAGATTTTTTTACCTAGAAGAAACAAGGATTTCTCGATCGACCATTCCTTAGGAGTTTGGCCGAAATTGATAGCACATCGCTCCCTCCAAATCTTCCAAAGAGTCTCACCCTGATGCGGGATTTGGAGCAATCAAAGAACATGTGAGCTAAATCTTTGATGCATCGATGGCAGCACTTACACTATGGCGGCACACCATAGATTTTGTTAGCCCTTGCATTGGACCAGATTCCCTTATGCAACATTTGCCACATCAGAACAAACTTTTTGATCTAAATTAGGGGGTGCCAAATAGACATGAACTTAAGTTCCCATCGAAGTTTGGTCCAAGAAAGGCACCACCTCTTGTTAAGGGTGTGATGAACATCTACGTTCTCTTTGAAGTTGCGGATTCTGGATATTTTCTTACCATTGCTCCAATTGAGGCCCTCTAGGCAAGGAAGATCTTGTCGGCAAAGAAGGCAGGTAGTTGAGCGGTCTCACGCTTAACAATTGCCTTGAAGAAGAGTCCATTCCTCGAGGGTAACTCTATGTCTCGGGTCTAAGTCTCCGAACCTAATCCACTGGCTAGTCTCTTGTTTCTAGAGCTGTTTTCTCTGTTTGAACCTCTTGTTCCACAACCGCTTTGCAGTTTGGAGGTTCCAAGGCTCCACCCCCCTAATCAATTGTTTGGCCTTGTTCCAACACTTCGATAAAGATCACATGAGGCTAGAGCCTTTAGCGGACACCGGGTGGGGGGAGAACAAAAGTTGAGAATCCCTATGTCCTTCCAACCAGGATGGCCAACTAAGGTAAGGTTGTCCTGTTTCTGAATATCAATTTAGCCCAAGAGGACTCACTATTGCTCCAAACCTTGATAAGACACTTTGCTGCCAGCTTGTCTGCCAACCCAACGATATCCTAAATACCCAAGCCCCCTGAGTCTTTTGAGCTAATGCAAGTTTTCCATTTGATTTTGGGAATCCCCCTCCTGTTGGGGTCCCCAATCAAAAAGAATCACTCCTGTCATTTATTACAATCTTCCAAAATGCACATCCAGAACACAAAACATAGATATAGTCGTCAACTAGATACAGCCCAGACACACACACACGGAGATCACAGAGAGAGGTGCTGCGTACCTCAAACGAGCCATGCCTGCAAACCTTGATAGGCTCGAATAGATCCTCGTGATAATGCGCTGCCTTTGGCTTCTCTTCAGATGATCCGTATCAAATTTTGGCTTCTCTTCAAGTGATTCGTATCGAATCCCGCTTAGCTCATCCAAAATATATAACTGATGAACTGCAAGTACGGCCATCCATTTCTTTGTTTCTTCTATATCCGGAATTTCGGATGACCAAGTGTTGTCGTGCTCCATATCCCGTCAGTAGTTTTTGAAAACTATCAGCCACCATCCACATTAAACAACAAACACACTCATCGAAGAACAATCTCTTTTTTTTTTTTTAAAATAGAGGTTCAGCCGAAGCCTACTCCCGTGGACTTTAACTTTGAAATTGTAACTCTACAAGTGAATGGACATAGCACCCGTAGGACCCCCCGTATCCCACAAAGAAGGGGTTAGACAAGGTTACAACTAAAAGAGACATGGTTAGAATTGGGTTTAACTGGCCTAAGCCATAACATGTCCAGCCTAGGACTTGAACCCTAGACCTCCGCCTCAAGAGGCCAAACCTCAACCAACTGTCCTACGGGACGTGGACAAAGAACAATCTCTTGCTACTGTACAAGCGAATCTCCATTAAGA
>CM035426.1:19406406-19408906 GCA_020310875.1 Ceratopteris richardii | reverse complement strand
AGCTAAGATCAGGTGAATCCTTTCATGAACTTCACACTAGAACAAAAGCACTTGTTGCACGTCTGCCACATGCTCCAGGTGACTTTTTGGTTTAAAAAATGGATAGAAAAAGCTCTGCCTAGGTCATCTCAGGAGAAGCTCCGTGAGTCTCTTAGATTGGATGCAACCCTCAATGATTTTGTTGCAGTGGCATCACGCATAGAAGAAGCAAGGCAACATTTTGAAGAGGATACACAAAGAAATTATGCTGCAGACCTAGATCCTATTGGGCAACTAAGGAGGGAACTGGAGGCATTGAAAATGCAAGAGAATCTACAAGAAGAGAAGGTCTTGCCACCACTGCGTCGCACTGATGACGAAGTAGCCCAACTTCGCCGTGAGTTAGAAGATTTGAAGACCACTCAGGATATAAGGAGACAAATTTGGTGTACAATCTGTAACAACAATGGACATTCCAATGCTAATTGCCCTAACAAGGTAAGCTGTCAATTTTGTGGAAAGGATGGTCAGGAAGCTAGAGATTGCTACTACCAAAAGGGTATACAGCAAAGAGGTAACCCTCAAACTTTGGATTCATACTATGCTAGTACTTCAAATACATCTAATAGAGAGGAGAATCCGCCTGCAAAGCCTAGATATAATAGACCTTTGATGTGCTATCGTTGTGGTGAGTATGGCCACATGCAAAATAGGTGTTCCCTTCCAGAAGATGCACCTTCTTGTCAACATTGTCTAGAGGCCAAGGATCATTATACCAAAGACTGCCCAAGAAGTCGTCCTGCTCCAATCCACATGATTGCGGTTTCTCCACAAGAACAAGGTATGACCGCTTAGTCTTATGCCGTTTCATCCTCTGCAATGCCCATGATGACCAGAGCTAGGCAAGCAGCAGCAATCCATAGAGAGGAAGAACAAGGATTTCAGGATAAAGAGGAAGAAAAGAAGTCTGGATTCAAGGACCAAGCAGAAATTGAAGGAGCTTATGAAAAGATGGCTACTTCTCTAAGGGGCCAACCAACAAGTTTGCAAGAAGACACTCATAAGGTAGACATTGAGCAGATCTTGAAAGGTACTCATCACAAGGTTAGTTTGTACGAACTTATCAAAATGGATTCAAAAATAAGAAGTGACTTATTGAAGATTATACACTCTGCTCACTTGGTCCAATCACCTAGTATAGATGGTTTCATGGTTGATTTTCCCCTTGCACCCTTAGCAGACTACCGAAGCTCAAGATTATCTGTTGGTATAAAGGATGAAGCTCTCACAGGTGTGATCATAGATGGAGGCTCTGGTATCGATTTGATGCCAGATTTTACAATGAAGAAACTGAAATTGAACCCCACCAAGTTGGCACCATTCACGGTTACATTAGCAGATCAGCATCGGGTTGCGCCACTTGGCATTATTGAAAAGGTACTGATGGTAGTACAGGGTTGCCACTATGTTCTAGATTTTGTTGTTATTGCACTTCCACAGGAGACTTCTTACCCTTTACTCCTGGGGAGACCTTGGATGAGAGAAGCAAAAGCTTTGCAAGATTGGGGAAAAAAGAAACTTTGGATTTCAACAAGCACCAATAGCCAACTGCAACTACATTTGGAAGAAGGATTCGACTCAGGAAAAACTGCTGGATATACTGTGGACCCTCAGGTAATTCCCTCTCTACCCCAAGAAGATGATACATTGTTAAATTGGATGATGGGAAGTGCAAAGTGTTGCACAGTGGAGATCAATGAAATTGAGGAAGAAGTTGCAGATAAGGTAATTACAGGAAAGGGCAATGAAGATCACAAGGTGTTGGAGAATGAGCGATTGCAGGAAAATACAAGCTTTGATGAGGCAACCAATATAAAAGTGTCGGAGGTGGAAGGTTATAGCAGAGAAGATCTTCCTTTTGCAGATATACCTCAAGGATGGATAGAAGAACATGTTGCAGAATATAAATTAAAATCCACTCCTGCATATAGTGGAGATGATTTCTCAAGCAAGACTAGTCCTGAAACATTGGTTCAAGAAGTAAATTTAGGGGATGAAGAGAACCCTCAAGTAGTCCACTTAGCATCCTGGTTGTGGCATTATCCTCCTTTACTACAGAAGGTAACTTCTTTGCTTTTTGCCTATAAAAGTGTCTTTGCATGGTCCTACAAAGATCTAACAGGGATACCAGAAGAGCTTGGGTTACATCGGATACCCTTAATTGAGGGAGCCGCGCCTGCAAGAAGTAGACTAGATTGACTCAATCCTAAGTATGCAGAGGCAGTAAAAGCAGAAATTACAAAACTGGAAGAAGCAAGTATAATTGTCCCAGTAGAACATTCCAGGTGGCTTTCTTCCATGGTTATTGTACCCAAGAAAAATAGTGGAAAAATAAGAGTGTGTGTTGATTTCTGCGCTTTGAATAAAGTGACCGTTCAAGATGGATTTCCTCAGCCCTTCACAGAGCAAGTACTTGAGGAAGTAGCTCGTCACACTTTTTATAGTTTCTTGGATGGTTTTA
>CM035426.1:19396406-19401406 GCA_020310875.1 Ceratopteris richardii | reverse complement strand
TATGAAATCTTGTGATGATGGTCATTCAGGAGCTGAGCGTGCTTAGTAAACCACCATCAATTAATGGTTTAATCTGCATCTTTCAGATCTTCAGAAGGGAGTTTTTATTATACATGGATACGACCTTCTGTTCACAAATTCAAGGCATGAACTAGATGCTATTCATGGGCCTTTCCATCAGGACAAGCAGTTGGACCAATCGGCTTCATTTGAATTGCCAGGGATTAAATCACTGAGCAAATAACAAAACAATACAAAATGAGAATCTCAGATGGCAAGTGAAAAGGTAAAAGGAAACTGTTAAAAGTGGAGGAGAAGAAATAATGGTTGCCACCAACCATTCATTACGACAACCTATTTTTGTGGATCCAATTCAAATCAAGGGAATAATTGACCTACCCCTCCAATCTTGGGTAATTAACCGGCGCATGATCAATGGACGTGAAGACTTGGCAAGGCTCTCTTGGCCTATTGGAGCCTATAAAAGCAATGGAATTGTGTTCATTTGGGACATTAGTTCAGATACACATTTGTATACGTGCATACAGAGGTCCTCTCTTGGCACTTGTGGCTTCAAGCCTACTGGAGGAAGTCACTGTGTGGTGTGGATACAGAGTGTGGGCTTCCTAGTGGAGGGCTGATAGCACTATAGTTGAAGAGAGTGACTTGGTTCCATTCCGCGTATATCTGTGGTACTTTCATGTTCATTTAGAACAAGTCTCTATACAGTGTATTGCTTAGTACTACTTTGCATCAGTGGTGATCATTATACGGACTGTACGAGTCTCTTGTATTGAGGTTGTTAGTTCAAAGCACCAGTATCTGTAGCATTTCCTTGGCTTACAGTGTAATCATTTGATTGATCTGAGGAATGTTCGGGTTCTCCAAAGATTGTCATTTATCTTAATCCTTACTCTGGGAATCATTGTTATCTGCCTGCTCACAGAAGTGTTAAAGGGTATACTTCCCTAAAGAGAACCTCCCTTGAGTAGGTGACGTACTAGAAGTGTTTATTCTCTACTTCTAATAAAAGTGGATACCCCAGTACCTCCTCTACACCGAGTGGGTGAAGAACAAAAGCGTGAGAGTCCCTATGTCCTTCCAACTAGGATGGCCAACTAAGGTAGGGTCTTCCATGTTTCTGAATATCAATTTAGCCCAAGAGGACTCACTATTGCTCCAAGCCTTGGTAAGCCAGTTTGCCGTCAGCTCATCAGCCAACCCAACGATATCCAAAATACCCAAGTCCCCTGAGTCTTTCGAGCTAATGCAAGTTTCCCACTTGATATTGGGAATCCCCATCATGTTGGGGTCCCCAGTCCAAAGGAAGTTTCTACAGATTCTTTCCACTTTGGCCAACTCTTTCTCCTTAGGTCTCCAACACGAGATGAAGTAAATAGTTGTTGAAAGCATAAATGTGTTATCAACCATAGCACGTCCTGCCAAGTTGACTTGCATACATTTCCAATGATTTAGTTTTCTATCCAGCTTGGCTAGCACCCAGTTCCATCGTTGGTCCATTGTGATGTCGAAGCCCATCAGAATGCCAAGGAGATGGAAGACTTGACCTCTAGGGATAACTTGACACCCCTGATCTAACAACAATTGGGGTGGAGGTCCACGGTGTAGATTTAACATGGTTGATTTTTGAACGTGACGCCACACAAAAGGTGTCAAGGCAACTCTAGAACACCTCAGTGTTGTTCATATCATTATGTACAAAGGCATTCATGTCATCGGCAAAGAGTCTAGCAATCATTTGGCCATGATTTAGAGGTAGGTAAAGACCCTTGAGATTGCCAAAGTCCATGTGACGCTTTAATAGGTGATTGAGGCCGTGCGAGGCAATAGCAAAGAGTAGTGGAGCCAGAGGGCAGCCTTGCCTTATAGATCTTTCTAAACGTATGGGCTCAGAGAGCTTATCATTGATATTTATTTTACTTGAAGCATTTCCAAGAAGAGTGGAAACCATCTTTGTGAACTTTTGGCTACATCCAAGGTCTTTTAGTGATTGAAGAATAAAGTCCCATTCCAATCTATTATACGCTTTGTCGAAGTCGATCTTAATGAATACCAGATCTTGTGCAAACTCCTCAGCAATTCCAAGGCCTTCCCAAATGTCGAAAATTGCTTCAAGTATACATCTACCTTTGATAAAACCTTTATGGTCCTCACAAATCCATGACTTTAAATGACAAGAGATTTCGCTAGCGATAACTTTGGCAAGTATCTTGTATCCAGTTTGGAGCATGGTAATCGGCCGCCAATTTTAAATTTTGTTCTTATCTCCCCTTTTGTGAATTAACTTGATGACACCATTATTAAGACACCAAGGGAGGGCACCGAAGGAGAGAGCCTCTTGCCACACCAAACGTAGTGGGGTGGCCACCTCATGCTTGAAGGACTTGAAGAACTCATTGGTGAGGCCATCAGGACCAGACTTTTCCCATTGGGAAGAGCATCAATAACCTCGATAATTTCATTCTTAGAAATGTTAGCATCCAACAGAGAATTCATGTTTCCAGGGATTCTAGATTGAGCAACCCTCGATATGGTTTCCATGGAGTCACGTCTGTGCGAGGAAACAGGACTCGAAACCCCGAGAAGATGGGTAAAGTGCTCAACAATGATAGATCTATTCTCAACTTCTGTGCTACATTCGATCCCATTGTTATCGCCCAAGAAGGAGATAGATTCCCTAGCTTGTTTCTTTTTGAGGATTACACGGCTTCGGCTTAATCTCCATTAAAAATATATATATAAAGGAGTTGCAAAGATGAAGCAGGAGAGCATAGAGCTATGGATAAGCTACCTTTCAGCACGTATCCTTTGAGCATGGCGAGTTCTCACAGAAGGCATCAGGGTGGCACAATCATACACGAAATACATTTTCCACAATTCACCAACAGATTGATCTCATCATTTTGTATCTTGGAGCTTATGGTTTCAAAACATATATGTATGCATCTCAATTCATGCATGTATGTATGTATTTGTTTGTATGTACATTTTCGTGTATTTATGTATGCATGTACGTATATCTTTATGAAAGTACATAACTATGTAGCCATGTATGTATGTAGTCATATAATATGCATGCATGTATGTGTGCAGAGACAGTACATGTACGCATCCATGTCTAGCTATTTATAAAAATAAGAAAAAGAAAGAAAGGGAGAAGTATAAGTTAGTAAAGAGATTGCCTTACGTGTTACTAATGAAGTTACTATGCATCTATGCATCTATGCACATATGCATGTATGTATGCACATGTGCATGTATGTTTGGACATGTGCATGTATGCATGTATGTATTAATGTATGTGTTATGTATGTATGTATGCATGTATGTATGTATGTGTGTGTGTATGTATGTATGAATGTGTGTGTATGTATGTGTGTATATATGTATCTATGTATCTATGTATGTATGCATGTATGTAGGTATGTATGTATGTAGGTAGGTACATATTTCTTAATGCATGCATGTATGTATCACTATATGTATGTATGCATGCATGTACGTATGTGTGTATGAATCTATCCATTTGTTTTTCTATGTATCTACCTACCTATCTATCTGTCTATCTATATATCTACCTACCTATCTATCTATTTATTTATCTATCTATCTATCTATCTATCTATCTATCTATCTATCTATCTCTCTATCTATCTATCTATCTATCTATTTATCTATCTATATGGCTATCTGTCTATCTATCTATATATCTACCTACCTATCTATCTATCTATCTATCTATCTCTCTATCTATCTATCTATCTATCTGTTTATCTATCTATCTATCCATCTATCTATCTATCTATCTATTCCAATTGAAAGCACCATATTCATGAGACATTCCATTAATGATTCCATATATACCATTACGAAAGAGTCAATGTTCATTTAGGGTACTATTATACACATTGGTGGCGTTCTAGGTAATTCGCATTCTTTTTCGCACAATTTGAAATTGATATTATCATGAGAAATCCTTAAGATACATAAATAAAATGGGAGACTTGCAAACATAATATGAAGTTTTCTTAACATGTTCCATCATCAATTGTAATAAAGTACTTGCATAAATACATTTCCTCTTGTATGTTCAATTATATCATTGATTTTGTGGCTGTTTTCACCCTGTTAAAAATTCTCAAAATATCTCCTTGTTGGTCATCTATCTCTTAATTTTGTAAAATATTTTCTTTAGCTCATACATATATAGTGGATAGTGCATTCATCCATAGACTCCACATAGTGTACAATTCTCAATTAAAGCAATTAGACTTGCTCCATAGAAAGGAACATTTCTTTGTAATTCTAGTGACTCATAAAAAGAAATTCTAATTTCTCTTCATTCTTCTAATTCACTCAGATACTATGGGATCCGATGTAACAAGCATATTCATTGAAGGAAAAAGTCTTTCTAAATTTCTAAAATTCAAATGGATTTTCAATATATGCTTTTCTTTGAAAATTAGGATGCACGTTTAGAAGAAATTATAGTTCATTAAGTTGTGCACATGCGAGCTTGAACACTCACGCTTTTAATAAGATCACATTCTTAGTGTGTCTATTCATGAAAAATGGACTCTCTCTATTCTATCATATTTCTACTTGTAGTTAGGCATATTTTTAGACACACAAGATGATTGAATTCTAGTATAGTCTATATAAACCTAAGATTTGTTTCTTTTCATTCAACTTTGGTATGTTCTCAATCAAGCTTTCAAGATTTTCTTATATTTCAAAGGTGTGCAAAGTTTGCAGCTTAAATTTTTACTTGGGTTCATTCCCTATGAAATCTCTAGATGTGGTTAAATTAAAGAATTAATTCGATGAATCCCATCATTTTAGGATTCAAAGTCCCCACATACATGGTATTGCGATGTTGCAAAGCATTGGAGACATCTAACCTATGGTTGAGGAAGAGATTGGAGTTGTATAACATATCACATGAGCAGTTACACAAAGAAAGTAAATACAAACAAACA
>CM035426.1:19316406-19381406 GCA_020310875.1 Ceratopteris richardii | reverse complement strand
GCTCCCCCGCTGCCCCACCCCGCCTCTCTCCACCCGCAGCCCCGCACCCCCGCTGCCCCACCCCGCCACCCCCCGCTATCCCTCCCCGCGCCCCCGCTGCCCCACCCCGCCTCTCTCCGCCCGCACCCCCGCCGCCCCACCCCGCCACCCCCCGCCTCTCTCCGCCCGCAGCCCCGCGCGCCCCCGCAGCCCTCCCCGCTCACCCCCGCAGCCCTCCCCGCTCACCCCCGCCAGCCCTCCCCGCCATCCCTCCGCCCACTCCCGCCTAGCCCCCCGCCTACTCCCGCCCCCTCACCCCGTCCACTCCCGCCTAGCCTCCCCGCTACCCTCCACGCTACCCTCCTCGCCCCACTCCGCCCCACCCCGCCTCATCCCTCAAGCCCCCCCCCCTTCTCACCTCCCCGCGGCCCTCCCTGCCCCCTCACGCACCCACACTTACACACATCCCCACACATGCACCCAGCCACACACACACACCCGTACCCACACACTCACACCCCCACACAAGCACACACCCACACACACAAACACACTCACACACCCATATACACACACATGCACTCACACACACACACTTCCACACACACCCTCACACACACACACGGGTTGCAGAAGTGCCAGTAGTGCCCGCATTATTGTGACATTATTGGGGGCTTTGAGCAAAGAAAAGGAAATATGGTGAAGCTGGAGGTTTGCATCATATGTTATTGCTTCTTAGAGATTCTGAAGATGAGACGATTCAAAGGGTAGCTCAGGTGCCATAGCTAGTCTAGCTATGAATGGTAGAGTACGAGTAGCTGTAAGGTTAAGGCCAAGAAATGCAGAAGAAATGGGTCAGCTCACCTTACTCGCCTAAATGCAGAAGCACATCAGGAGAAAGTAGTTGAAGCTGGTCAAATTGAATTTCCCAGAATTAAATCAGTGACGAAGTAACAAAACAACACAAAATGAGAATCTCAGATGGCAGGTGAAAAACTAAAAGGTAATTGTTAAAAGTGGGAATTGCCACCAACCGTCCATGAGCGACTACCTATTTTTGTGGATCCAATTCCAATCAAGTGGAATAATTGACCTACCCCCCAATTTTGGGCAATCCACCGGCGCGGGATCAGTGGACGTGAAGCAAGGCCCTCTTGACCTATTGAGGCCTATAAAAACAATGGATTTGTGCTCATTTGAGGTACATTTTTTGGAGTTACATTGACACGTGTATATGTGCAGAAGTTCTCTCTTGCACTTGGTGGTTTCAAGCCTATTGTAGGAGCTACTCTGTAGTGTGGATACAGAGGGTAGGCTTCTCAGTGGAGGGCTATGAGCACTATAGTGTAAGAGAGTGTCTTGGATTTTCTTTCTTTTCTGTGAGACACTATTGGTGTTAAGCTCTATTCTCTTGAGCAATTCCTTCACCATTTGTATTGATCTGTATTTATCTGCATAGAGTGCCACGAAGCTCTGAACATTAGTTTCTGAGCATTTCCTTGACAAATCTTGTAATCATCTGAATCGAATCAAGAAGTGTATGGTCTTCCTTGGTCAATTGTTGTTCATATTTTCTGAAGTATGTACCACTCTGTGGAATCCTTGTTATCTACCTGATCACAGAAATGTTAAAGGGTATACTTCCCTAAAGAGAACCCCCCTTGAGTAGGCGATGTACTGGATGTGTTAATCTTTAATCTCTACTTTTGTTAAAAGTGGATACCCCAGTACCTCCTCTACAGTTTCGCACGCACGGTGGGACCTTTGCATTTCTGTGAGAGGTATTTTTTGCCCTATTACATTGGCAAGTAGGTACATGACCCATACACGAGCAGATAAGGAGTCTCTTCGTGTTCGGAGGAGCCTTAACAAGTTAGCAATAACCACGGCTAGTGAGTCTAACTCCCCTCTGCCTTCCCTAAATTTATCTATCGATTTGGGTACGACACCATTGTCAAAAGAGAGGTATAGGAGAACCGTAGACTTCTCCTAAGATACGTCCGAAGAAACATCAGTACAAATGGAGGACCTCTCTCATTTGCTCTCCAGATTAAACATCAAATTCCCTACCTTCAAGGGACAAGCTTATGAGGATGCTGATGATCATGTGAGGAGATTCATCTCTTTATGGCGTGGAAGAGGTCTGCAAAATAGAGAGGATGCAATGCTGGCACTTTTTCCATCCACATTGGAGGGTCTTGCGGATAAATGGTATAGTCAATATGCAGATGGCCATTTCACTACATGGGAGGCTCTGAAGGCGGCATTCTCACAGACATTCCGACCAAGTGATTCCTCAGAAAGAGCTCTAGATCAGCTAGAGAATTTGAAGTTAAGATCAGGTGAATCTTTTCATGAACTTCACACTAGAACAAAAGCACTTGTTGCACGTCTGCCACATGCTCCAGGTGGCTTTTTGGTTAAAAAGTGGATAGAAAAGGCTCTGCCCAGGTCATCTCAGCAGAAGCTTCGTGAATCTCTTAGATTGGATGCGACCCTCAATGATTTTGTTGCAGCGGCATCACGCATTGAAGAAGCAAGGCAACATTTTGAAGGGGATACACAACAAAAGTATGTTGCAGATCAGGATCCTATTGAGCAACTAAGGAGGGAACTGGAAGCATTAAAAATGCAACAAAATCAACAAGAAGAGAAGGTCTTGCCACCACTGGGACGCACGGATGATGAAGTAGCCCAACTTCGCCGTGAGTTAGAAGATTTGAAGACCACACAAGATATAAGGAGACAAATTTGGTGCACGAACTGTAACAACAATGGACATTCCAATGCTAATTGCCCTAACAAGGTAAGCTGTCAATTTTGTGGAAAAGATGGTCATGAAGCCAAAGATTGTTATTACCTCAAGGGTACACAGCAGAGTTGTAACCCTCAAACTTTGGATTCATACTATGCTAGTACTTCAAATACATCTAATAGAGAGGAGAATAGGCCTGCAAAGCCTAGATATAATAGACCGTTGATGTGCTATCGTTGTGGTGAATATGGCCACATGCAAAATAGGTGTTCCCTCCCAGAAGATGCACCTCCTTGTCAACATTGTCCAGAGGCCAAGGATCATTATACCAAAGATTTCCCAAGAGGTCGTCCTGCTCCAATTCATATGATTGCAGTCTCTCCACATGAAGAAGGAAAAACCACTCAGACTTATGCTGTTTCATCCTCTGCAATGCCCATGATGACTAGAGCTAGGCAAGCAGCTGCAACCCAGAGAGATGAACAACAAGGATTTCAGGATAAAGAGGAAGAAAAGGAGTCTGGATGGAAGGACCAAGCACAAATTGAAGGAGCTTATAATAAGATGACTACTTCTCTAAAGGGCCAACCAACAAGTCTGCAAGAAAACACTCAAGAGGTAAACATTGAACAGATCTTGAAAGGTATTCATCACAAGGTTAGTCTATATGAACTTATAAGGATGGATTCAAAAATAAGAAGTGACTTACTGAAGGAGACTTCTTACCCTCTACTCCTGGGGAGACCTTGGCTGAGACAAGCAAAAGCTTTGCAAGATTGGAGGAAAAACAAACTATGGATTTCAACAAGCACCAATAGCCAACTGCAATTACATTTGGAAGAGGGATTTGACTCAGGAAAAACCACTGGATATACTGTGGATACTCAGGTAATGCCCACTCTACCCCAAGAAGATGACACATTGTTCAATTGGATGATGGGAAGTGTAGAGTGTTGCACGGTGGAGATCAATGAAATTGAGGAAGAAGTTGCAGATAAGGTAATCACAGGAAATAGCAATGAAGACCACAAGGTGTTGAAGAATGAACAATTGAAGGAAACTACAAGCTTTCAATATAAAAGTATCAGAGAGGGAAGACTATGAACCAAAGAGCAATGAAGATCTTCCTTTTGCAGATATACCTCAAGGATGGATGGAAGAACATGTTGCAGAATATAACTTAAAATCCATTCCTGCATATAGTGGAGATGATTTCTCAAGCAAGAGTACTCCTAAAACATTGGTTCAAGAAGTAAAATTAGGAAATGAAGAGAACCCTCAAGTAGTCCATTTGGCATCCTGGTTGTGGCATTATCCTCCTTTGCTACAGAAGGTAACTTCTTTGCTTTTTACTTACAAAAGTGTCTTTGCATGGTCCTACAAAGATCTAACAGGGATACCAGAAGAGCTTGGGTTACATCGGATACCCTTAGTTGAGGGAGCCGCGCCAATAAGAAGTAGACCATATCGACTCAATCCGAAATATGCAGAGGCTGTAAAAGCAGAAATTACAAAGCTAGAAGAAGCTGGTATAATTGTGCCAGTAGAACATTCCAGGTGGCTTTCTTCTATGGTTATTGTGCCCAAGAAAAATAGTGGAAAAATAAGAGTATGTGTTGATTTCCGTGCTTTGAATAAAGTAACTATTCAAGATGGATTTCCTCAGCCCTTCACAGAGCAAGTACTTGAAGAAGTAGCTGGTCACACTTTGTATAGTTTCTTGGATGGTTTTAGTGGCTACAATCAGATAGTGATCCATCGTGATGATAGGGACAAAACAGCCTTTGTCACTCCATGGGGTACTTATGTCTATACTCGAATGGCTTTTGGTTTGAAGAATGCACCGGCTTCATTTTATAGAATGATGTATCTGATATTGGGCAAATGGTTAACAACTTTTCTACGCATTTTCATGGATGACTTTTCAGTGTTTTCAGGTACAGATAGAAGGGCAGTAGTTCACGATTTCCATGACCATTTGGAAAATCTAAAAGAAATTTTTGAGCAATGTCTCAAAACAGGTTTGAAATTGAGTCCTGATAAATGTCACTTTTTGGTCACTAAGGGCACTCTTCTTGGTCACATAGTATCTGCTGAAGGTATAACTGTTGATCCTGCAAAGGTTACAGCTATTCTTTCCATGCCAATTCCACAAAGCCCAAAGGAAGTGCAAAGTTTCTTGGGCCATGCAGGGTATCACAGAAGATTCATTAGGATGTATTCAGAAATTGCTAAGCCCTTGTCAAGGCTTACCAGTAAAAAGATCCCTTTCTCATGGAGTGCTGAAGCCGACAAAGCATTTTGTGAACTAAAGTTGAGGCTATGTACTACTCCACTTTTAAGTGTTCCTAATTGGTCATTGGAATTTCATGTGCATACAGATGCTAGTCTTCATGCTGTTGGTGCAGTTTTAGCTCAACCATCATCTCACAAAGTGGATAGACCTATCTCTTATGCCAGCAGATTACTCAACCAAGCTGAAAGAAATTACAGTACAACGGAAAGAGAAGGTTTGGCTATCGTATTTGCCCTTCAGAAGTTCCGACATTATCTCCTTGGTGTACATTTCATTGTTATTTCTGATCATCAGCCCTTGAAGTATTTGATAAACAAGCCTAGAGTAGCTGGAAGGATCTGGAGATGGTTACTCCTATTTCAAGAATTTAATTTTGATATTCATATTAAGCCAGGAAAAGAGCACTACATGGCAGATCAAGTGTCCAGGACGGCAATGAGCGAAAAGGCAACAGGTATTAATGATGAATTGGTGGATAGCAATATTTTTCTAGTAGCAATTCGGACTGGTTGGTATGATGAAATTCTCCATATTCTTACTACGGGAAAGATCCCAGAACATTTGACACCTGTAGAAAAAAGAAGATTGCTCCTGAAAACCAAAGCATATTCTCTTATAAATGGAAATTTATATAAATACTGTCAGGATGATATATTGAGAAGGTGTGTCTATCCAGAGGAGGTAAATCTTCTGCTATAGGCTGCACACAATGAAGGACACCTAAAGGGGGAAGAATTGGCTCATAGAATCATCCACAAGGGTTTATGGTGGCCTCATATTTTCAAAGATGCAAACAAGTTTGCTAAAGAATGCCATATCTGCCAGAGGTGTGCTCCCGCACCAACGAGATTGAATTTCCAACCATTAGTCATATCTACCGGATGGCTTCCATTTGAACGATGGGGTCTTGATTTCATAGGGCCAATTAGCCCAACTGGGCAACCAGGAGGTAAAAAGTATATTTTGATGGCCACATGTTACGCCACTAAATGGATAGAGGCTAAAGCTATTGTGGACTGCACGGCTCTGACAGTAGCTAAATTTATGTATAAACGTATTTGCTCAAGATTTGGTTGCCCACTGGAAATTACTAGTGATAGGGGCACACATTTTGTAAATCAATTGCTCCAGTTTATATTTTACAAGTACAAAATCTTCCATAAAAAGTCTTGTGCCTATTACCCAAGGGCAAATGGCCAAGCAGAGAGTTCCAATAAGATTTTGATTGGACTACTTCGCAAATTATCTTTTGATCATCAAAGCTCTTGGCCACTAGCACTAATTGGTGCAATTTGGGCTTTCAGAACCACGAAGAGGGGAACCACAGGCGAGACTCCATTTCGCTTAGTTTATGGGAAAGAGGCATTGGCACCATTTGAGTTTATCATCAGAAAAGAAATAGGAATCAAAACCATTGGAATTGAACCTCCCATTCAGAGATTGGTGGCATTAGAAGAGTACAGAGAAGGGGCAATGCAGAAACTTCTGGTGACACAAGAAGAGCGCAAGAGATTGCATGACAGGTATCTGAGATCCAATGAAGTTCAGGAAGGGTCTATGGTTTTAGTGCATCAGGTTCCACCAATTTCAACTAAATTGGCACCCAAATGGATAGGACCTTATAAGGTAATCAAGGTATTGCCACATGGCGCTGTGCATCTGGAAGATCTGCAGGGTAAAAAGATTCCCCTGGTCAACATCTCCAGGGTGAAGAAGTATCTGAATTAGGTCAAAATGGAAGCACTCCACCAATTGTACATACCGTGTTTCTTTCAGTAATTGCAGTATAACTAGATCTCTTTGAAATGAGTAGAATAAGGGAGAAATTGCACCAGGGATGGTGCAAAAGCTTGATGTGGGGGTCTGTAGTACCCCTCCTCCTTTTCTCTCTGGGTAGGCATGCAGAAGGTCCACATTTCGTGGGTTGTGACATCTCTATATCGGGTGAACAAGGATGTACATTGGAATGCAGATGAATCCAGGGTTTATTTGGAACACGAAGTTGTCAACGGACTGAGACCATGGAGCTTGCTGAGGAGGATGGGGAAATACTTGATGTCCATTTGCATGTGCAAGTCAACAATGAAGAAGCCCTTCAGTTCTATCAGAAGTTTGGTTCACGATTTGATACGGAATTGAAATAGGTGCTTTCATGTTATTTCTCTCTCTCTCTCTCTCTCTCCCTTTCTCTCTTGGTCTCTCTCTCTCTCTCTCTCTCTCTCTCTCTCTCTCTCTCTCTCTCTCTATCTCTTTCCCTCTCTCTCTCTCGGTCTCTCACTCTCTCTCTTTCTCTCTCTCCCTCTCTCTCTCCCCCTCTCACTATCTTTCCCTCTCTCTCTCGGTCCCTCTCTCTCTCTTTCTCTCTCTTTCTCTCTCTCTTTCTCTCTCTCTCCTTCTCTCTCTCCACCTCTCTCTCTCTCTTTCTTCTCTCACTCTCTCTCTATTTCCCTCTCTCTTTCGGCCTATCTCTCTCTCTCTCTCTCTCTCTCTCTCTCTCTCTCTCTCTCTCTCTCTCTCTCTCTCTCTCTCTCTCTCTCTCTCTCTCTCTCTCTCTCTCTCTCTCTCTCTCTCTCTCTCTCTCTCTCTCTCTCTCTCTCTCTCTCTCTCTCTCTCTCTCTCTCTCTCTCTCTCTCTCTCTCTCTCTCTCTCTCTCTCTCTCTCTCTCTCTCTCTCTCTCTCTCTCTCTCTCTCTCTCTCTCTCTCTCTCTCTCTCTCTCTCTCTCTCTCTCTCTCTCTCTCTCTCTCTCTCTCTCTCTCTCTCTCTCTCTCTCTCTCTCTCTCTCCCCCTCCCCTCCTTCTCTCTCCTTCCTCGCCACCCCCGCTATCCCTCCCCGCGCCCCCCGCTGCCCCACCCCGCCTCTCTCCGCCCGCAGCCCCACACCCCCCGCTATCCCTCCCCGCGCCCCCGCTGTCCCACCCCGCCCGCACCCCCGCTGCCCCACCCCTCCACCCCCCGCTATCCCTCCCCGCTCCCCCGCTGCCCCACCCCGCCTCTCTCCACCCGCAGCCCCGCACCCCTGCTGCCCCACCCCGCCACCCCCCGCTATCCCTCCCCGCGCCCCCGCTGCCCCACCCCGCCTCTCTCCGCCCGCAGCCCCGCACCCCCGCCGCCCCACCCCGCCACCCCCCGCCTCTCTCCGCCCGCAGCCCCGCGCGCCCCCGCAGCCCTCCCCGCTCACCCCCGCAGCCCTCCCCGCTCACCCCCGCCAGCCCTCCCCGCCATCCCTCCGCCCACTCCCGCCTAGCCCCCCGCCTACTCCCGCCCCCTCACCCCGTCCACTCCCGCCTAGCCTCCCCGCTACCCTCCCCGCCCCACTCCGACCCACCCTGCCTCATCCCTCAAGCCCCCCCCCTTCTCACCTCCCCGCGGCCCTCCCTGCCCCTCACGCACCCACACTTACACACATCCCCACACATGCACCCAGCCACACACACACACCCGTACCCACACACTCACACCCCCACACATGCACACACCCACACACACAAACACACTCACACACCCATATACACACACATGCACTCACACACACACACTTCCACACACACCCTCACACACACACACGGGTTGCAGAAGTGCCAGTAGTGCCCGCATTATTGTGACATTATTGGGGGCTTTGAGGCAAAGAAAAGGAAATATGGTGAAGCTGGAGGTTTGCATCATATGTTATTGCTTCTTAGAGATTCTGAAGATGAGACGATTCAAAGGGTAGCTGCAGGTGCCATAGCTAGTCTAGTTATGAATGGTAGAGTACGAGTAGCTGTAAGGTTAAGGCCAAGAAATGCAGAAGAAATGGGTCAGCTCACCTTACTCGCCTAAATGCAGAAGCACATCAGGAGAAAGTAGTTGAAGCTGGTCAAATTGAATTTCCCGGAATTAAATCAGTGACGAAGTAACAAAACAACACAAAATGAGAATCTCAGATGGCAGGTGAAAAACTAAAAGGTAATTGTTAAAAGTGGGAATTGCCACCAACCGTCCATGAGCGACTACCTATTTTTGTGGATCCAATTCCAATCAAGTGGAATAATTGACCTACCCCCCAATTTTGGGCAATCCACCGGCGCGGGATCAGTGGACGTGAAGCAAGGCCCTCTTGACCTATTAAGGCCTATAAAAACAATGGATTTGTGCTCATTTGAGGTACATTTTTTGGAGTTACATTAACGCGTGTATACGTGCAGAAGTTCTCTCTTGCACTTGGTGGTTTCAAGCCTATTGTAGGAGCTACTCTATAGTGTGGATACAGAGGGTAGGCTTCTCAGTGGAAGGCTATGAGCACTATAGTGTAAGAGAGTGTCTTGGATTTCTTTTCTGTGAGACACTATTGGTGTTAAGCTCTATTCTCTTGAGCAATTCCTTCACCATTTGTATTGATCTGTATTTATCTGCATAGAGTGCCACCAAGCTCTGAACATTAGTTTTTGAGCATTTCCTTGACAAATCTTGTAATCATCTGAATCGAATCAAGAAGTGTATGGTCTTCCTTGGTCAATTGTTGTTCATATTTTCTGAAGTATGTACCACTCTATGCAATCCTTGTTATCTACCTGATCACAGAAATGTTAAAGGGTATACTTCCCTAAAGAGAACCCCCCTTGAGTAGGCGACGTACTGGATGTGTTAATCTTTAATCTCTACTTTTGTTAAAAGTGGATACCCCAGTACCTCCTCTACAGATAGATAGATAGATAGATAGATAGATAGATAGATAGATAGATAGATTGATAGATTGATAGATAGATAGAAAAATAGATAGATAGATAGATAGATAGATAGATAGATAGATAGATAGATAGATAGATAGATAGATAGATAGATAGATAGATAGAAAGATAGATAGATAGATAGATAGGTAGATAGATAGATAGATAGATAGATAGATAGATAGATAGATAGATAGATAGATAGATAGATAGGTAGGTAGGTAGGTAGGTAGGTAGGTAGGTAGGTAGCTAGATAGATAGATAGATAGATAGATAGATAGATAGATAGATAGATAGATAGATAGATAGATAGATAGATAGATAGATAGATAGATAGAGAGAGAGATACAAGATGATAGATAGGGAGATACACACACACACACATATATATATATATATATGTGTGCATGTGTGTGTGTGTGTGCATGTGTGTGTGTATGTGTGTGTGTGTTTGTGTGTGTGTGTGTATATATATAGTGCAAGAAATCTATAACGACGACCACCAGGTGGTAAAGAGATGACTCTCCTCCCAACCTTATGCTTGTATATATAGGTGCTTGAATCAATGAGGACCACAAATGTAACTAGAGTCCTCAAGTACATGTGCAATCGCATCCAGTCATTTAATATCTTCCATTAGATTTTACTAGTAGTTGGAGTGATCTTGACCATTGCTTTTGTACAAGAAATATACAATTACGACCACCAAGGGCTATAGAGGGGACTCTCCTCCCAACCTGATGCCTGTATATATAGTTGCTTGAATCAATGAGCATTTCAAATGTAACTAGCATCCTCAAGTGCATGTGCAATCTCTTCCACTCCTTTATTATCTTCCACTCGATTCTACTTGTGGTTGGTGCGATCTTGACCATTTCTTTAGTACCTTCCACTAGAGTCCACTAATGGTTGGTATACTCGCCACTCAACTTAAGTCCCACTTGTCTCAAGTTAACTCAGATTAACATGGGTTAGAAGGCTCTAGAGCTCCTTGGGCAAAACCCTATATACCCATGCTCTCCATGGGGGTTGAACCCAAGCCCTCCTCCTTCACAACCTTGAGACTTAACCACTAGGCTCATTTTAAGAGATCACATCATCTTATGCTGAAGTCTAGTCTCGAGATCTTTGGCCATACTCATGAGTGACCAAACTGTGTTCGATTTCAGATCTCTCTAAACCGGTCGGACCCTTAGATCATAGACTTACTTTATTACATTCTTCATCCCCTTGGAAAAGATTTTCATCCTCAATAATAAATCTATATATAGTAACCGTTGGTAACCACTGAGCCTCATGTCATTAAACCGGAAGAACATGGTCATGTTCTAAAACTAGAAGAGCATGTCTCATCTCTGTGGTGGGATGCCCAAATTATTCAAAACACTCTCTACCTTTGCACTTTGATGAACTGGACAAAGTTCAAAGTAGTGAATGAATTATAAGGGTGGATCTAAGAATATCCGCAACCACTTCATTGTTTCCTGACGTGTGAGGTAGGCACAAGCATATGAAATGGATGGATTCCAATTATTAGTCCATTTCTAGGCATGATTGGTGCATGGACTTAGTAACTATTGTAGGATTCTTACCCCTCACAAGACTTTGAGAACTCTTGACTCACTTGAATTTGATTATGAAAACTTGAAGTTTGAATTATCCAAACATGTAACTTAGATGTTTGTACAATGGTTTACTTCCATCCAATGGTACTTGATTTTTTTTCACCCGGCTAGAGGGCTACTTTGTCCTAATGGGCTTGAAAACTTCTTTGTAAGTTGTGGGAGAACGTTTTCCATTTACTTTGGGTCAACCTTACTATATCTTGACCAAGTCAAATTAAATATGAAAATAATCCAACTTAGAATACTGTCCTCGAAGACTTTATCTTTAAGTTCTTCGGAATTATCAATCTGATAAGCAATTCCTAACTTCTCTACTCTAGAGTATTCTCGACTCTAGAAAGTCATGAGAGTTATGCTAGTAAATGGAAGCAAACCTAAATGAATAAGTCAATATTGGACTTCTCATCTTTTGAAGATAGAATACGTTCTTATACAGAAAATCTATCGAGGCTGTTTGTAGAGGAGGTACTGGGGTATCTCCTTTTATTAAGGGCAGAGAATAAGCAATCCCAGTCCTTCGCCTACTCAAGGGGGTTCTCTTTAGGGAAGTATACCCTTTAACATTTCTGTGAGCAGGCAGAGGTAAATAATTGCACAGAGTTGTACATACACCAGAAAAACATCAACAACAAATGACCAAGAAGACCATCCACTTCTTGATTCAATTAAGATGATTACAAGATTGGTCAAGAAATGCTCAAAAATGCATGCTCAGAGCTTCATGGCACTCTATACAGACAAACACAGATCAATACAAGCGGTGGAGAATTCCTCTAGAAAATAGGGCTTACAATATCACTATCCTAAAAAAAAATCCAAGCCACTCTCTTACACTATAGTGCCATTAGCCCTCCACTGGGAAGCCCACACTCTGTATCCACACCACAGAGTGACTTCCTCCAGTAGGCTTGAAGCCATAAGTGCCAAGAGAGGACCACTGTATGCACATATACAAATGTATATCTGAACTAACGTATCTCTAACAATTGTACCCCAAATGAGCACAAATCCATTCTTTTTATAGGCTCCAATAGGCCAAGAGGGCCTTGCCGAATCCTCACATCCACTGATCACGCGCCGGTGGATTGCCCAAAATTGAAGGGGCAGATCAAGGATTCCATTTAATTTGAATTGGATCCACAAAAATAGGTCGTCGTAATGAATGGTTGGTGGCAACCATTATTTCTTCACCTCCACTTTTAACAGTTTCCTTTTACCTTTTCACTTGCCATCTGAGATTCTCATTTTGTGTTGTTTTGTTATTTCCTCACTGATTTAATCCCGGGCAATTCAAATGAAGCCGATTGGTCCAACTGCTTGTCCTCATGGAAAGGCCCACGAATAGCATCTAGGTCATGCCTTGAATTTGTGAACAGAAGGTCGTATCCATGTATAATAAAAACTCCCTTTTGAAGATCATTATTGCATCTAGGGTACCTTTGTCAATCACAGAATCAAAACTCCGATCACCAAAGTCAGACATATCAAGCACGTCCATAACCTCATATCTCAATTGAGGAACATGTTGATATTTTTCTTGCATACCCTTAATCACAACTGCTGAATGATAAATATTTACAATTTCATTATATCCATCTTTCACCATATCTTCAGATATCTCAGTATATAAATGCCACCTGGCCTCAACACTCTGCTCACTTCCAAAGTGTCCATGACTCTCTCTGTCTGTGCGTGTGTGTGTGTGTGTGGGTGTGTGTGTGTGTGTGGGGGTGTGTGTGGGTGTGCGTGTGTGTATGTGTAGGTGTGTGTGTGTGTGTGGGTGTGTGTGTACGTGTGGGTGTGTGTGTATGTGTGGCTGTGCGTGTGTGTGTGTGTAGGTGTGTGTGTGTATGTGTGGGTGTGTGTGTGTATGTGTGGGTGTGTGTGTGTGTATGTGTGGGTGTGTGTGTGTGTATGTGTGGGTGTGTGTGTGTTGAGAGAGAGAGGGAGAGGGAGAGAGGGGGCAGGAGTGCAAGGCGCGGGGTGTGCGGGAGTCAGCGGGGGCGGGGAGTGGTGGGACTCAAGGGGGGCGGGCTGCAGGGTTTGAGGGGGGCGCAAGGCGGGGTGAGCGGGGGGGCTAGGCGGGGTCAGCGGGGGGGCTAGGCGGGGTCAATGGGGGGACTAGGCGGGGTCTGCGGGGGGGCTAGGCGGGGTCAGCGGGGGGGCTAGGCCGGGTCAGCGGGGGGGCTAGGCGGGGTCAGTGGGGGGCTAGGCGGGGGGCAGCGAGGGTGGTGGCGAGGAGGGGCGGGGGAAGCTGCGGGGAGGGGCGGGGGTTGCGGGCGGGTCAGCGGGGGGGGCTAGGCGGGGTCAGCGGGGGGGCTAGGCGGGGTCAGTGGGGGGGCTAGGCGGGGTCAGCGGGGGGGCTAGGCAGGGTCAACGGGGGGGCTAGGCGGGGTGAGCGGGGGGCAAGGTGGGGGGCAACGGGGGTGGTGGTGGGGGAAACTGCGGGGAGGGGCGGGGGTTGCGGGCGGGTCAGCGGGCGGTAGGGCGGGGATTGCGGGCGGGTCAGCGGGGAAAGTCGGCGGGGGAGGAGAGAGAAGTGAGGGGAGAGAGAGAGAGAGAGAAAGAGAGAGAGAAAGAGAGAGAGAAGGAGAGACAGAGAAAGAGAGAGAGAAAAAAAGAGAGAGAGAGTGAGAGGCCGAGAGAGAGAGCGAGAGAGAGAGAGCGAGAGAGAGAGAGAGAGAGAGAGAGAGAGAGAGAGAGAGAGAGAGAGAGAGAGAGAGAGAGAGGGGACAGGAGAGAGAGAGAGAGAGAGAGAGAGAGAGAGAGAGAGAGAGAGAGAGAGAGAGAGAGAGAGAGAGAGAGAGAGAGAGAGAGAGAGAGAGAGAGAGAGAGAGAGAAAGAGATGTTTTGAAGCTATAGAAGGCGACTACATGAAGAAGCTGTAAGTGACTCTTGTGTCGGATAGGGCACCTCCTTCAGCCCAAGGAAGTAGCAGCTCATTAATCTCTTGTTGCCTCTCGGCCGAAGGCGAAGGCACAGCATAAAGATTCGAACAATCTAGATGTAGCAATGCAAAATTCCACGCACTAGAACTTGTGCCAATTGTCTGTGTAATTCTTGATAACACCACATTGTTGGATAACAGCAGACAGACCGAGTGATCAGAGAACCAGTAGCTGAAGAGGTTCTGACAACTTCTTTGCAAGACCTACAGCACAAATTGAGGACATACACCCATCACGCAGCACTTAAGCTTGGCATACTTCAGCATCTCGCTCGCATTGAGCAATAGCACAGAGTTGTATGGGGCGAGTGAGTGGAAGGGGAGCCGCACAACTATGTACTGTGTGCGCCATCTCTCTGAGCGAGAGAGGGAGTCAGATTTGCCCTTGGGAAAGCATGCACTTGCACAAGAAGGAGATACTTCAGAGAGAGAGGGAAGAGAGGGATCTACAGACCCCCACATCAAGCTTTTGCACCGTCCCTGGTGCAATTTTTCCCTTATTTTACTCATTTCGATGAGATCTAGTTATACTGCAATTACTGAAAAGAAACACGGTATGTACAAGGGATGGAGTGCTTTCATTTTGACTTAATTCAGATACTTCTTCACCCAAGGGATGGAGTGCTTCCATTTTGACTTAATTCAGATACTTCTTCACCCTGGAGATGTTGACCGGGGGAATCCTTTTACCTTGCAGATCTTCCAGATGCACTACGCCATGTGGCAATACTTTGATAACCGTATATGGTCCTGCCCATTTGGGTGCCAATTTAGTTTGAATTGGTGGAATTTGATGCATTAAAACCATGGACCCTTCCTAAACTTCATTGGATCTCAGATATCTCTCATGCAATCTCTTGCGCTCTTCTTGTGTTACCAGAAGTTTCTGTATTGCCCCTTCTCTGTACTCTTCTAATGCCACCAATCTCTGAATGGGGGGTTCAATTCCCATCATTTTGATTCCTGTTTCCTTTCTGATAATGAACTCAAATGGTGCCAATGCCTCTTTCCCATATACTAAACGAAATGGAGTCTCGCCTGTGGTTCCCCTCTTCGTGGTTCTGAAAGCCCAAATTGCACTGATCAGTGCTTGTGGCCAGGAGCTTTGATGATCGAAAGATAATTTGGGAAGCAGTCCAATCAAAATCTTATTGGAACTCTCTGCTTGGCCATTTGCCCTTGGATAGTAGGCACAAGATTTTTTGTGGAAGATTTTGTATCTGTCAAATATAAACTTTAGCAATTGATTTATAAAATGAGTCCCCCCTTTAGATGTCCTTCATTGTGTGCAGCCTCTAGCAAAAGCTTTACCTCCTCTGGATAGACACACCTTCTCAAGATATCATCCTGACAGTGTTTATATAAATTTCCATTTATAAGAGAATATGCTTTGGTTTTCAAAAGCAATCTTCTTTTTTCTATAGGTGTCAAGTGTTCTGGGATCTTTCCAGTAGTGAGAACATGAAGAATTTCATCATACCAACCAGTCCGAATTGCTACTAGGAAAAGATTGCTATCCACCAGTTCATCATTAATACCTGTTGCTTTTTCGCTCATTGCGGTCCTGGACACTTGATCTGCCATGTAGTGCTCTTTTCGTGGCTTAATATGAATATCAAAATTAAATTCTTGAAATAAGAGTAACCATCTCCAGATCCTTCCAGCTACTCTAGGATTGTTTATCAAATACTTCAAGGGCTGATGATCAGATATAACTATAAAATGTACACCAAGGAGATAATGTCGGAACTTCTGAAGAGCAAATATGATAGCCAAACCTTCTCTTTCCGTTGTACTGTAATTCCTTTCAGCTTGTTTGAGTAGTCTGCTGGCATAAGAGATAGGTCTATCAACCTTGTGTGATGATGGTTGAGCTAGAACTGCACCAACAGCATGAAGACTAGCATCTGTATGCACATGAAATTCCAATGACCAGTTAGGAACACTTAAAAGTGGAGCAGTACATAGCCTCAATTTTAGTTCACAAAATGCTCTATCAGCTTCAGCACTCCATGAGAAAGGGACCTTTTTACTGGTAAGCCTTGACAAGGGCTTAGCAATTTCTGAATACATCCGAATGAATCTTCTATGATATCCTGCATGGCCCAAGAAACTTTGCACTTCCTTTGGGCTTTGTGGAATTGGCATGGAGAGAATAGCCGTAACCTTTGCAGGGTCAACGGTTATACCTTCAGCAGATACTATGTGACCAAGAAGAGTACCCTTGGTGACCAAAAAGTGACATTTATCACGATTCAACTTCAACCCTGTTTTGAGACATTGCTCAAAAATTTCTTTTAGATTTTCCAAATGGTCATGGAAATCTTGAACTGCTGGTCTTTTATCTGTACCTGAAAATACTTAAAAGTCATCCATGAAAATGCGTAGAAAGTTGTTAACAGATACATCGTTCTATTAAATGAAGCTGGTGCATTCTTCAAACCAAAAGCCATGCGAGTATAGACATAAGTGCCCCAAGGAGTAACAAAGGCTGTTTTGTCCCTATCATCAGGATGGATCACTATCTGATTGTAGCCACTAAAACCATCCAAGAAACTATACATAGTGTGACCAGCTACTTCAAGTACTTGCTCTGTGAAGGGCTTAGGAAATCCATCTTGAACAGTCACTTTATTCAAAGTACGGAAATCAACACATACTCTTATTTTTCCACTATTTTTCTTGGGTACAATAACCATGGAAGAAAGCCACCTGGAATGTTCTACTGGGACAATTATACCTGCTTCTTCCAGTTTTGTAATTTTTGCTTTTACTGCCTCTGCATATTTTAGATTGAGTCGATACGGTCTACTTCTTGCAGGCGCGGCTCCCTCAATTAAGGGTATCCGATGTAACCCAAGCTCTTCTGGTATCCCTGTTAGATCTTTGTAGGACCATGCAAAGACACTTTTATAGGCAAAAAGCAAAGAAGTTATCTTCTGTAGTAAAGGAGGATAATGCCACAACCAGGATGCTAAGTGGACTACTTGAGGGTTCTCTTCATCCCCTAAATTTACTTCTTGAACCAATGTTTCAGGACTAGTTTTGCTTGAGAAATCATCTCCACTATATGCAGGAGGGGATTTTAATTTATATTCTGCAACATGTTCTTCTATCCATCCTTGAGGTATATCTGCAAAAGGAAGATCTTCTCTTCATTCTTCAACACCTTGTGATCTTCATTGTCCTTTCCTGTAATTACCTTATCTGCAACTTCTTCCTCCATTTCATTGATCTCCACTATGCAACACTCTGCACTTCCCATCATCCAATTTATCAATGTATCATCTTCTTGGGGTAGAGAGGGCATTACCTGAGTGTCCACAGTATATCCAGTATTTTTTCCTGAGTCGAATCCTTCTTCCAAATGTAGTTGCAGTTGGTTATTGGTGCTTGTTGAAATCCATAGTTTGTTTTTCCCCCAATCTTGCAAAGCTTTTGCTTGTCTCAGCCAAGGTCTCCCCAGGAGTAAAGGGTAAGAAGTCTCCTGTGGAAGTGCAATAACAACGAAATCTAGAACAAAGTGGCAGCCCTGTACTACCACTAGTACCTTTTCAATAATGCCAAGTGGCGCAACCCGATGTTGATCTATTAATGTAACTGTGAATGGTGCCAACTTGGTGGGGTTCAATTTCAAATTCTTCATTGTAAAATCTGGCATCAAATTGATACCAAAGCCTCCATCTATGATCACACCTGTGAGAGCTTTATCCTTTATACAAACAGATAATCTCGAGCTTTGGTAGTCTGCTAAGGGTGCAGGGGGAAAATCAACCATGAAACCATCTATACTAGGTGATTGGACCAAGTGAGCAGAGTGTATAATCTTCAGTAAGTCACTTCTTATTTTTGAATCCATCCTTATAAGTTCATATAGACTAACCTTGTGATGAATACCTTTTAGGATCTGTTCAATGTTTACCTCCTGAGTGTCTTCTTGCAGACTTGTTGGTTGACCCTTTAGAGAAGTAGCCATCTTTTCATAAGCTCCTTCAATTCCTGCTTGGTCCTTCCATCCAGACTTCTTTTCCTCCTCTTTATCTTGAAATCCTTGTTGTTCCTCTTGATGGGTTGTAGCTGCTTGCCTAGCTCTAGTCATCATGGGCATTGCAGAGGATGAAATGGCATAAGACTGAGTGGTTTTCTCTTCTTCATGTGGAGAGACTGCAATCATGTGGATTGGAGCAGGATGGCTTCTCGGGCAGTCTTTGGTATAATGATCCTGGCCTCTAGACAATGTTGACAAGGAGGTGCATCTTCTGAAAGAGAACACCTATTTTGCATGTGGCCATACTCACCACAACGATAGCACATCAAAGGTCTATTATATCTAGGTTTTGGAGGCTGATTCTCCTCTCTATTTGATGTATTTGAAGTACTAGCATAGTATGAATCCAAAGTTTGAGGGTTACCTCTTTGCTGTGTACCCTTGAGGTAGTAACAATCTCTAGCTTCATGCCCATCCTTCCCACAAAATTGACAGCTTACCTTGTTGGGACAATTAGCATTGGAATGTCCATTGTTGTTACAGATTGTGCACCAAATTTGTCTCCTTATATCCTGAGTGGTCCTCAAATCTTCTAACTCTCGGCGAAGTTGGGCTACTTCGTCATCAATGCGACGCACTGGTGGCAAGACCTTCTCTTCTTGTTGATTTTGTTGCATTTTCAATGCCTCTAGTTCTCTCCTTAGTTGCCCAATAGGATCGAGGTCTGCAGCATAATTTCTTTGTGTATCCTCTTCAAAACGTTGCCTTGCTTCTTCTATGCGTGATGCCGCTGCAACAAAATCATTGAGGGTTGCATCCAATCTAAGAGACTCACGAAGCTTCTGCTGAGATGACCTGGGCAGAGCCTTTTCTATCCACGTTTTAACCAAGAAGTCACCTGGAGCATGTGGCAGACGTGCAACAAGTGCTTTTGTTCTAGTGTGAAGTTCATGAAAGGATTCACCTGATCTTAGCTTCAAGTTCTCTAGCTGATCTGGAGCTCTTTCCGAGGAATCACTAGGTCGAAATGTCTCTGAGAACGCCGCCTTCAGAGCCTCCCATGTAGTGAAATGGCCATCTGCATATTGACTATACCATTTATCTGCAAGACCCCTCCAATGTGGATGGAAAGAGTGCCAGCATTGCATCCTCTCTATTCTGCAGACCTCGTCCACGGCATAAAGAGATGAATCTCCTCACATGATCATCAGCATCTTCATAAGCTTGTCCCTTGAAGGTAGGGAGCTTGATGTTGAGTCTGGAGAGTAAATGAGAAAGATCCTCCATTTGTATTGGTGTTTCTTCTGACGTATCTGAGGAGAAGTCTAAGCTTCTTCTATACCTCTCTTTTGACAATGGTGTCGCACCCAAATCAATAGATAAATTTAGGGAGGGCAGAGGGGAGGTAGACTCACTATTTGAAAAAGAAGATCTTCAAAGTTACCAACTGAAAGAGAGCAAGGATTACGACCACCATATGCTAGAGAGATGACTCTCCTCCCAACCAAATGCCTCTATATATAGATCTCTCCAGGGGCGTGCCTTATTGGGCAGGTGGATACTAGACAGCCATGTGTCGGCCATGTAACTACATGTGCGCCAAGTGTCCCAGTTAACTCGAGTTAACTCAAGTGGATGCTTCTAGGAGGCTCTAGATCTCTTTGGGCAAAATACACTCCCTATGTCCCACATGGGGATTGAACCCAAGACCTCCTCCTTCACATCCTTGAGACTTAACCACTAAGGTAAGTGGATCACTTGTTCACAAGAGCACAAGACCTCCTAGTCACTCTAATCTCGAGCTCTTTGGTCATACACACGGATGACCAAATAGTGTCCGATTTCAGATCTGTCTGAACTGGCTAGACCCTTGGATCATAGACTTACTTACTTTCTTACATTCTTCCCCCTTGGAAAATATTTTCTTCCTCGAAAATAAATCTATATACATACTGTAGGCAACCCGCGAGCCTCATGTTCTAAAACTAGAAGAACATGGTCATGTTCTAAAACTAGAAGAACATGGTCATGTTCTAAAACTAGAAGAACATGTCTCATCTGTGTGGTGGTATCCCTTCCCAAATGATTCAAAACACTATCTCATTTTGCACTTTGATGAACTGGACAAAGTACAAACTAGTGAAAGAATAATAAGGGTGGATCTAAACACATCCCTGGCCAATTCACAGTTTCTGGATGTGTGATCTAGGCACAAACATTTGAACTAGGTGGATTCAAATTACTATTCCATTTCTAGGCATAACTGATGCATGCACTTAGTAATGAAGGTGGGATTCTTATCCCTTGCAAGACTTTGAGAACTCTTGACTCACTTGAATTTGATTTGGAGCACTTAAAGTTTGGTTGTCTCAAACATCTATCTTGGATGTTTGTACAATGGTTAACTCGGATCATCCAATAGTTACTTGATTTTTTCACCCGGCTAGAGGACTACTTTGTACAAATGGGTTTAAAAAATCCTACGTAAATTGTAGGAGAAAGTTTACCATTTCTGTTGAGTCAACCATAACTTGACCAATTCAATTTCAAGATGAAAAATTTTCCAACTCATGGCACTTCTCTCAAAGACTTTAAGTGTAAGTTCTTGGCAATTGTCAATCTGAAGAGCGATTCCTAACTTCTCTATTCTAGAGTATACTGGACTCTAGGAAATTAATTGTGCTATAACTTGATGCAAACTCAAATAAATAAGTCCTCTTAGACTTATTACCTTTTGAAAATTGAAAAGGTTCTATAACATCTATCTAGGATGTTTAATTTAGTTATCTAGTTCTAACCGGCTAACCCTGGTCTTTTGCAAAAGGAATCAGATACCATATCTGAGCCAATTCCAAAAGATTTCGAAAGCGGAAAGAAATAACTAAAACTCTGTACAACCAATTCATACTTCGAAGACACGCAAAATTTCTATGAGTCAAATTCAAGGTGACCGAGGACTTTAACTTCTCAAAGATTTGTTTCAACAGGATATTGAAGCATTTTCGTTTTTCTTTAAAGAGAAATAAACTCGATTCTCAAAAAGATTCAAAAAAAATCCAAAAACATCATCGAACCACAAGATACTAGTGTGGTAATCAACATCAGTGTGTCGACCCACTAAGATTCGATTGATGAGTTTTGTATTCAAATAATGCTTCACTTGAGACTAAGTTCATGTCAGATTCAGACTTTTTGACTCCTTATCGTGAATGCAATTCTTGTCCATTTCTTTGAGTCAAACGAGTGTTTTTACCAAGTTACACTTGGAACTTGATAGTTGAATAAGTCAATCAAATCCTTAGTTGAAAAGACCAACTCAAAATCAAAGTCCAACTTCTTTTAGAAATTTATGAAATATTTCGGAATTATCAACACTTTAGCTTGAAGTGTTCTAAGAAGATCTTGGAAGTAACATACTTCATATCTTCATTTTTCTTTATCTTGAAGTTTATCATGAAATATCTTGACATAGTACTTTTATCCTCCTTGAATTTAAAATCCATCTTTGAAGTTTTAATTCCATTGAGGATCAAACTTAACTTCAAGATCCGATCTAAGACTAAAAGATAATTATCATCCCACGGTCCAATGTCCCATACCATCTTTCCTACATCAATCTGAGTATAAAATCTGGTGTCCCATACTACCCTATTTTATATTCACATTAATGTGTGGCTGAAACTCATCCTAAAGTCAAAAAATCTCTTGATAGAGTACCTTCTTGCTTCAATTTTTTACGAAAGTTTTGAAGTTTCAGGCATTATCTCTAACTAGATATTCTAGGTTTTGATTCCTACATATGATCATCTGACAATCATGTGCTTTGTCTTGGAAACTTGAAAACCTCTTGATAGAATATCAATTCTTCTTTGCTAGGTTTTTAAGAAAAAACCAATTAGAATTCCAAGTACTTAAATTTTCTCAAATTCAAGTTCAATTGGTTTATCCTTGACCAATTTGTAGCGACAAGAGCATTTTAACTTCTTGTCTTTAGATTCCTTTCTTTACTGATGCTTTAGGTACCTACCCTAGGGACTTTATATACGAATATCTCTACTGCTTAATTCTTACGCATCCGCTCATTCTCTTCTAGATTTGTACCCAAAATGCCTTTAAGGATAGGTAAAAATTTATCTTTTACCTTCCACAAACTTAAGTACCGTCTTCACGGTGGCAGACTACATTCTTGAAATTCCTTCACTCTGTTCAGACTTGGAACAGCTTAGTCTTTTCACAATTCTCCATTGGATAAATGGAACCTGAGTGAATAATTCCCAAAAGGAATTCTATTGCCAATACATGAACAATCTATAGAGTAGTTCCAACCACACATTCTTGGACAATCATGGCCAAGCTTGATCAACTCTAGCTGATCTTTGTGACTAAAGTAAAGAATTAGTCTTTATCTTGAAGATCTCCTAACTATCTAAAGCTTCTTTGCTTACCTGCAAGATTTTTAGAGATCTTTCCCTTACTCAAGTCCAAGCATAGAGTAATGCCTCCCAGATTCCAAAACTAAGATTCTTTGATATACCTTTAGGTTATATCACAATTTGGACTTTAAATACCACTTCTGGTGGTTTGGGATGTCTAGGGGACTACTTACTATCAAAGAGTATGAAGAACTTCATTCTCAATACTTGAAAGAATGTTATTCTTTAAAGACTTGAGATTCCTTCTAGGAATCAAATGTCTTGAGCAAATGATTCATCTTGGAATCTTTGGCAATGTTGGAAGGATATTTGAAAAGAAATTCTTTCAAACAATATCCTGAAAGTTTTATTGATTCAATTATATTCATTTCCTGAGTATCAAACTAGAGACTAAATATCACCTTTTGGATATGGTTTCCCATGCCATTATGAAAGTTTAAGTTGAACTTTCATTTATGTAATATTGACTCCTATTCTTGAGTTTGATACAAGATTCATTATTATTGGTCAATCTTTAGATGTTACTAGAGTCCTTTAAGCATATTTCACCAATCAAAATTATGTTTAAAGTCCAAGCATCTATTGATGATTGATCCAATATTAATGCTACTATGAACACAACTTTGAAATTTATAGCTTGTTTAGGGAAACTTCATGGATTCGAGATCCATTTCTTGGAACTTTCTATTCCTAAATAAAAAGTCCACACTTGCTTCAAGACCTTGGGTGTTAAAAGTCAAGCTTCAAGCTACAAATTCGTGGGGAATCTTTTATGGACATGTGGAGAAATCAAAGGAAGCCAAAAGCCACAAGATTCCATCAAGAAAAGTCACTCAACCACTCCCCACTTCATCTCAACTAAATCCTCCAAGTTAGGAGGCTGATTTGGAAAGGTAGTTCCTAGATTTTAGGAGCACACTTCTCACTATAAAAGGAGCATGTATCCCGACTTCTTTTGGGACATCTTCTTGGAGTTTTAGCTCATGTAAAGTGAGCATTAAGTGATGGAGTTGTGATAAGCAAGCCCCTTGCTTAAGCTAGCCCCTTGCTTGCTTGTTTGTTTTCTTTTAGTAGGCATATCTATGTGTGTGCGCAGGCAGTGTTGCAACTCTCTACCCGTGAGTTGTTAGCATTGGTTCTCCCTCATATTGTATCCATTTGATGTAATTCTTGTCTCATTGGATAGCTATTAGAGTCTATTTTATGCTCAAAAATTCTCTCGAGCATTCTTTGAGTAATCTGGGAGCAACATTCAATTTTGTGAAGTTGTGTGATTGATATCTCTCTCTATGTGTAGGCTCTGTTGGAAATATTTTGCTCTCTGTTGTAAGGGCTGGTTCTCCTTCTCTATTTATCGATTTGCTATGATTTGGGTTTCATTGCGTAGCTATTAGAGTGTTCTAAAGTTAAATCAAGTTTGAGATTCATTCTCTGTATAATCTCTGAGAAAAGCTTGCTGGAGTGAAGTGAGGTCTCTGCTTGAATAGCAGTTGTGAGCATTCAACTAGCTCATGTTGTAGACATTGTTTCTCTTTGTGTAAGCATCCATTTGAAGTAAAATTTGTTTTTTTGGAAAGCTCTTGGTGTCTACTACAGGTCTACAAAAGCGCACTGAAGTTATCTGCATAAGCGCTGAAAAAGAGCACTTTTGGTGTGCAGAGGTCAAAGAAGGATACCTGTGGAGGTCATTCGCGCTTCATCGTTGCTTAGGGGTTGAGATACTTCCCCCATCAGTGGTATCAGAGCATTTGGGCATCTTGGAGGCATCACATACAAGCAAGAAGACCTCTTGGAGTTGGTGGTTGAAGATTTGCATCAACAAAAGCTTCTTGGAGGTAGCTTACATCAAAGGGGAGCTATTGTACTCAAAGTTTCAAGAGCACAAGGTGTCCATCTAAGGAAAGCTTTGGATTGAGGTACCCTCAGAGCCTCATTTTAATTTTACACACATTGGAGCATTAGCCAAGGGCTAGGTCAAGTATCAAAGACTAGATATGGGAGACTTCAACACTCAAATTGAAAAGCTAGACAAAGGGAACTATCAACATGGAGATTTAGGGTCTCCAACTATCTTATGGGCAAGGGCCTTTGGGGGTTGATTAGTGGAAGTGAAACAAGACCTCGGTTGGATGAGAATCCAACCAATGACCAGAGAAGGGCCTTTAGGGAATGGAATGAAAGAGACAAGAGGGTTATCTTTATCCTTTCCCAACACATTAGCAATAGCATGATCGGCCATATCCAAGACTTGGATTCAAGCATGAAGATATGGGAGACACTTGAAAGGCTTTATTCAACAAGCACCAAAGCAAGGAAGATCCAACTCAAGAATAAGCTCAACAACCTTAGGAAGAGCTCAGAGAGTAGCATAAATGACTACATACTTAAGGTCAAGGAGTTATCAGATGCATTGGGATCCATTGGAAGCTACGTAGAGGATGACGATCTTGTGGCTTATACTCTCAATGGTTTGAGAGATGATGAGAAGTGGAAACCCTTTACCACTTCAGTTTATGTAAGGGATAATCTTCCCGATTTTGAGCAATTGGTTGCTCTCATGGTCACCGAAGAAATGAACATAGGTGGAAGTTCAACTAAAAGCAAGGATGCACAAGTTTTCTATGCAGGTAATCAAAGGGGCAAAGGAAGACAAGGACAAGGAAGGGGCAAAGGAAGGTTTGGAGGAAGGCAAGGCCACTCAAGCAATCAAGGATATGACCAAGGCACCTCATCACAAAGAGGGAGAGGAAGATCAAGAGGAAGAGGAGGACGACATCAACAAAACAGGAATCAAGATGGCGAAGGATGTTACATATGTGGCAAGTTTGGCCACTATGCTAGAGATTGCTACCAAGGAGGAAACCAAAGGAGCTATAATCAAGGTTCTTCATACAAAGGCCAAGGTAATTATGCTTCTACAAGTTCAGAAAATGAAAATCTCTTGATGATGCACATGAATGGGAATTCAAGTAAAGTAGATAACACTTGGTATATTGATAGTGGATGTAGCAACCATATGAGTTGCAATTCTCCCTTGTTTACTAATCTACATGTTCCCAAAGGTAAAGGACATGTAGAAACAGGTGATGATACAGCCCATGAGATCCCCCATGTTGGAGATGTAGCTTTGGATGACAAGGAGGAAGGAAGATGTCTCAAGGATGACTTGCAAGCACCTTTGTTGAAAGAGGCTATCAAGTAAGGTTCAACAAAGGTGGATGCTTTGTGGAGAGCCCTAAGCAAGGTTACAAGGTCATAGCAAGAGGAAAGAAGCAAGGGAGACTCTTCACTTTGGAGGTAAATTCTCATTCCACTCAACATGTCTACTTCACATATGGAAACAAGAGGATTTCGGAGTTGGACTTGTGGCACAAGAGGATAGGTCACATCAACATACAAAGAATGAAGGAAATGCAATTCAAGAGGCTGGTTGAAGGTCTTCCCAACTTCCAAGGACAAGGTATGAAGCATTTATGTGAATCTTGTCAACTAGGGAAGCAAGCAAGACTTCCATTCAAGAAGAGTGGCTACATAAGCCAACATCCATTGGAGTTGATACATACAGATGTGTGGGGGCCAACCAAAGAGCAACCCATTGGCGCTTTGTCACTTTTATACATGATTGCACAAGGATGGTTTGGGTTTATTTCATCCAAAACAAATCAGATATGTTTACATGTTTCAAAGCATTCAAGGCAATGGTAGAAAAGGAAACAGGTACATATATCAAGAAGCTAAGGTCCGCTAGAGGGGGAGAATATTTCTCCAATGAGTTTTCTGATTTTTTAATGGATCAAGGCATCAAGAGGCAAGTAACATGTAGGTACACTCCCCAACAAAATGGAGTAGCAGAAAGAAAGAATAGATACATTGCCGAGATCGCTAGAGCAATGCTTAATGAGATGAATGTACCTAACATGTTTTGGAGTGATGCAGCAAATACCGCCGTGTATCTAATGAATAGGGCTCCTACCTCAGGGATCCATGGCTTGACACCATATCAAGCCTATTATGGTAAGAAACCTGATCTGTCCCACTTCAAGATATTTGGATGTACTTGTTATGTACATGTGCCAAGTGAATTGAGGCACAAGCTACAACCAAAGGCAGAAAAGTGTGTGTTTCTAGGATATTCAAATGATCATAAAGGTTACAGGTGCTTCAACCCAAACACAAAGGACTTGAGGATATCAAGGGATGTAGCATTTGATGAGCTACTCCCTTGGTATAAGAAGTATGATTGTATGCAGGACTATGAAGAAGAAATGCATGGACATGATGAAGAACAAATCGACCTAGAGCTAAGCGGCCCAAGGTGTTCCATCAATGAAGATAGTTCAAGCATGAACTCACCATGGAGGGGGAGATCTTCATCAAGATATGAAGCAAAATCAATCAAGAAAGGAAAAGAATCATTGGTGGAGTTGGATGAAGAAGGTAATGAAGTTGAAGATGATGAAGGACACATGATGGAGAAAGAAGCTACGTCAAAGAAAGAGATCAAGTTCCCAAGGCAAAGGAGGTTTATTCCTCCAAAAGGTGAAGAAAGGAAGTCTTCTAGAGTTAATTATCCAACTCAAAGGTTTACTTATGATTCATACATGGCAACACATTATGCATATATGAACAAAGTAGTAGAAGATCATGAGCCCGATTGCTATGAAGATGCAAGCAGGTACACCGAATGGAAAGAGGCAATGCAAGAAGAGATTGACGCACTTGAGGAAAATCAAACATGGACTCTAGTGCCCAAGAAGGAGAACATGAAGGTAATAGGTAATAAGTGGGTGTATAAAGTAAAGAGGAATTCAGATGGATCTATTTCTAGGTTCAAAGCAAGATTGGTGGCCAAGGGTTTTGCACAAACCTATGGAGTGGACTTTGAAGAGACATTCAGCCCCGTGGCAAAGATGAGCACCATTAGGACACTCATTGCAATGGCTGCTAGCAAAGGATGGAAGCTTTTCCAATTGGATATCAAGAATGCCTTTCTCAATGGAGACTTGGAAGAAGAGGTATACATGGAGCAACCACTAGGTTTTGTTCATAAAGAGTTTCCACATCATGTTTGTAGGTTGAAGAAGGCACTTTATGGCCTAAAGCAAGCTCCAAGGGCTTGGAACCAAAGATTGGTGGACTATTTGATCAAATGTGGTTACAATCAATGCAAGGCGGATCCATCTCTCTTCATCAAACAAAGAGGAGAACTTGTAGTCTACATGTGTGTGTATGTAGGTGATCTTATCATTACAGGTAATGATACAAAGGGCATTGAGGAGATCAAGGCAAAGCTTGGAAATGAGTTTAGGATCTCTGATCTTGGAGATCTTAGGTATTTTCTTGGCATTGAAGCTGTATACAAAGAAGTAGGTATTATGCTCATAGAAAGGAAGTATATTCTAGACCTACTTGAGAGGTTTGGGATGCTACATTGCAAGCCTATTTCAAATCCCATGGAAGTTAATGTAAAGCTAAGCTCCATTGATGGAGAGCCATTAGAGGATGCAACTTTTTATCGCTCTATTGTAGGCTCTTTCAACTATGCCACAATAACGAGGCCTAACATAGCATATGGAGTTGGAGTGTTATCACAATTTATGCATAGTCCAAGGACTACACACTTGCAAGCTGCAAGAAGAATGTTACGATATCTCAAGGCCACTATAAATGAAGGATTGTTCTATTCATTTGAGGATGATATGCAGGTCAAAGCTTATTCTGATGCGGATTGAGCCGGTTCCAAGGAGGATAGAAGAAGTACAAGTGGTTACCTAGTCATGCTAGGTAGCAAGATCATCTCATGGATTTCAAAGAAGCAACCCACGGTGGCATTATCTTCCACCGAGGCTGAGTATAGAGCTTTGGCTCAAGTCACATGTGAGCTAATGTGGATTAAGAAGTTATTTATGGAGCTTAATTTGCAGGTTGACACATATCCAATTTTTTGTGACAATATGAGTAGCATTCATCTAGCATCGAATCCTGTCTATCATGCTAGAACCAAGCATATTGAAGTGCACTATCACTTCATAAGGGAAAAGGTGATATCGAAGGAAGTTTCAGTACATCATATTGGTACCAAGGACCAAGATGCCGACATGTTTACAAAGGCTTTGGATGGAATGAAGATTTCAAAATTCAAGCAAAGCATCAACATGAAGGAGCTTGGATGAGGATGAAGATTTGAAGCTTGAGGGGGAGTGTTAAAAGTCAAGCTTCAAGATACAAATTCATGGGGAATCTTTTATGGACATGTGGAGCAATCAAAGGAAGCCAAAAGCCACGAGATTCTATCAAGAAAAGTCACCGAATCACTCCCCAATTCATCTCAACTAAATCCTCCAAGTTAGGAGGCTGATTTGGAAAGGTAGTTCCTAGATTTTAGGGGCACACTTCTAACTATAAAAGGAGCATGTATCCCAAATTCTTTTGGGCCATCTTCTTGGAGTTTTAGCTCATGTAAAGTGAGCACTAAGTGCTGGAGTTGTGATAAGCAAGCCCCTTGCTTAAGTTAGCCTCTTGCTTGCTTGTTTGTTTTCTTTTAGTAGGCATATGTATGTGTGTGCGCAGGCAGTGTTGCAACTCTCTACCCCTGAGTTGTTAGCATTGGTTCTCCCTCATATTGTATCCATTTGATGTAATTCTTGTCTCATTGGATAGCTACTAGATTCTATTTTATGCTCACAAATCATGTGGAGCATTCTCTGAGTAATCTGGGAGCAACATTCATTTTTGTGAAGTTGTGTGATTGATATCTCTCTCTGTGTGTAGGCTCTGTTGGAAATATTTTGCGCTCTGTTGTAAGGGCTGGTTCTCCTTCTCTATTTATCCATTTGCTATGATTTTGGTGTCATTGGGTAGCTATTAGAGTTCTCCAAAGTTCACTCAAGCTTGAGATTCATTCTTTGAATAATCTTTGAGAAAAGCTTGCTGGAGTGAAGTGAGGTCTCTGCTTGACTAGCAGTTGTGAGCATTCAACTAGCTCATGTTGTAGACATTGTTTCTCTTTGTGTAAGCATCCATTTGAAGTAAAATTTGTTTTGTTGGAAAGCTCTTGGTGTCTACTAGAGGTCTGCAAAAGCTCAGTGGAGTTCGCTGCATAAGCATTGAGTAAGAGCACTTTTGGTGTGCAGAGGTCAAAGAAGGATACCTATGGAGGTCATTCGCACTTCGTCGTTGCTTAGGGGTTGAGATACTTCCCCCATCATTAGGGACTTATCTTATTTCCTAAAGATTACTTATCTAGTTGCATCTTTTACCAAAGATGCAACTATAGAACCTAACATCCTCTTATTGACATCAAAGATCAATTGATGTTAAGGTTCAACTTTTGATTTCCATCAGTCCCTGGGATGAAACCAAATGAAAACTTATAAAAGCTTCATAGTTTTTCTTTGCATCTTTATATCTTGGCAAAACATCTATATCCTAAAGAGGTTTTGCCTTCATCATTCCTTGGTCCTATCCTATAGTATAAATTTATGTGTATTATGGGAAGAGTTCATGAATCAATTAAGATCCTCTACTTGGGCAGGGTCGACTGTCAAAATACAACACTACACCTCGCTAGCATATAAGCCAGGCTGCGAGCACCTGCTCCAGTACGGGAACACAGGTTCCCTGCCCTTCCGCCCTTCCAAACATCTTTCCTCTACCGCTTCGGTTGTCGCTACTGTAAACACTGCAGTCATAGCCAACAATGCGAGCCTCTGGGTGCACCTTTTGACAGTCGTGAGACAACGATGACGCACCAAGAAGACGATGGAAAAACTGTTATTGATTCAGAACTACGTGGTAGTTTTATACATGTGTAGCGGGTTGTTAAGCCTGACTTCATTGGATATCATTGGACTAGCTTGTGAATGTAATATCATACGTGGCAATACAATTTATTATTCCAACACCCCCCCTAAATTATAGGGCTAAGAGAGAATTTGTTTGGAGTACAAAATAAGGTGCATTGAAAGCTCTATATATGACGTTCATAACTAAACTGTGTAAAAGGTGTGTGAACAATTTTAAAGCTTATCCGAATGTTATGGTTGACTTTAAATCTGATTTTCACTAGAAAAAGACTTTGATTGTATCTTGTCATTGCTTTGCTTCCGTTGTAATTGCTCTTGAGTGAAGCATCATTGGTTGTAGAAAGATTGGAGTTGATTGGTGAAGCCTTGAGGTTTGCTTGATAAATGTTTTGCACAGGCTTGAAGACAGTAGCATTATTCCCCCGTGCAAGGCAAGAAAAGCAGCAATGGGAAATTCCAGGATTGAAAGGTAAGGTACACAGTGAAGTGTGCTCACGTAGATGCACAGGAAAGTTGTCCACCATAGGTAGTTGCAGTTTGAAGGTACAATACCCAAGAGATGTCCATGCCAAATTATTGCATCATCTGTAAACTCAAAAATGAAATAGAGAGTATGAGCAGATAGATGGTTTACTGGAGAGAGCAGTACAGTTGATTTGTTGATGAAGAACTTGCGAGGTAATATGTTCCTCATTGGTGTAGGGGTTAGCTGGAATCGGCACTCGATTTGCACTGGGTGAGGTCATTTCTGTTCTCAGAAGTAGAGGGAAAGGTCGGGGTCCCGCTGTCGTGCAGAGCTACCATGGTGGCAGTCGTGGCAAGATTTGAGCCCACATTGTTGGGTAGCATACCGGTTGATACGTAGGCGTCAGAAAAACCCTGAGGAGTGGCGTGGAGCAGGCAATCGCCAGATTCGGCTATGTATTCAGCCATGAAGAAGGCCACAATGGGCATATTTGGATGTGCTGATGTCGAGATGAAGCGCGCGTGCTGCACTAATTGTTGCGCAAGAGGCTGAAAGATTGGGGCCTTTGATGGGCCATGGCTATCGAGAGAACTAAAGGCTGCGGGTGCATGTAAATGAGCAGCACGCCCACAAAAAGGGGCTGAGAGTGATGAACCTTCCGCGTTCCCCTACTGAGCGGATGGTTGCAGGATTCCAAGTTTGTCGCATGCAGTATAAGGAAACGTAAGCGGGGATTCATCCGCCAGAGGAGCCGAGGTTGGAGAAGGAGCAGAGCTCACACAGGTGGGAAAGGTGAGTTTTTGCCCGTATGCCTTGGAGAGCACCGGTGTTATGGTGTGGAGTAGGCAGACGATAGTCTGAGCCATATAATCCTCAGAGAAGTGTGCCGCAATAGTCATAGGTGGTTGCGCGTCGAGCGCTAATGGCTGCATCAGAGGTTGCTCGATTTGAGCTGTTGAAAAAGGAGAGCCGCCAAGATGCATAGTTACATCGGGTGTCTGTATCAGATGTGCCTGCCCATAGAGGCAAAAGAAGGGACCTACGAGGCTGCCGTTGGGCGGGGAGGATGTGTGGAGTGGAGCAGTCGAAAAATCTTCCGTCAGGCAAGATGAGCGCGCGCGCGATAGAGCAGGTCTGGGGAGAGATTGCAAGGGTATTTGGACCCGATGAACGTCAGAAGCAGGTTGCAAAGCTTCTGGTAGAACCTTGTCACAGGAGACATCTGGGTGTCATACGTGAAGAGAACGGAAGGAAGGGGCCGATCGTTGCACAGATTGAGGCTGGAGTCGCAGGTTGTAAGGGCCCTTCGCTTCACTGTCGCTCCCCAGAGATTGCGCCAAGAAAAACGCCAAGAAAAACACATGACATGGCATAGAAGGCGGGAGGGGCGGTGCTTGCTGGTTGAATGGTTACGCCATGAGCTGGTAAAAACCAAGCTGTTGATTGGCCAAGGCATGCAGAGGAGGCAGATTCAGGAGATGTGTGTGTGATGTCATCACCGGTGATGAGCAGACGCCGTGATGCCAATGGGGCAGAATGAGTGTTGGTCATCATTACAGGAACGTGCGCAAGTTGGGTCCTCGATCGATTGGAGTTGCCAAACGCGTGGAATGCTGTAGACATTCGTGATGGTTCTGCATAGGCGGAGGCACGCACTGAAGCTTGTGAATCTTCTCGCCGAGGGGTGGGCGAGGCATCTCTTTGGGGTGGCTGATCAGGCCAAAAAGAGGGAACTCGACTGATGATTGGAGCAGCGCAGCGTGGAAAGGAGGGGCTTGAGCAAGCGTGCATCACTAAAGACGGGAAAGGAGCATGGAGCGAGGGGTGCGCCAAAAAGAACGCTCTGATACCATGTTCACAGTCGTGAGACAACAATGACGCACCAAGAAGACGATGGAAAAATTGTTATTGATTCAGAACGACGTGGTAGTTTTATACATGTGTAGCGGGTGGTTAAGTCCGGATTCATTGGATATCATGGAACTAGCTTGTGAATGTGATATCATACGTGGCAATACAATTTATTATTCCAAGAGCACCACCTTCCAAAATGCACATAGAATCACTCCTGTCAATTATCACAATCTTCCATTAAGAAAAACAATCTCTTTTTTTGTTTAATAAAATAAAGTTCGGTCTTAGTCTATTCTCCTGGATTTTAATTAAAATAAAGAGGAAAAGTTACAAGTGAATGGGACTAGTGCCCATGAGACCCCCAAGTCCCACAATGCAAGGGGGGAGTATGGCAAGCTAGAGGGCATTACAAATGAGGCGGATAAATCTATTATCTCCCTTATATGGGACCTATTTGGGTTTCAACTTGTTGTTTTCGAGGAGATAAATACAATGATGTCTAAACGGTGTAGATCTTTTATCTTGAGAGATTCTTTTACCTAGAAAAAACAAGGATTTCTCGATCGACCATTCCTTAGGAGTTTGGCTAGAATTGACAGCACATTGCTCCCTCCAAATCTTCCAAAGAGTCTCACCCTGATGGCATTCCACAGCCTCGATGAGCAGTCGACCATCTCATCCAACAGTTCCTATTGCCAATTGATTTGGTTTGTGAGTCTGCATACCCGCGTCACGTGATGCCAGATAACATGGGACTTGGGGCAATTGAAGAACATGTGAGCAGCACTTGCACCATGGTGGCACACCACAAATTTTGTTAGCTCTTGCATTGGACCAGATTCCCTTATGCAAGATCTGCCACATGAGAGCAGACTTTTTAATCTCAATTAGGGGGTGCCAAATAGACATGAACTTTAGTTTAGTCCGAGAAAGGCGCCACGTCTTGGTAAGGGTGTGATTAACATCTAAGCTCTCTTTGAAGTTGGGGATTCTGGATATTTTCTTACCATTGCCCCAATTGAGGCCCTCTAGGCAAGGAATATCCTATCGCCAGAGAAGGCAGGTAGTTGAGCGATCCCACGCTAAACACCTGCCTTATAGAAGAGTCCATTCCTCAAGGGTAACTCTATGTCTCAGGTTTGATTCTTCGAACCTAATCCACTGGCTGCTCTCTTATTTCCAGAGTTGTTTCTACTCTTTGGACCCCTTGTTCCATAACCACTTTGCAGTTTGGAGGTTCCAAGGCTCCATCCCCTAATGCCACTAATTGGGAACCAAATGAGCCATTTTGTCTTATCCCAGCTGCCCACTCATCACTGATTCTGATGAATTATTTAGCCTTGTTCCAACTCTTCCATAAAGAACATATGAGGCGAGAGTGTTTAGGGGACACCGGGTTGGGGGGAGAACAAAAGCGTGAGAACCCCTATGTCCTTCCAACTAGGATGGCCAACTAAGGTAAGGTCATCCATGTTTCTGAATATCAATTTAGCCCAAGAGGACTCACTATTGCTCCAAGCCTTGATAATCCACTTTGCCGCCAGCTTGTTCGCCAACCCAACGATATCCAAAATACCCAAGCCCCCTAAGTCTTTCGAGCTAATGCAAGTTTCCCATTTGATTTTGGGAATCCTCCTCTTGTTGGGGTCCCAAGTCCAAACAAAGTTTCTGCAGATTCTTTCCGCTTTGGCCAACTCTTTCTCCTTAGGTCTCCAACATGAGATGAAGTAAATAGTCGTTGAAAGCATAAATGTGTTAACAACCATAGCACGTCCTACCAAATTGACCTGCATACCTTTCCAATGATTTAGTTTGATATCCAGCTTCGCTAGCACCCAGTTCCATGGTTGGTCCATTATAATGTCAAAGCCCATCGGAATGCCGAGGAGATGGAAGACTTGACCTCTAGGGATAACTTGATGCCCCTGATCTAACAACAATTGCGGTGGAGGTCCACGGATTGCTCTGAAAGTAGTTTTAACATGGTTCATTTTGGTGTCGAGACAACTCCAGAACACCTCAATGTTGTTCATATCATTATGTACAAAGGCAGTCATGTCATCAGCAAAGAGTCTAGCAATCATTTGGTCGTGATTTAGAGGTAGAAAAATACCGTTGAGATTGCCAGAGTCCATGTGCTGCTTTAGTAGGCGATTGAGGCCGTGCGAGGTGATATCGAAGAGTAGTGGAGCCAGAGGGCAGCCTTGCCTTATAGATCTTTTTAAACGTATGGGCTCAGAGAGCTTACCCTGGATATTTATTCTAGTTGAAGCATTTCCAAAAAGAGTGGAAACCATCTTCGTGAACTTTTGCCTGCATCCAAGGTCTTTTAGTGATTGAAGAATAAAGTCCCATTCCAATCTATCATACGCTTTGTCGAAGTCGATCTTAATAAATATCAGATCTTGTGCAGACTCCTCAGCAAACGCAAGGCCTTCCCAAATATCGACAATTGCTTCAAATATACATCTACCTTTGATAAAACCTTTATGGTCCTCACAAATCCATGACTTTAAATGACGAGATTTCGCTGGTGATAACTTTGGCAATTATCTTGTATCCAGTTTGGAGCATGGTAATCGGCCGCCAATTTTAAATTTTGTTCTTATCTCCCTTTTTGTGCATTAACTTGATGACACCATTATTAAGACACCCAGGGAGAGCTCCGAAGGAGAGAGCCTCTTGGCACACCAAACATAGTGGGGTGGCCACCTCATGCTTGAAGGACTTGAAGAGCTCATTGGTGAGGCCATCAGGAGCCGGACCTTTCCCATTAGGAAGAGCATCAATAACCTCGATAATTGCATTCTTAGAAATGTTAGCATCCAACAGAGAATTCATGTTCTGAGGGATTCTAGATTGAGCAACCCTCGAGATGGTTGCCATGGAGTCACACTTGTGCACGGAAAGCGGAGTCAAGAGCCCGAGAAGATGGGTAAAGTGCTCAACGATGATAGATCTTTTCTCAACTTCTCTGCTACATTCGATCCCATTGTTATCGCCCAAGAAGGAGATAGATTCCCTAGCTTGTTTCTTTTTGAGGATCTTCCCAGCCCACCAATCTTTGAATAATATTTGAAGATTTTTCCTTTGAACTTCCTCCTCGAATCTTAGTCTTCCCTTGATTTTAAAAAGACCTTTTTGCCATCTCAAGTTACCTTTATTCACTTCTTCTTCAAGACTTGAGAGCCTCTGGTACACCATTTCTCTTCTTTTTTTTTTCGGATATCTCTTATAGCCTTATGAGTCCTGATCAGAATTTATCGAGTTCTTTTGCACCACGGGGGAGTAGGCTTCGGGGGAACCTCCATTAAAGAAAACAATCTCTTGCTAAATCTGAAGCTCGGGGGAGTAGGCTTCGATTGAACCTCCATGAAAAAAAAATATATAAAGGAGTTGCAAAGATGAAGCAAGAGAGGATAGAACTATGGATAAGCTACCTTTAAACACGTATCCTTTGAGCATGGCGAGTTCTCACAGAAGGCATAAGGGTGGCACAATCATACAGGAAATACATTTTCCACAATTTACCAACAGATTGATCTCATCATTTTGTATCTTGGAGCTTATGGTTTCAAAACATATATGTATGCATCTGAATGTATGCATGTATGTATGTATTTGTTTGTATGTACATTTTCATGTATTTATGTATGCATGTACGTATATCTTTATGAAAGTACATAACTATGTAGCCATGTATGTATGTAGTCATATAATATGCATGCATGCATGTATGTGTGTAGAGACAGTACATGTACGCATCCATGTCTAGCTATTTATAAAAATAAGAAAAAAGAAAGAAAGGGAGAAGTATACGTTAGTAGAGAGATTGCCTTACGTGTCACTAAAGAAGTTACTATCCATCTATGCACATATGCATGTGTAGCACCCGTACTTCTCTCTCCCCCGTTTCATCCATCTATTCCTCGTTTTGCTCCATCAGCGCCCCATCTTCTTTTGTGCAGAAATCCACCCCTTCAGCTCTGTCTCTGTTTCTCCTTGGAGCTGGAGCTAAGGTGGCCTCTTTGTCGATCTTTCAAGATTTCATTCTTCTCTCTCCTCCCCTCCTCACCTTGCAACCCTCCCCTCTCTCTCTCTCTCTCTCGCTCTCTCTCTCTCTCTCTCTCTCTCTCTCTCTCTCTCTCTCTCTCTCTCTCTCTCTCTCTCTCTCTCTCTCTCTCTCTCTCTCTCTCTCTCTCTCTCTCTCTCTCTCTCTCTCTCTCTCTCTCTCTCTCTCTCTCTCTCTCTCTCTCTCTCTCTCTCTCTCTCTCTCTCTCTCTCTCTCTCTCTCTCTCTCTCTCTCTCTCTCTCTCTCTCTCTCTCTCTCTCTCTCTCTTCTCTCTCTCTCTCTCTACCCCCGCCCCGCAACCCTCCACCACCCCGCCCCGCTGCCCTCCACTCCCTCAGACCCGCACCCCCGCCCCAACACCTCTCTCCACCTTCCCCATAGCCCCACGTCCTCCTGCCCCGCCACCTCCTCTTCCCCGCCTCTTCCCTCGCCAACCTCTGTCTTCAATTTCTAGCCTTTGAAGGGCAATCATCTAAACAAATAATAAAACATTTGGAAAGGATAAGTTTCTGATCTTTGAGGTGATAAGAAGGTCTCCAGCATCAATGAATAAAGGAGTTTTCCGGACTCTTTTGTGCATGGACATATGGAGCAAAAAGGCAACAACTTCAAGGTCCTAAGCTATTATCTCTCCAGATTTCTCTTGCAGGTAGGCGAAAGGAGGTCCAACTTTCAGATGGTCAAAAGCTACTCCTAAGGGTCATTACAACACCACGGGCCACACATCATGAGATCTCAGTTTTCATGCAAAAGTCACACTAAAGGTGTAAATGGTAAATGTAAAAGCAAAAAAAATGACTGTTGCGGCCAACCATTCATGATGACTGCCTATTTTTTAGGATCCAATTCAAGACTTGTGGCAAATTTGATCTACCCCTCTAATTTTGGGCAATCAATCAGTGGATGATCAGTGGACGTGAGGAATCGGTAAGGCCCTTTTGGCCTATTGGGGCCTATAAAAGCAATAGACTTGTGTTCATTTGGCATACATTCAGATACACACATATATTTATATGTGTACAGGGGTCCTCTCTTTGCACTCTGTGGTTACGAGCCTACTATAGGAAGTTACTCCGTGGTGTGGATATAGAGCATGGGGTTCCCAGTGGAGGGCTAATAGCACTATAGTGTGAAGAGAGTGGCCTGGCCTTGTATTTCAGTGTGACTGACTGGTATTTTTATGCTCTTTTCCTTAGAGCAATTCTTCAGACTTTGTATTGATCAAGGCTAACGTGCATCTAGCTACGATCATTGTATGGATTGGACGAATCTCTTGTGATGAATGTGTTTAGTTTTGGAGTGGCATGCTAGCCCAGAGCATCAACTTAGAGCATTTCTCTTGCCTATGTTGTAATCATTCGTTCGAACTAAGGAGTGACTGGTCTTCCTTCATTATCAGTTGTCATTAATATTTTCTTGAGTATTCAAAACTCTGTGCAATCATTGATATCTGCCTGCTCACAAAAGTGTTAAACGGTATATTTCCCTAAGGAGAACCTCCCTTGAGTAGGTGAAGTACTGGAGTGCTTGCTGCATGCTCTTGTTAAACGTAGATACCCCACTACCTCCTCTACAGTTTGGCATGCACGGTGAGACCCTTGCATTTCTTTGAGAGGCCCTGAGGATAGTAATAGCCTTCTTCTCACTATTTTTTGCAATTGCAAGTAGGTACATGACCCATATGCGAGCAGATAAGGAGCCTCTTCGTGTACGAAGGAGCCTTAACAAGTCAGCTATCTCTTTCAATAGTGAACCTACATCCCCTCCACCCTCCTTGAATTTATCTATTGATTTGGGTGCGACACCAGTGTCAAAAGAGAAGCATAGGAGAACATTAGACTTATCCTCAGATACGTCAGAAGAAACACTAGTGCAAATGGATGATCTCTCTCATTTACTCTCCAGACTCAATATCAAGTTCCCTACCTTCAAGGGACAAGCTTATGAGGATGCTGATGATCATGTGAGGAGGTTCATCTCCTTATGCCCTAGACGAGGTTTGCAGAATAGAGAGGATGCAATGTTGGCACTCTTCACATCCACATTGGAAGGCCTTGCTGACAAATGGTACAATCAATATGCAGATGGCCACTTTGCTACATGGGAGGCTTTGAAGATGGCATTCTCACAGATATTTTGACCAAGTGACTCCTCCGAAAGAGCTCTAGATCAGCTAGAAAACTTAAGGCTGAGACCAGGTGAATCCTTTCATGAACTTCACACTAGGACAAAAGCACTTGTTGCATGTCTGCCACATGCTCCAGGTGATTTGTTGGTTAAGAAATGGATAGAAAAAGCTCTGCCCAGGTCATCTCAGCAGAATTTCCGTGAGGCTCTAAGATTGGATGCAACCCTTAATGATTTTGTTGCAGCGGCGTCACACATTGAAGAAGCTAGGTAAATTTTGAATAGGATACACAACCAAATTATGCTGCAGAACTAGACCCTATTGGGCAACTGAGGAAGGAACTAGAGGCATTGAGAATGCAACAAAATCAACAAGAAGAGAAGGTCTTGCCACCACTGTGTCGCACTGATGATGAAGTAGCCCAGCTTCGCCGTGAGTTAGAAGATTTGTGGACCACTCAGGATATAAGAAGGCGGATTTGGTGTACAATATGTAACGACAATGGACATTCCAATGCTAATTGCCCTAACAGGGTAAGCTGTCAATTTTGCAAAAAGGATGGTCATGAAGCTAGAGACTGTTACTACCTCAAGGGTACACAACAACAAGGTAACCCTCAAGCTTTGGATTCATATTATGCTAGTCCTTCAAATGCACCCAATAGAGAGGAAAATCGTATGTCAACATTGTCCAAAGGCCAAGGATCATTATACCAAAGACTGCCCAAGAAGCCATCTTGCTCCAATCCACATGATTGCAGTCTCTCCACAGGAAGAAGGTATGACCACTCAATGTTATGCTGTTTCATCCTCTACAATGCCCATGATGACTAGAGCCAGACAAGCAACAACTATTCGTAGAGAGGAACAATAAGGATTCTAGGATAAAGAGGAGGAAAAGAAGGCTGGGTGGAAGGGCCAAGCAGAAATGGAAGGAGCTTATGAAAGGATGGCTACTTCTCTAAGGGGCCAACGAACAAGTCTGCAAGAAGACACTCATGAGGTAAACATTGAACAGATCTTGAAAGGTTTTCATCACAAGGTTAGTCTGTAGAAGCTTATAAGGATGGATTAAAAAATGGTATCAATTTGATGCCAGATTTCACAATGAAGAAACTGAATTTCAACCCCACCAAGATGGCACCATTCACAGTTACACTAGCAGATCAACATCGGGTTGTGCCTCTTGGCATTATTGAAAAGGTACTGATGATAGTACAGGGTTGCCAATTTGTGCTGGATTTTGTTGTTATTGCACTTCCACATGAGACTTCCTATCCTTTAATCTTGAGGAGACCTTGGCTAAGGCAAGCAAAAGCTTTTCAAGATTGGGCAAAAAACAAACTGTGGATTTCAACGAGCACCAATAGCCAACTGCAGCTACACTTGGAAGAAGGATTGGACTCAAGGAAAACTACTGGGTTTACTGTGGACACTCAGGTAATGCCCTCTCTACCCCAAGAAGAAGATACATTATTGAATTGGATGATGGAAGTGCAGTGTTGCACGGTGGAAATCAATGAAATAGAGGAAGAAATTGCAGATGAAGGGGTTGCAGGAAAAGGCCATGAAGCTCACAAGGAGTTAAAGAATGAGAGTTTTCAGGAGAATACAACCTTTGATGGGGTAACAAATATAGAAGTATCAGAGAAGGAAAGTTATGAGCCTGAATGCAGAGAAGATCTTCCTTTTACGGAAATACCTCAAGGATGGACCAGAGAACATATTGCAGAATATAAGCTAAAGTCCACTCGTGCATAGAGTGGAGATGATTTCTCAAGTACGTCTATTCGTGAAACACTGGTTCAAGAAGTAAATCTAGGAGATGAAGAGAACCCTCAAGTAGTCCACTTGGCCTCTTGGCTATGGCATTATCCTCCTTTACTAAAGAAGGTAACTTCTTTACTTTTTGCTTACAAAAATGTCTTCGCATGGTCCTACAAAGATCTAATAGGGATACAAGAGGAGCTTGTATTACATCGGATACCCTTAGTTGAGGGAGCCGCACCTGCAAGAAGTAGGCCATATCGACTCAATCTAGAGTATGCAGAGGCGGTAAAAGTGGAAATTACAAAACTAGAAGAAGCAGGTATATTTGTTCCAATAGAACATTCCAGGTGGCTTTCTTCTATGGTTATTGTACCCAAGAAAAATAGTGGAAAAATAAGAGTCTGTGTTGATTTTTGTGCGTTAAATAAAGTGACTGTTCAAGATGGATTTCCTCAACCCTTTACAGAGCAAGTACTTGAGGAAGTAGCCGGTCACACTTTGTATAGCTTCTTGGATGGTTTTAGTGGCTACAATCAAATAGTGATCCATCCTGATGATAGGGACAAAACAGCCTTTGTTACTCCATGGGGCTCTTATTTCTATACTCGCATGGCTTTTGGATTGAAGAATGCACTAGCTTTATTTAATAGAACAATGTATCTAATATTAGGCAAGTGGTTAACAACCTTTCTTCGCATTTTTATGGATGAATTTTTAGTATTTTCAGGCACAGATAGAGAGCAGCAATTCAAGATTTCCATGATCATTCGGAAAATCTAAAAGAAATCTTTGAGCAATGTCTCAAAACAGGTTTGAAATTAAATCTTGCTAAATGTCATTTTTTGGTCACCAAGGGCACTCTTCTTGGTCACATAGTATCTGATGAAGGGATAACGGTTGACCGTGCAAAGGTTACTCCTATTCTGTCTATGCCTATTCCACAAAGCCCAAAGGAAGTGCAAAGTTTTTTGGGCCATGCAGGATACCATAGACGACTCATACGAATGTATTCAAAAATAGCTAAGCCCTTCTCAGGGCTTACCAGTAAAAAGCTCCCCTTCTCATGGAGGGGTGAAGTTGAGAAAGCATTTTGTGAACTAAAATTAAGGCTATGTACTACTCCACTTTTAAGTGTTCCTAACTGGTCATCAGAGTTTCATGTGCATACAGATGCAAGTCTTCATGCCGTTGGTGCAGTTCTAGCTCAACCATCATCACACAATGTTGACAGACCTATCTCCTATGCCAGTAGATTACTCACCAAGGCAGAAACGAACTATAGTACAACAAAAAGGGAAGGCTTGGCTATTGTATTTGCTCTTTAGAAGTTTTGGCATTACCTTCTCGGTGTACATTTTATAGTCATATCTGACCATCAGCCCTTGAAGCACTTGATAAACAAGCCTAGAGTAGCTAGAAGGATTTGGAGATGGTTACTCCTCTTTCAAGAATTTAACTGTGATATTCAGATTAAGCCAGGAAGGGAGCACTACATGGCAGATCAAGTGTCCAGGACTGCAATGAGCGAGAAGGCAACAGGTATTAATGATGAACTGGTGGATAGTAATCTCTTCCTAGTAGCAATTCAGACTGATTGGTATGATGGAATTCTTAGTTTTCTTACTACTGGAAAACTCCCACAGCATTTGAAACCTATAAAAAAGAGAAGATTACTCCTTAAAACCAAAGCGTACTCACTTATAAGTGGAAATTTATATAGATATTGTCAGGATGGTATCTTGAGAAAGTGTGTTTATCCAGAAGAGGTAACCCCTTTGCTTGAGGCAGCACATAGTGAAGGGCATCTAAAGGGGGAAGAATTGGCTCATAGAATCATCAACAAGGGACTATGGTGGCCTCATATTTACAAGGATGCAATCAAGTTTGCTAAAGAATGCCACATTTTCCAGAGATGTGCTCCCACGCCAACCAGATTGAATTTCCAACCATTAGTCATATCTACAGGATGGCTCCCATTTGAACGATGGGGTCTTGATTTCATAGGACCAACCAGTCCAACGCGTCAACTTGAAGGTAAGAAGTATATTTTGATGGCCACATGTTATGCAACTAAATGGATAGAGGCTAAAGCTACTATGGACTGCACGGCGTTAAGAGTAGCTAAGTTCTTGTATAAACATATTTTCTCAAGATTTGGTTGCCCACTCGAAATCACTAGTGATAGGGGAACACATTTTGTAAATCAACTGCTCCAATTTGTATTTGACAGGTACAAGGTCTTCCATAAAAAATCTTGTGCCTACTATCCAAGGGAAAATGGCCAAGTAGAGAGCTCCAATAAGATTTTGATGGGGTTGCTGCACAAATAATCCTTCGATCATCAAAGCTTCTGGCCATAAGCACTGATCGGTGCAATTTGGGCTTTCAGAACTACAAAGAGGGGAACCACTGGAGAGAGTCCATTTCGCTTAGTATATGGAAAGGAGGCATTGGCACCATTTGAGTTTATCATCAAAAAAGAAATTGGAGCCAAAACCATTGGAATTGAACCTCCCATTAGGAGACTGGTAGCATTAGAAGAATATAGAGAAGGAGCAATGCAAAAACTTCAGGTAACACAAGAAGAGCGCAAGAAACTACATGACAGGTATCTTAGGTCCAATGAAGTACAGGAAGGATCCATGGTTTTAGTGCATCAGGTCCCAGCAGTTTCAACCAAATTGGCACCCAAATGGATAGGACCATATAGGGTGATCAAGGTATTACCACATGGAGCAATGCATTTGGAGGATTTGCAGGGTAAGTGGATACCCCTGATCAATATCTCGAGAGTGAAATAAGCTGATAAAGAGAAAGTTGCACCAAGACGGCGCAAAAACTTGATGTGGGGGTCTGTAGAACCCGTACTTCTCTCTCCCCTCTTTCATCCATCTATTCCTCGTTTTGCTCCATCACTGCGCCATCTTCTTTTGTGCAGAAATCCACCCCTTGAGCTCTATCTCTCTTTCTCCTTGGAGCTGGAGCTAAGGTGGCCTCTTTCTCTCCTCCCCTCCTCACCCTCTAACCCTCCTCTCTCTCTCTCTCTCTCTCTCTCTCTCTCTCTCTCTCTCTCTCTCTCTCTCTCTCTCTCTCTACCACCCCACCTCGCAGCCCTCTACCACCCCGCCCTGCAGCCCTTCACTCCCTCAGACCCACACCCCCGCCCCACCCTCCCTCCACCTTCCCCACAACCCCACCTCCTCCTGCCCCGCCACCTCCTCTTCCCCGCCTCTTCCCTCACCTACCTCTCTCGTCAATTTCTGGCCTATGAAGGGCAGTCATCTAAACAAATAATACAACATGTCGAAAGGATAAGTTGCTGATCTTTGAGGTGATAAGAAGGTCTCTAGCATCAATGAATAAAGGAGTTGGCCGGACTCTTTTGTGCAGGGACATATGGAGCAAAAAGGCAACAAATTCAAGGTTCTAAGCTATTATATTTCCGGATTTCTCTTACAGGTAGGCGAAAGGAGGTCCAACTTTCAGATGGTCAAAAGCTACTCCTTAAGGTCATTACAACACTACGGGCCACACATCATGAGATCTCAGTTTTCATGCAAAAGTCACACTAAAGGTGTAAATGGTAAATGTAAAAGAAGAAAAAATGATTGTTGCCGCCAACCATTCTTGACGACTGCCTATTCTTTAGGATCCAATTCAAGACTTGTGGAAAATTTGATCCACCCCTCTAATTTTGGGCAATCAATCGGCGCATGATCAGTGGATGTGAGGAATCGGCAAGGCCATTTTGCCCTATTGGAGCCTATAAAAGCAATAGACTTGTCTTCATTTGGCATACATTCAGATACACACATATATTTATATGCATACAGGGGTCCTCTCTTTGCACTCTGTGGTTATGAGCCTACTGTAGGAAGTCACTCTGTGGTGTGGATACAGAGCGTGGGCTTCCCAGTGGAGGGCTAATAGCACTATAGTGTGAAGAGAGTGGCCTGGCCTTGTCTTTGAGTGTGACTCAGTGGTATTTTTATGCTCTTTTCCTTAGAGCAATTCTTCAGACTTTGTATTGATCAAGGCTAACCTGCATCTAGCTGTGATGATTGTATGGATTGGACAAATCTCTTGTGATGAATGTGTTTAGTTCTAGAGTGGCATGCTAGCCCAGAGCATCAACTTAGAGCATTTCTCTTGCCTATGTTGTAATCATTCATTTGAACTAAGGAGTGATTGGTCTTCCTTCATTATCAGTTGTCATTAATATTTTCTTGAGTATTCACAACTCTGTGCAATCATTGATATCTGTCTGCTCATAGAAGTGTTAAAGGGTATATTTCCCTAAGGAGAACCTCCCTTGAGTAGGTGAAGTACTGGAGTGCTTGCTGCATGCTCCTGTTAAACGTAGATACCCCAGTACCTCCTCTACAGCGTGTATGTATGCACATGTGCATGTATGTTTGAACATGTGCATGTATGTATTTATGTATGTGTTATGTATGTATGCATGCATGTATGTATGTGTGTGTGTATGTATGTATGAATGTGTGTGTATGTATGTGTGTATGTATGTATCTATGTATGTATGCATGTATGTAGGTATGTATGTATGTACATATTTCTTAATGCTTGCATGTATGTATCACTATATGTATGCATGCATGCATGTACATATGTGTGTATGAGTCTATCCATTTTTTCGTCCATGTATCTACCTACCTATCTATCTGTCTATCTACTTATCTATCTATCTATCCATCTATATATCTACCTACCTATCTATCTATCTATTTATCTATCTATCTATCTCTCTATCTCTCTGTCTATTTATCTATCTATCTATCTATCTATCTATTTATCTGTATATAGAGCTATCTATCTATCTCTTTATCTATTTATCTATCTATCTATCTATCTATCCATCTATTCCAATTGAAAGCACCATATTAATGAGACATTCCATTATCATGAGCCGTTTAAAGGATGATTCCATATATACCATTACGAAAGAATAAATGTTCAATTAGGGTACTATTATACACATTGGTGGAGTTCTAGGTAGTTCGCATTGTTTTTCGCACAATTTAAATTTGATATTATCATGAGCAATCCTTAAGCTACATAAATAAAATGGGAGACTTGCAAACATAATATGAAGTTTTCTTAACATGTTCCATCATCAACTGTAATGAAGTACTTGCATAAATACATTTCCTCTTGTATGTTCAATTACATCATTGATTTTGTGGCTGTTTTCACCCTTTTAGAAATTCTCAAAATATCTCCTTGTAGGTCATCTATCTCATAATTTTGTAAAATAGTTTCTTTAGCTCATACATATATAGTGGATAGTGCATTCATCATATACTTCACATAGTGTAGAATTCTCAATTAAAGCACTTAGACTTGCTCGATAGAAAGGAACATTTCTTTGTAATTCTAGTCTCACAAAAAAAAAATTCTGATTTCTCCTCATTCTTCTAGTTCACTCAAATACTATGGGATTCGATGTAACAAACATATTCATTGAAGGAAAAAGTCCTTCTAAATTTCTAAAATTCAAATGGATTTTCAATATATGCTTTTCTTTGAAAATTAGGAGGCACGTTAAGAAGAAATTATAGTTCATTAAGTTGTGCACATGCGAGCTTGAACACTCACTCTTTCAATAAGATCACATTCTTAGTCTATCTATTCATGGAGAATGCACTCTCTCTGTTCTATCATATTTCTACCTGTAGTTAGGCATATTTGTACACACACAAGATGAGTGAATTCTAGTATAGTCTATATAAACCTAAGATTTGTTTCTTTTCATTCAACTTTGGTCTCCTCTCAATCATGCTTTCAAGATTTTCTTATATTTCAAAGGTGCGCAAAATTTGGAGCTTAAGTTTTAACTCGGGTTCATTCCCTATGAAATCTCTAGATGTGGTTAAATTAAAGAATTCATTCCATGAATCCCGTCATTTTAGGATTCAAAGTCCCCACATACATGGTATTCCGATGTTGCAAAGCCTTGGAGACATCTAACCTATGGTTGAGGAAGAGATTGGAGTTGTATAACATATCACATGAGCAATTACACAAAGAAAGTAAATTCAAAGAAACAAAGGAGGTTGCAAAGATGAAGCGAGTGGAAACAGAGCTATGGTACAACCTACTTGGCAATACATATTCTTTGAGCATGGTGAGTCCTCATGGATAGTATCATGGTGGAACAATGATATAGGAAACACATTTTACACAACATACCTAAAGGAAAGCAGCATAAGCCCGATTCTAGCTCTTTGAATATGTCAAATAGACCTTGTACGCTTGTTGTTTGTGCAATAAACCCAATCGTTACTTTTGAACATCAGCAAGAAACATTTAATGCAACATAGATAACATGCACCTTTAATAGCTCACAAAAAGCTTCTAAATATGGATGGAAGTTATGAGTTCAAACACTCAAAGCAACCACCACAATTACAATTGGAAAAATTCGTCTTATGGGAGTGTCATACATAGGTTTGACTTGCTAAAATGCATAAAATCCCTAATTTATATCAAGCAAAAAAGGAGCAATAGCCTTAAAACAGATTGGATGCCATTCTGATATTACAGGGATACATAGAAGATGACCCCGAGATTGTAAGATTTATCGAAATCTACTAAACCAAATGCCATTGATATTTGAACATACAAACTAGACAGTGACACCTACTTAAACATTTGATTTGGAGCTCTATAATAACAAGACTAGCAACCTTTGCAATGTGGGATCCAATGTAACAAAGCAATGTGGGATCCAATGTAACAAACATATTCATTGAAGGAAAATGTCTTTGTAAATTTCTAAACTTTAAAATCCATGTTCAACATATGCTTCTCCTTGAAAATTAGGGGGCACTTTTTGAAGAAGTTATAGTTCATTAACCTGTATACATACGAGCTTGAACATTCACTGTTTTAATAAGATCACATTGTTAGTGTGTGTTCATGGAAAACCGACTCTCTCTATTCTGCCGCATTTCCACCTATAGCTAGCCATATTTCTACACACACATGATGAGTGAATTCTAGCATAGTCTATATAAACATAAGGCTTTTTTCTTTTCATCCAACTTTGGTTTGTTCGCAATCATGCGTTCAACATTTTGTTATATTTCAAATGTGTCCAAAGTGTGGAGCTTGAATTTTGGATAGGCTTCATTCCATATGCAATCTCTAGATGTGGTCAAATTGAAGAGGTAATTCGACGAATCCCATCATTGTACGATTCAAACTTCCCACATACATGGTATTATGATGTAGCGTTGGAGACATCTAATCTATGGTTGAGAAAGATATTGGAGTTTTACAACATGTCACATGAGCTATTACACAAACAAAGTAAATTCAAAGAAACAAAGGAGGTTGCAAAGATGAAGCGAGAGGATATAGAACTATGGGACGACCTACCTTTCAACACATATACTTTGAGCATGGGGAGTCCTCATAGAGGGTATCACGGTTGAACAATGATATAGGAAACATGTTTTACACAGCACACCTAAAGCAAAGCAGCATAGGACCAACCCTAGCTCTTTGAATATGTAAAATACGCCTTGTAGGCTCATTTTTAGTACAATAAAACCCAACGGCTACTTTCAAACATCAAGAGGAACAAGTTGATGCAAAATAGATAACTTGCACCTTGACAAGCCCACAAAAACCTTGGCAAGCTAGAGGGCATTACAAATGAGGCTGATAAATGTATTATCTCCCTCATGTGGGACCCATTTGGGTTTGAACTTGTTGTTTTCAAGGAGATAAATACAATGATGTCTAAACGGTGTAGATCTCTTATCTCCAGAGATTCTTCTACCTAGAAGAAACAAGGATTTCTCGATCGACCATTCCTTAGGAGTTTCGCCAAAATTGACAGCATATTGCTCCCTCCAAATCTTCGAAAGAGTCTCACCCTGATGGAACTCCACAGCCTCTATGAGCAACCGACCACCTCATCCAATAGCGTCTGTTGCCAATTGATTTGGTTCGTGAGTTTGAATACCTGCATCACGTGATGCCAGATAACACGGGACTTGGGGCAATCGAAGAACATGTGAGCTAAATCTTTGATGCATCGATGGTAGCACTTGCACCATGGCAGCACACCACAGATGTTGTTAGCCCTTGAATTGGACCAGATGACCATATCCAAGATTTCCCACATGAGAAAAGACTTTTTGATCTCAATTAGGGGGTGCCAAATAGACATGAACTTTAGTTCCCATCAAAGTTTGGTCCAAGAAAGGCACCACCTCTTGTTAAGGGTGTGATGAACATCTAAGTCCTCTTTGAAGTTGGGGATTGTGGATATTTTCTTACCATTGCTCCAATTGAGGCCCTCAAAGCAAGGAAGATCTTGTCGGCAGAGAATGTGGGTAGATGAGCGGTCCCACGCTAAACACCTGCCTTGAAGAAGAGTCCATTCCTCGAGGGTAACTCTATGTCTTGGGTCTAAGTCTTCGAACCTAATCCACTGCCTGGTCTCTTGTTTTCGGAGTTGTTTTCACTGTTTGAACCCTTTGTTCCATAACAACTTTGCAGTTTGGAGTTTCCAAGGCACCAGCCCCCTAATGCCACTGATTGGGAACCAAATGAGTCATTTTTTCTTATCCCAGCCGCCTACTTCCACTCATCGCTGATTTTCTGATGAATTGTTTGGCCTTGTTTCAACTCTTCCATAAAGAACACATGAGGCCAACTAAGGTAAGGTCCTCCATGTTTCTGAATATCAATTTAGCCCAAGAGGACTCACTATTGCTCCAAACCTTGATAAGCCACTTTGCCGCCAGCTTCTCAGCCAACCCAACGATATCCAAAATACCCAAGCCCCCTGAGTCTTTCGAGCTAATCCAAGTTTCCCATTTGATTTTAGGAATCCCCTTCCTATTGGGGTCCCCAGTCCAAAGGAAGTTTCTACAGATTCTTTCCACTTTGGCCAACTCCTTCTCCTTAGGTCTCCAACACGAGAAGAAGTAAATAGTCATTGAAAGCATAAATGTGTTAACAACCATAGCATGTCTTGCCAAGTTGACTTGCATACCTTTCCAATGATTTAGTTTGCAATCCAACTTGGCTAGCACCTAGTTCCATCATTGGTCCATTGTGATGTCAAAGCCCATCGGAATGCCGAGGATATGGAAGACTTGAACTCTAGGGATAACTTGACACCCCTGATCTAACAACAATTGGGGTCGAGGTCCACAGATTGCTCTGAAATCAATTTTAGCATGGTTGATTGTTTAATGTGATGCCACACAAAAGGTGTTGATGCAACTCTAGAACGACTCAATGCTATTCATATCATTATGTACAAAGGCATTCATGTCATTGGCAAAGAGTATATCAATCATTTGGCCATGATTTAGAGGTAGGGAAAGACCCTTGAGATTGTCAGAGTCCATGTGATGCTCTAATAGCCGATTGAGGCCGTGCGAGGTGATAGCGAAGAGTAGTGGAGCCAGACGGCAGCCTTGCCTTATAGATCTTTCTAAACGTATGGGATCAGAGAGCTTACCATTGATATTTATTCTAGTTGAAGCATTTCCAAGCAGAGTGGAAACCATCTTCGTGAACTTTTGGTTGCATCCAAGGTCTTTTAGTGATTGAAGAATCAAGTTCCATTCTAATCTATCATACGCTTTGTCGAAGTCGATCTTAATGAATATCAGATCTTGTCCAAACTCCTCAGCAAATGCAAGGCCTTCCCAAATATCGATAATTCCTTGAAGTATACATCTACCTTTGATAAAACCTTTTTTGTCCTCACCAATCCATGACTTCAAATGACAAGAGATTTTGTTGGCAATAACTTTGGCAATTATCTTGTATCCAGTTTGGAGCATGGTAATCGGTCGCCAATATTCAATTTTGTTGTTATCTCCCCTTTTGTGAATTAACTTGATGACACCATTATTAAGACACCCATGGAGGGCGCCGAAGGAGAGAGCCTCTTGCCACACCAAACGTAGTGGGGTGGCCACCTTATGCTTGAAGGACTTGAAGAACTCATTGGTGAGGCCATCAAGACCCGCACTTTTCCCATTGGCAAGAGCATCAATAACCTGGATAATTTCGTTCTTAGAAATGTTAGCATGCAACAGAGAATTCATGTTCTAAGGGATTCTAGATTGAGCAACCCTTGAGATGGTTGCCATGGAGTCACACCTATGCGGGGAAAGAGGAGTCGAGGCCCCGAGAAGATGGGTAAAGTGCTCAACAATGATAGATCTGTTCTCAATTGCTGTGCTACATTCGATCGCATTGTTATCGACCAAGAAGGGGATAGATTCCCTAGCTTGTTTCTTTTTGAGGATTTTACACATCTTGTGGATGGTTTTTCGGGCTTCCCCGCCCACCAATCTTTGAAGAATATTTGAAGATTTTTCCTTTGAACCTCCTCCTGGAATCTTAGTCTTCCCCTGATTTTCAAAAGACCTTTTTGCCATTGAAGGTTACCTTTGTTCAGTTTTTCTCCAAGACGTGAGAGCCTCCGGTACACCATTTCTCTTCTTTTTTTTTTGGATGCCTCTTATAGCCTTATTAGTCCTGATCAGAATTTATCGAGTCCTTTCCACCGCGGGGGACTAGGCTTCAGGGGAACCTCCATTAAAGAAAACAATCTCTTGCTAAATCTGAAGCTCGGGGGAGTAGGCTTCGGCTAAACCTCCATTAAAAAAAATATATAAAGGAGTTGCGAAGATGAAGCAAAACAACATAGAACTATGGATAAGCTACCTTTTAGCACGTATCTTTGAGCATGGCGAGTTCTCACCGAAGGCATAAGGGTGGCACAATCATACAAGAAATACATTTTCCACAATTTACCAACAGATTGATCTCATCATTTTGTATCTTGGAGCTTGTGGTTTCAAAACATATACAATTTTGTATCTTGGAGCTTGTGGTTTCAAAACATATATGTATGCATCTGAATTCATGCATGTATGTATGTATTTGTTTGTATGTACATTTTCATGCATTTATGTATGCATGTACGTATATCTTTATGAAAGTACATAACTATGTAGCTATGTATGTATGTAGTGATATAATATGCATGCATGCATGTATGTGTGCAGAGACAGTACATGTACGCATCCATGTCTAGATATTTATAAAAATAAGAAAAAAGAAAGAAAGGGAGAAGTATAAATTAGTAGAGAGATTGTCTTACGTGTTACTAAAGAAGTTACTATGCATCTATGCACATATGCATGTATGTATGCACATGTGCATGTATGTTTGGACATGTGCATGTATTCATGTATGTATTTATGTATATGTTATATATGTATGCATGCACGTATGTATGTATGTATGTGTGTGTATGTATCTATGAATGTGTGTGTATGTATGCGTGTATGTATGTATCTATGTATGTATGCATGTATGTAGGTATGTATGTATGTACATATTTCTTATTGCATGCATGTATGTATCACTATATGTATATATGCATGCATGTACGTATGTGTGTATCAATCTATCCATTTGTTTGTCTATGTATCAACCTGCCTATCTATCTGTCTATCTATTTATCTCTCTATATCGCTATCTATCTATCTATCTGTTTTCTATCTATCTATCTATCTATCTATTTATCTATCTATATAGCTATCTGTCTATCTATCTGTTTATCTATCTATCTATCTATCTCTTCCAATTGAAAGCACCATATTGATGAGACATTCCATTATCATGAGCGGTCTAAAGGATGATTCCATATATACCATTACGAAATAATCAATGTTCAATCAGGGTATTATTATACACATTGGTGGAGTTCTAGGTAATTCGCATTCTTTTTCGCACAATTTGAAATTGATATTATCATGAGAAATCCTTAAGCTACATGAATAAAATGGGATACACTCAAACATAATATGAAGTTCTCTTATCATGTTCCATCATCAATTGTAATGAATTACTTGCATAAATACATTTCCTCTTGTATGTTCAATTATATCATTGATTTTGTGGCTGTTTTCACCCTTTTAAAAATTCTCAAAATATCTCCTTGTTGGTCATCTATCTCTTAATTTTGTAAAATATTTTCTCTAGCTCATACATATATAGTGGATAGTGCATTCATCCATAGACTTCACATAGTGTACAATTCTCAATTAAAGCAATTAGACTTGCTCGATAGAAAGGAACATTTCTTTGTAATTCTAGTAACTCACAAAAACAAAATTCTGATTTCTCCTCATTCTTCTAATTCACTCAAATACTATGGGATCCGATGTAACAAACATATTCATTGAACGAAAAAGTCTTTCTAAATTTCTAAAATTCGAATGGATTTTCAATATATGCTTTTCTTGGAAAATTAGGAGGCACGTTTTGAAGAAGTTATAGTTCATTAAGTTGTGCACATGCGAGCTTGAACGCTCACTCTTTTAATAAGATCACATTCTTAGTGTGTCTATTCATGGAAAATGGACTCTCACTGTTCTATCATATTTCTACCTGTAGTTAGGCATATTTGTACACACACAAGATGAGTGAATTCTAGAATAGTCTATATAAACGTAAGATTTGTTTCTTTTAATTCAAATTTGGTCTGTTCTGAATCATGCTTTCAAGATTTTCTTATATTTCAAACGTGTGCAAAGTTTGGAGCGTAAGTTTTTGCTTGGGTTCATTCCCTATGAAATCTTTAAATTAAAGAATTAATTCGATGAATCCCATCATTTTAGGATTCCAAGTTCGCATATACATGGTATTCCGATGTTGCAAAGCCTTGGCGACATCTAACCTATGGTTAAGGAAGAGATTGGAGTTGTATAACATATCACATGAGCAGTTACACAAAGAAAGTAAATTCAAAGAAACAAAGGAGGTTGCACTGATGAAGCGAGTGGATATAGAGCTATGGTACAACCTACCTTTCAATACATATTCTTTGAGCATGGTAAGTCCTCATGGAAGGTATCATGGTGGAACAATGATATAGCAAACACATTTTACACAATACACCGAAAGAAAAGCAACAGAAGCCCGATCCTAGCTCTTTGAATATGTAAAATAGACCTTGTATGCTTGTTGTTAGGCAATAAAACCCAATGATTACTGTAGAGGAGGTACTAGGGTATCGGCTTTTAACAAAAGTAGAGAATGAAGATTAAACACGTCCAGTACGTCACCTACTCAAGGGGGGTTCTCTTTAGGGAAGTATACCCTTTAACATTTCTGTGAGCAGGCAGACAACAAGAATTGTACAGAATGGTAAATGCTTCAGAAAATATGGAAAACAAATGACCAAGGAGGACCAATCACTTCTTGATTTGACTCAGATGATTACAAGGTTGGTCAGATGTTCAAAAGTGCAGGCTTAGAAGGCTAACATGCCATCCTAGAATAAATAAGCTCAATGCACAGAATCTTCTCATCAGCTTAAGGGGCCAATTACATGCAGTCTAACTCAGAACAATACAAACGGTAGAATTTCTCAAGAGAATAGGGATTAATCAACACACTGACTCACAGGAAGGAAAATAAATCCAAGCTACTCTCTTACACTATAGTGCTCATAGCCCTCCACTGAGAAGCCTACCCTCTGTATACACACTACAAAGTAGCTCCTACAATAGGCTTGAAACCACCAAGTGCAAGTGAGGACTTCTGCATGTTTACACGAACCTCTGTACCTCTAAAATTGTTGTACCCCAATGAGCAAAATCCATTGCTTTTATAGGCCCCAATAGGCCAAGAGGCCTTGCCGAATCTTCACGTCCACTGATCATGCGTCGGTTAATCACCCAAAATTGGAGGGTAGGTCAAATATTCCACTTGATTTGAATTAGATCCACAAAAATAGGTAGTCGCCGTGAATGGCCTGGTAGCAATAGTATTTTCTCTGCTTCCAATTTTCACCATGTGCACTTTTTATCACACACCCTTTTGTAGTCAAATTGAGATCTTTACTTTATGTTGCCGATGATTTAAAAACACCCGTTGAGTGTGAGAAAGGGAGGGTAGATATTGATTTTAACTTCACCAATCTCAGAGCCCCAAGAAATACCTTAATTGGAAAAGTCATTTCCATCATGCTTCTGCTCCAATCACCTGATAACCCTTCTCGAGAGTAGCCAACTTTTCATGTGCTTCTGAGAAGAACCATGGGAACCTTCGCCTCGCCCCAGATACTTCAGAGATGGAGGCCTCCAAACATTGTCTCGATCCTGTACAGTATCAATTTTTTATGCTTCCTGGAGAGCCATATTTTCCATCCTCTTGGTCAGGCCCAATCCATTTCTCCTGCCGAGCCTCTTAATCTTTATCATCTGGACCTTGATCTCCTTCCCATGTGTGTGTGTTGTGCGGGTGAGTGTGTGTGTGGGTGTATGTGTGTGTGTGTGTGAATGAGTATATGTGTGGGTGTGTGTATGTATGCGGGGGTGTGAGTGTGTATGTGTGGGTGGGAGGGCGCATGTGTGTGCGTCGGTGTGTGTGTGTGGGTGTGTATGTGTGTGTGTGTGGGAGTGTGTGTGAGTGTGAGGTCATATGTGTGTGTGGGGATGTGCGTGGGGCAGGCCGGAGTGAGGGTGGCCGCGGGGGACTAGGTGGGGAAGGGAGAGGTGAACTCGGGGGGGAGGGGGTTGCGGGCGACTAGGCGGGGGAGGGGGGGGAGAATTGGGCGGGGGGCTGCGGGAGGGGGTGGGGGATGGTGGAAGGCGGAGGGCGGAGGGGAGGGTGGAGGATGGGCGGAGGGCGGAAGGGGGAATTGGGCGGGGGCTGTGGGAGGGGGTGGGGGATGGTGGAAGGCGGAGGGCGGAGGGGAGGGTGGAGGATGGGCAGAGGGCGGAGGGGAGAATTGGGCGGGGGGCTGCGGGAGGGGGTGGGGGATGGTGGAAGGCGGAGGGCGAGGGGGAGGGTGGAGGAGGGGGATCGCGGGAGGGGGTGGTGGAAGGCAGAGGGCGGAGGGGAGGGTGGAGGAGGGGGATCGCGGGAGGGTGTGGTGGAAGGCGGAGGGTGGAGAGGAATCGAGAGGGGGGGAAGGAAGAGAGAGAGAGAGAAAAAGAGAGAGAGAGAGAGAGAGAGAGAGAGAGAGAGAGAGAGAGAGAGAGAGAGAGAGAGAGAGAGAGAGAGAGAGAGAGAGAGAGAGAGAGAGAGAGAGAGAGAGAGAGAGAGAGAGAGAGAGAGGTAGGAGAGAGAGAAGGAGAGAGAGAAAAAGAGAGAGAAAGAGAGAGAGTGAGGGTCCGAGAGAGAGAGGGAAAGAGATAGAGAGGGAGAGAAAGAGAGACCAAGAGAGAAAGAGGGAAAGAGATAGAGAGGGAGAGAGAGAGAGAGACCAAGAGAAAAAGGGAGAGAGAGAGAGGGGGAGAAAAATAACATCAGGAATCAGGATTTTTAATGAAATCACTTATTCCAATTCCGTATCAAATCCCGAACCTCAAAACCAAACTTCTGATAGAACTGAAGGGCTTCTTCATCGTTGACTTGCACATGCAAATGGACATCAAGTATTTCCCCATCCTCCTCAACAAGCTCCATGGTCTCAGTGCATTGACAACTTCGTCTTCCAAATAAACCCTGGATTCATCTACAATTCAATGTACATCCCTGTTCACCAGATATAGAGATGTCACAACCCACGAATTGTGGATCTTCTGCATTGCTAGCCACAGAAAAAGGAGGAGGGGTACTACAGACCCCCACATCAAGCTTTTGCACCGTCCCTGGAGCAATTTCTCCCTTATTCTACTTATTTCAAGAGATCTAGTTATACTGCAATTACTGAAAGAAACATGATATTTACAAGGGGTGTAATGCTTCCATTTTGACCTAGTTCAGATACTTCTTCACCCTGGAGATGTTAACCAGGGGAATCCTTTTACCCTGCAGATCTTCCAGATGCACAGCGCCATGTGGCAGTACTTTGATTACCTTATAAGGTCCTGCCCATTTGGGTGCCAATTTAGTTGAAATTGCTGGGACCTGATGCACTAAAACCATGGACCCTTCTTGAACTTCATTCGATCTCAGATACCTGTCATGCAGTCTTTTGTGCTCTTCTTGTGTTACCTGAAGTTTTTGCATTGCTCCTTCTCTGTATTCTTCTAATGCCACCAATCTCTGAATGGGGGGTTCAATTCCAATGGTTTTGATTCCTAGTTCCTTTCTGATAATGAACTCGAATGGTGCCAATGCTTCTTTCCCATATACTAAGCGAAATGGAGTTTCGCCTGTGGTTCCCCTCTTCGTGGTTCTCAAAGCCCAGATTGCACCAATTAGTGCTAGTGGCCAAGAGCTTTGATGATCAAAAGATAATTTGCGAAGTAGTCCAATCAAAATCTTATTGGAACTCTCTGCTTGGCCATTTGCCCTGGGGTAATAGGCACAAGACTTTTTATGGAAGATTTTGTACCTGTCAAATATAAACTGGAGCAATTGACTTACAAAATGTGTGCCCCTATCACTAATAATTTCTAGTGGGCAACCAAATCTTGAGAAAATACGTTTATACATAAATTTAGCTACTGTTAAGGCCGTGCACTCCACAGTAGCTTTAGCCTCTATCCATTTAGTGGCATAACATGTGGCCATCAAAATATACTTTTTACCTCCAGGTTGACCAGACTAATTGGTCCTATGAAATCAAGACCCCATCGTTCAAATGGGAGCCATCTTGTAGATATGACCAATGGTTGGAAATTCAATCTGGTTGGCGCAGGAGCACACCTCTGGCAGATGTTGCATTCTTTAGAAAACTTGATTGCATCCTTGAAAATATGAGGCCACCATAAACCTTTGTGGATGATTCTATGAGCCAATTCTTCCCCCCTTAGATATCCTTCACTGTGTGCAGCCTCCAGCAGAAGATTTACCTCCTCTGGATAGACACACCTTCTCAACATATCATCTTGACAATATTTATATAAATTTCCATTTATAAGAGAATATGCTTTGGTTTTTAGGAGCAATCTTCTCTTTTCTACAGGTGTCAAGTGTTCAGGGATCTTTCCAGTAGTAAGAACATGGAGAATTTCATCATACCACCCAGTCCAGATTGCTACTAGAAAAAGATTGCTATCCACCAACTCATCATTAATACCTGTTGCCTTTTCGCTCATTGCCGTCCTAGACACTTGATCTGCCATGTAGTGCTCTTTTCCTGGCTTAATATGAATATCAAAATTAAATTCTTGAAATAGGAGTAACCATCTCCAAATCCTTCCAGCTACTCTAGGCTTGTTTATCAAATACGTCAAGGGTTGATGATCGGAAATAACAATGAAATGTACACCAAGGAGATAATTTCGGAACTTCTAAAGAGCAAATACGATAGCCAAACCTTCTCTTTCCGTTGTACTATAATTTCTTTCAGCTTGGTTGAGTACTCTACTTGCATAAGAGATAGGTCTATCCACTTTGTGAGATGATGGTTGAGCTAGAACTGCACCAACAGCATGAAGACTAGCATCTGTATGCACATGAAATTCCAATGACCAATTAGGAACACTTAAAAGTGGAGCAGTACATAGCCTCACCTTTAGTTCACAAAATGCTTTGTCGGCTTCAGCACTCCATGAGAAAGGGATCTTTTTACTGGTAAGCCTTGACAAGGGCTTAGCAATTTCTGAATACATCCTAATGAATCTTTTGTGATAACCTGCATGGCCCAAGAAACTTTGCACTTCCTTTGGGCTTTGTGGAATTGGCATGGAAAGAATAGCTCTAACCTTTGCAGGGTCAACAGTTATGCCTTCAGCAGATACTATGTGACCAAGAAGAGTGCCTTTAGTGACCAAAAAGTGACATTTATCAGGATTCAATTTCAAACCTGTTTTGAGACATTCCTCAAAAATTTCTTTTAGATTTTCCAGATGATCATGGAAATCTTGAACTGCTTCCCTTCTATCGACACCTGAAAATACTGAAAAGTCATCCATGAAAATGCGTAGAAAGGTTGTTAACCATTTGCCCAATATCAGATACATCGTTCTATTAAATGAAGCTGGCGCATTCTTCAAACCAAAAGCCATACGAGTATAGACATAAGTGCCCCAGGGAGTGACAAAGGCTATTTTGTCCCTATCATCAGGATGGATCACTATCTGATTGTAGCCACTAAAACCATCCAAGAAACTATACAAAGTGTGACCAGCTACCTCTTCAAGTACTTGCTCTGTGAAGGGCTGAGGAAATCCATCTTGAATAGTCACTTTATTCAAAGCACGAAAATCAACACATACTCTTATTTTCCGCTATTTTTCTTGGGCACAATAACCATAGAGGAGAGCCACCTGGAATGTTCTACTGGCACAATTATACCTGCTTCCTCTAGTTTTGTAATCTCTGCCTTTACCGCCTCTGCATACTTCGGATTGAGTCGATATGGCCTACTTCTTACAGGCGCAGCTCCCTCAACCAAGGGTATCCGATGTAATCCAAGCTCTTCTGGTATTCCTGTTAGATCTTTGTAGGACCACGCGAAGACACTTTTGTAAGTAAAAAGCAAAGAAGTTACCTTCTGTAGTAAATTAGGATAATGCCACAACTAGGATGCCAAATGGACTACTTGAGGGTTCTCTTCATCCCCTAAATTTATTTCTTGAACCAATGTTTCAGGAGTGGCCTTGTTTGATAGAACATCTCTACTATATGCAGGAGTGGAGTTTAATTTATATTCTGCAACATGTTCTTCCATCCATACTTGAGGTATATCTGAGAAAGGAAGATCTTCTCTGCCCTTAGGTTCAAAATCTTCTACCTCTGATACTTTTATCTGGGTTGCTTCCTCAAGGCTTGTGCTTTCCTGCAATTGCTCATTCTCCAACACCTTGTGGTCTTCATTGCCCTTTCCTATAATTACCTTATCTGCAACTTCTTCCTCAATTTCATTGATCATCACTGTGCAACACTCTGCACTTCCCATCATCCAATTTAACAATGTATCATCTTCTTGGGGTATAGAGGGCATTACCTGAGTATCCACAGTATATCCAGTGGTTTTTCCTGAGTCGAATCCCTCTTCCAAATGTAATTGTAGTTGGCTATTGGTGCTTGTTGAAATCCATAGTTTGTTTTTCCCCCAATCTTGCAAAGCTTTTGCTTGTCTCAACCAAGGTCTCCTCAGGAGCAAAGGATAGGAAGTCTCCTGTGGAAGTGCAATAACAACAAAATCCAACACAAAGTGGCAACCCTGTACTACCATCAATACCTTTTCAATAATGCCAAGTGGCGCAACCCGATGTTGATCTGCCAATGTAACCGTGAATGGTGCCAACTTGGTGGGGTTCAATTTCAGCTTCTTCATTGTAAAATCTGGCATCAAATTGATACTAGAGCCTCCATCTATGATCACACCTGTGAGAGTTTCATCCTTTATACAAATAGATAATCTTGAGCTTTGGTAGTCTGCTAAGGGTGTAGGGGGAAAATCAACCATGAACCCATCTATACTAGGTGATTGGACCAAGTGAGCAGAGTGTATAATCTTCAGTAAGTCACTTCTTATCTTTGAATCCATCCTTATAAGTTCATATAGACTAACCTTGTGATGAATACCTTTCAAGATCTGTTCAATGTTTACCTCCTGAGTGTTTTCTTGCAGACTTGTTGGTTGGCCCTTTAGAGAAGTAGTCATCTTATTATAAGCTCCTTCAATTTGTGCTTGGTCCTTCCATCCAGACTCCTTTTCTTCTTCTTTATCCTGAAATCCTTGTTGTTCATCTCTCTGGGTTGCAGCTGCTTGCCTAGCTCTAGTCATCATGGGCATTGCAGAGGATGAAATAGCATAAGTCTGAGTGGTTTTTCCTTCTTCATGTGGAGAGACTGCAATCATATGAATTGGAGCAGGACGACCTCTTGGGCAATCTTTGGTATAATGATCCTTGGCCTCTGGACAATGTTGACAAGGAGGTGCATCTTCTGGGAGGGAACACCTATTTTGCATGTGACCATATTCACCACAACGATAGCACATCAAGGGTCTATTATATCTAGGCTTTGCAGGCCTATTCTCCTCTCTATTAGATGTATTTGAAGTACTAGCATAATATGCATCCAAATTTTGAGGGTTGCCTCTCTTCTGTGTACCCTTGAGGTAGTAGCAATCCCTTGCTTCATGACCATCTTTTCCACAAAATTGACAGCTTACCTTAATAGGGCAATTAGCATTGGAATGTCCATTGTTATTACAGATTGTACACCACATTTGTCTCCTTATATCCTGAGTGGTCTTCAAGTCTTCTAACTCTCGGCGAAGCTGGGCTACTTCATCATCAGTGCGACGCACTGGTGGCAAGACCTTCTCTTCTTGTTGATTTTGTTGCATCTTCAATGCTTCCAATTCCCTTCTCAGTTGCTCAATAGGATCCAGATCTGCAGCATACTTTGGTTGTGTATCCCGTTCAAAATGTTGCCTTGCTTCTTCAATGCGTGATGCAGCTGCAACAAAATCATTGAGGGTAGCATCCAATCTAAGAGACTCACGAAGCTTTTGTTGAGATGACCTGGGTAGAGCCTTCTCAATCCACTTTTTAACCAAGAAATCACCTGGAGCATGTGGTAGTCGTGCAACAAGTGCTTTTGTTCTAGTGTGAAGTTCATGAAAAGATTCACCTAGTCTTGCTTCAAATTCTCTAGCTGATCTAGAGCTCTTTCCGAGGAATCACTTGGTCGGAATGTCTGTGAGAATGCCACCTTCAGAGCCTCCCATGTAGTGAAATGGCCATCTGCATACTGACTATACCATTTATCTGCAAGGCCCTCCAATGTGGATGGAAAAAGTGCCAGCATTGCATCTTCTCTATTTTGCAGAACTCTTCCACAGCATAAAGAGATGAATCTCCTCACATGATCATCAGCATCCTCATAAGCTTGTCCCTTGAAGGTAGGGAATTTGATATTTAATCTGGAGAGCAAATGAGAGAGGTCCTCCATTTGTACTGGCGTTTCTTCGGACGTATCTGAGGAGAAGTCTAGAGTTCTCCTATACCTCTCTTTTGATAATGGTGTCGCACCCAAATCAATAGATAAATTTAGGGAGGGCAGAGGGGAGGTAGACTCACTAGTCGTGGTTATGGCTAACTTGTTTAGGCTCCTCCGAACACGAAGAGACTCCTTATCTGCCCGTGTATGGGTCATGTACCTATTCGCAATTGCAATAGGGAAAACACCTCTCTCAGAAATGCAAATGTCCCACCGGGCGTGCCAAACTGTAGAGGAGGTACTGGGGTATCCGCTTTTAACAAAAGTAGAGAATGAAGATTAAACACGTCCAGTACGTCACCTACTCAAGGGGGGTTCTCTTTAGGGAAGTATACCCTTTAACATTTCTGTGAGCAGGTAGACAACAAGAATTGTACAGAATGGTAAATGCTTCAGAAAATATGGACAACAAATGACCAAGGAGGACCAATCACTTCTTGATTTGACTCAGATGATTACAAGGTTGGTCAGATGTTCAAAAGTGCAGGCTTAGAAGGCTAACATGCCATCCTAGAATAAATAAGCTCAATGCACAGAATCTTCTCATCAGCTTAAGGGGCCAATTACATGCAGTCTAACTCAGAACAATACAAACGGTAGAATTTCTCAAGAGAATAGGGATTAATCAACACACTGACTCACAGGAAGGAAAATAAATCCAAGCTACTCTCTTACACTATAGTGCTCATAGCCCTCCACTGAGAAGCCTACCCTCTGTATACACACTACAGAGTAGCTCCTACAATAGGCTTGAAACCACCAAGTGCAAGTGAGGACTTCTGCATGTTTACACGAACCTCTGTACCTCTAAAATTGTTGTACCCCAATGAGCAAAATCCATTGCTTTTATAGGCCCCAATAGGCCAAGAGGCCTTGCCGAATCTTCACGTCCACTGATCATGCGTCGGTTAATCACCCAAAATTGGAGGGTAGGTCAAATATTCCACTTGATTTGAATTAGATCCACAAAAATAGGTAGTCGCCGTGAATGGCCTGGTAGCAATAGTATTTTCTCTACTTCCAATTTTTACCATGCGCACTTTTTATCACACACCCTTTTGTAGTCAAATTGAGATCTTTACTTTATGTTGCCGATGATTTAAAAACACCCGTTGAGTGTGAGAAAGGGAGGGTAGATATTGATTTTAACTTCACCAATCTCAGAGCCCCAAGAAATACCTTAATTGGAAAAGTCATTTCCATCATGCTTCTGCTCCAATCACCTGATAACCCTTCTCGAGATTAGGCAACTTTTCATGTGCTTCTGAGAAGAACCATGGGAACCTTCGCCTCGCCCCAGATACTTCAGAGATGGAGGCCTCCAAACATTGTCTCGATCCTGCACAATATCAATTTTTTATGCTTCCTGGAGAGCCATATTTTCCATCCTCTTGGTTAGGCCCAATCCATTTCTCCCGCCGAGCCTCTTAATCTTTATCCTCTGGACCTTGATCTCCTTCCCATGTGTGTGTGTTGTGCGGGTGAGTGTGTGTGTGGGTGTATGTGTGTATGTGTGAATGAGTATATGTGTAGGTGTGTGTATGTATGCGTGGGTGTGAGTGTGTATGTGTGGGTGGGAGGGCGCATGTGTGTGTGTCGGTGTGTGTGTGTGGGTGTGTATGTGTGTGTGTGAGTGTGAGGTCATATGTGTGTGTGGGGATGTGCGTGGGGCAGGCCGGAGTGAGGGTGGCTGCGGGGGACTAGGTGGGGAAGGGAGAGGTGAACTCGGGGGGGGGGGGGGGGGGGGGGTTGCGGGCGACTAGGCGGGGGAGGGGGGGGGGGAGAATTGGGCGGGGGGCTGCGGGAGGGGGTTGGGGATGGTGGAAGGCGGAGGGCGGAGGGGAGGGTGAAGGATGGGCGGAGGGCGGAAGGGGGAATTGGGCGGGGGCTGCGGGAGGGGGTGGGGGAAGGTGGAAGGCGGAGGGCGGAGGGGAGGGTGGAGGATGGGCGGAGGGCGGAGGGGAGAATTGGGCGGGGGGCTGCGGGAGGGGTGGGGGATGGTGGAAGGCGGAGGGCGGAGGGGAGGGTGGAGGAGGGGGATCGCGGGAGGGGGTGGTGGAAGGCGGAGGGCGGAGGGGAGGGTGGAGGAGGGGGATCGCGGGAGGGGGTGGTGGAAGGCGGAGGGTGGAGAGGAATCGAGAGGGGGGGAAGGAAGAGAGAGAGAGAGAGAAAAAGAGAGAGAGAGAGAGAGAGAGAGAGAGAGAGAGAGAGAGAGAGAGAGAGAGAGAGAGAGAGAGAGAGAGAGAGAGAGAGAGAGAGAGAGAGAGAGAGAGAGAGAGAGAGAGAGAGAGAGAGAGAGAGAGAGAGAGAGGGAGGAGAGAGAGAAGGAGAGAGAGAAAAAGAGAGAGAAAGAGAGAGAGTGAGGGTCCGAGAGAGAGAGAGAGGGAAAGAGATAGAGAGGGAGAGAAAGAGAGACCAAGAGAGAAAGAGGGAAAGAGATAGAGAGGGAGAGAGAGAGAGAGACCAAGAGAAAAAGGCAGAGAGAGAGAGGGGGAGAGAAATAACATCAGGAATCAGGATTTTTAATGAAATCACTTATTCCAATTCCGTATCAAATCCCGAACCTCAAAACCAAACTTCTGATAGAACTGAAGGGCTTCTTCATCGTTGACTTGCACATGCAAATGGACATCAAGTATTTCCCCATCCTCCTCAGCAAGCTCCATGGTCTCAGTCCATTGACAACTTCGTCTTCCAAATAAACCCTGGATTCATCTACAATTCAATGTACATCCCTGTTCACCAGATATAGAGATGTCACAACCCACGAATTGTGGATCTTCTGCATGGCTAGCCACAGAAAAAGGAGGAGGGGTACTACAATTACCTTTGAACATCAACAAGAAAAAATTTAATGCAACATAGATAACATGCACCTTGAATAGCTCACAAAAACCTTCTAAATATGGATGGAAGTCATGAGTTAAAACACTCAAAGCAGCCACCACAATTACAATTGGAAACATTCATCTTACAGGAGTGTCATACATTTGGTTGGCTTGCTATAATGCATAAAATTCCTAATTTATATCAAGCAATGAAGGAGCAATAGCCTTATCACTGATTGGATGTCATCCCGATATTTCAGGGATACATAGAAGATGACACCGAGATTGTAACATTTCTCTAAATCTACTAAACCAAATGCCTTGGATATTTGAACAGAAAAACTAGACAATGATACCTACTTAAACATTCCATTTGGAGCTCTGTAATAACAAGACTAGCAACCTTTGCAATGTGGGATC
>CM035426.1:19298906-19311406 GCA_020310875.1 Ceratopteris richardii | reverse complement strand
TTGAGGTCTCCAACACGAGATAAAATAAATAATTGTAGACAACATAAAAGTGTTAATAACCATGGCACGTCCTGCCAGGTTGACTTGCATACCTTTCCACTGATTCAGCTTGCTGTCCAGCTTGGATAGCACCGAGTTCCAGCGTTGGTCCATTGAGATGCCGAAACCCATCGGAATGCCAAGGAGACGGAAGACTTGACCGCTAGGGATAACTTGACACCCCCGATCCACCAACAATTGGGGAGTAGGTCCGCTGATTGCTCTAAAAGCAGTTTTAGCATGGTTGATTTTTGAGCCCGATGCCACACAAAAGGTGTGGAGGCACCACCAAAACACCTCAATGCTGTTTCTATCGTTATGCACAAAGGCATTCATGTCATCAGCAAAAAGTCTCACAACCATTTGGCCTTGATTTAGAGGTAAGGAAAGACCCTTGAGATTGCCAGCGTCCATGTGATGCTTTAATAGGCAGCTGAGCCCATTCGAGGCGATAGCGAATAGTAAAGGAGCCAGAGGGCAGCCTTGCCTAATTGATCTTTTTAAACGAATGGGCTCAGAGAGCTTACCGTTGATGTTTATTCTAGTTGAAGCATTTCCAAGAAGAGTGGAAACCATCTTCGTGAATTTTTGACTGCATCCAAGGTCTTTCAATCATTGAAGAATAAAGTCCCATTCCAATCTGTCATACGCTTTGTCGAAGTCGATCTTAATGAAAACTAGATCTTGAGCAGACTCCTCAGCAAAAGCGAGGCCTTCCCAAATATCGATAATTGCTTCAAGTATAGATCTACCTTTGATAAAACCTTTCTGGTCCTCGCATAGCCATGACTTTAAGTGACAGGAGATTCTGTTGGCGAAAACTTTTGCAATTATCTTGTATCCAGTTTGGAGCATGGTAATCGGACGCCAGTTTTCAATTTTGTTCTTATCTCCCCGTTTGTGGATTAACTTGATGACGCCATTATTCAGGCACTCAGGGAGGGCACCGAAAGAGAGAGCCTCTTGCCACACGAGGCGCAGTGGGGTGGCCACCTGAAGTTTGAAGGACTTGAAAAACTCATTGATAAGGCCATCAGGGCCCGGACTTTTCCCATTGGGAAGGGCGTCACTAACCTCAATAATTTCATTCTCGGAGATGTTAGCATCAGTAGAGCAATCAAGTTCTGTGGGATTCTGGTTTGAGCAACCCTTGAGATGGTTGCCATGGAGTCGCGCCTGTGGGGGGAAAGAGGAGTCGAGACCCCGAGAAGATTGGTAAAATGTTCGACGATGAAAGTTCTATTCTCCACTTCCGTGCAACATTCAGTTCCATTGTTGTCGATCATTAGGGGGATGGATTCCCTAGCTTGTTTCCTTTTGAGGATGTTACACATCTCTTTCGTTGGTTTGTCGGCCTTCCTTGCCCACCAATCTTTGAAGAAAATTTGAAGATTTTTCCTTTGGACCTCCTCCTCTAATCTTAGCCTTCCCCTGATTTTCAAAAGACCCTGTTGGCAATGTAACTTTCCTTTGTTCACCTCTTCTTCAAGCCGTGAGAGCCTTCGGTACACCGTTTCTCTTCTTTTTTTTCGAATTCCTCTTATAGCCTTTTGAGTCCTGATTAGAATTTTTCGAGTCCTTTCTACTGCGTTTCTCCAACACTTAGCCGGTTCAATACAGTGAGCAAAGGCTTCCGTCCACACCTCAGAAATTTCCTGGTGGACAGAGGGGAGGGAAAAGGAAGTCAGACAAGCATGAAACCAAGGAGCTTTCTGGAGCATGGGAGTCGGTTTGAAGGACAGAGTAATCGGATAGTGGTCTGAGATAGTGAGGTCCATGTGTTGAGAAATCGAGGGAATACCCCACTGAAGGATGGTGTTCTGATCGATGTAGCATCTATCAAGTCTTGCTTTCCTCAAAGAGTCCCCCGACTGGAGATTAGACCAGGAGAACCCCTCCATGTCTTTCACTTCGACCATGTCGAGGTGGAGCTTGATTTTATCCCATATCTCTTTCTCCTGACCGTCAATAATTTTTCCTTTGTTATTCCATCGGTCCTCAGGAAACTCAACCATGTTGAAGTCCCCACAAATCAGAACATTGTGTGAAAGGGAGTCAAGGGAAGCCCAAGTATCCATTCTATCTGCTTCACCATTAGGGGCATAAATTGAGACCACAGTGAACTGGAAAGGAGACCCGAAAGAGGCAGCAATCCATCTATGGTTCCGACCTTCAAACGTCGAGGTCACATTGCTAGACAAGGCATGACTAATACCGATAGAAGCACTCCCCGTCCCTCTAGGGTGAGAAGTGGAGAACCAAAGGTGGTTCGGAGAAATGCATTTAAGCCGTTTTTGTAGGTCCTCTCCGTCGATTTTAATCTCTTGTAAGCAAATAAAGTCAGGGGCGAAGCACATGTCTCTGAACCACTGGCCAAGAATCGAAGCTCTTGAGGGGTCAGACAGACCCCTAACGTTTAGAGATGTGAATTTCATTAATAATGGTTGCCCTCTTTGAGGGGAGGGACCCGGTCTTTTTTCTTCTTGTGGTCTTCTTTTTTTGTCCCTACTTCTTGACTTAGGATCCTACTTTTGAGGGGGCTCTTCCAAGGCATGCCGGAAGGTTGTTTACCTTTAAGCTTGGACTTTTGTTGCGGTAGTCTTGGAAAGCATACCGGGAGGGTAGGACCAAGAGCGGAGCTTTCGCTGTCTGGGTTGTCTTCATTGCTGGTAGTGAAGCCTTCCTCTTTGCTCGTGGTGTATCCTTCTTGGTTATCTTCTTTGCTGGTAGAGCACCCAAGGGTATTATCAGTGGGGTCTTCTTCAAAGAGGTTGTCCCCTGGGAAGTCGAGCTCATTAATCTCTTTTTCTAGATTACAGTATATGTTATTCGAGGGGGCAGTTGTCGTAGTATTCCTTGTTTTTGATCTTCGAGGGCTAACTTTCCTCTTGCGTCTGACTTCAGTGAAACCTTCTGGATCGGTCTCAGCAACGCGAGTTTCCTCTTCTTCCTCCATTGGAGGGGGATGACCCCGAGTGTCGTCTTGGGGGGGGGGGGTCTAGGGTCCCATCTGGTTTAAGCTTGTTTTTATTGGTACTTTTCTTCAGGGGGCAGTCTTTGGTCCTGTGACCTTGAAGCCCGCACCGGAAGCACGCGTTAGGCAGATTCTTGTAAGTAACCTCTTGTGTCCAGGTCTTACCATCTCCACAGTTTATGGAGATCTTTGAGGGAAGGACCTGGTTCAGGTCTGTTTCAACGCAGATCTGAGGATGCCATCTAGCATTGAAAGAATGTTGAGCTCCATCGTAGATTAAACCCCCAACATCCTGTCTTGCGGCCATCGGGCGACCGATCGGTGAGACGATTTCACGAAGAAATCCATACATGAAGAAAGGCAGATTGGGAAGCTCCACCCAAAGCGGGTAACGAAGAGGCTTTGATCTGTTCGGGACAAAGTCTGGGGTCCACTTAAAAAGGCAAAGGGTGGACCGGCCCACATGCGAGGAGCCGGCTTGCAGGGCTTGGAAAGCCATCTCTTCGTTCTCAAATACCAGAAGTAGGTGATTCGCCGGCAAGAATTGACATTTGGACACAATTAAGCCTCGCGGGAACCACTCCTTGCGAAGCCAATTTCTCACACTTTCAAGAGGGGGCCTGGGGCCAAACATTTGACCGATCAGGCAAGTTTTCTTCAATTCTTCCTGCTTTGCCGCCACAGACTCTTTGCATAAAGAGACCTCTGGGGGCGCGACGACCACACCTATGTATAGTTTGTTAGGCCTCTGTAACAGAGCGCAAAGAAGCTCTCTCGGCCTCTTCGAAATCGTAGGAGCTCTTGCTTTTGAGAGCGATCGTTAGGAGCTGCTCACTTGATCTCCTAATGTGGATGGTTTCTCCTTCCCGATCGGCGGCCATAGCAGCTGCGGAGGATGAGCGAGACGATGCCAGGAAGTTATATGCACGGCAACGTGCTCCTTCGATGCGCGGAAAGGCCAAGGACACATCCTCTTGCGCAGACAACTGAAACATGGCAGCCGCGTCACTCTCCTCTTCTTCGACCAGGAAGAACTCATGCTTCCCCTCCTGTCTCCATGACAAGACCCTTCCGTTGTCGGCGTTCTCCATCGTTAAGTCTTCTCCCTCGGAAATGAACGGCCTGGACTCCCGAGTCCTGTACCGGAATCGGTAGAAGGCACCTTGTTCGGACAGACGAACACAGTAGGTGGACATATCCTCGTTCCACTCGGGCGATAGGAAGCCCGGCATCCCGGAACCCACGGATTGCAACTTATACACCTCGCTAGAATATAACGCAGGCTGCGAGCACCTGCTCCAGTACGGGAACACAGGTTCCCTGCCCTTCCGCCCTTCCAGACATCTTTCCTCTGCCGCTTCGGCTGTCGCTACTGTAATCACTACAGTCATAGCCAGCAATGCGATCCTCTGGGTGCACCACCTTCCAAAATGCACACAGACTCACTCCTGTCAATTATCACAATCTTCCAAAATGCACATCCACAACACAAAACATAGATATAGTCGTCAACCAGATACAGCCCCCACACACACACGGAGATCGCAGAGAGAGGTGCTGCGTACCTCAAACGAGCCATGCCTGCAAACCTTGACAGGCTCGAATAGATCCTCGTGATAATGCGCTGCCTTTGCTTCTCTTCAGATGATCCGTATCGAATCCCGCTTAGCTCATCCAAAATATATAAACTGAGGAACTGCAAGACTTGCTCGTTCCTACCCCTACACGTCGTCGAGTACGCCCATCCATTTCTTCGTTTCTTCTATATCCGGAATTTCGGATGACAAAGTGTTGCCATGCTCCATATCCCGTCAGCAGTTTTTGAAAACTACCAGCCACCATCAACATTAACAAACACACTCATTGAAGAACAATCCCTTGCCACTGTACAACATTAACAAACACACTCATTGAAGAACAATCCCTTGCCACTGTACAAGCGAATCTCCATTAAGAAAAACAATCTCTTTTTTTTTTTTTAACAAAAGGAAGTTCGGTCTTAGTCTATTCTCCTGGATTTTAATTAAAATAAAGAAGAAAAGTTACAAGTGAATGGGACTAGTGCCCATGAGACCCCCCAAATCCCACAATGCAGCAGAGGAGTATGGCAAGGTAGAGGGCATTACAAATGAGGCGGATAAATCTATTATCTCCCTCATGTAGAACCCATTTGGGTTTCAACTTGTTGTTTTCGAGAAGATAAATACAATGATGTCTAAATGCTGTAGATCTCCTATCTCGGGAGATTCTTTTACCTAGAAGAAACAAGGATCTCTCGATCGACCATTCCTTAGGAGTTTGGCCAAAATTGACAGCACATCGCTCATTCCAAATCTTCCAAAGAGTCTCACCTTGATGGCATTCCACAGCCTCGATGAGCAGCCGACCACCTCATCCAACAATGCCTGTTGCTAACTGATTTGGTTCGTGAGTCTGAATACCCGCATCACCTGATGCGAGATAACACGGGACTTGGGGCAATCAAAGAACATGTGAGCTAAATCTTTGATGCATCGATGGCAGCACTTACACCATGGCGGCGCACCACAAATTTTCTTAGCCCTTGCATTGGACCAGATTCCCTTATGCAACATTTGCCACATGAGAACAAACTTTTTGATCTCAATTAGGGGGTGCCAAATAGACATGAACTTTAGTTCCCATCGAAGTTTGGTCCAAGAAAGGCACCACCTCTTGTTAAGGGTGTGATGAACATCTAAGTTCTCTTTGAAGTTGGGGATTCTGGATATTTTCTTACCATTGCTCGAATTGAGGCCCTCCTGGCAAGGAAGATCTTGTCGACAGAGAAGGCGGGTAGTTGAGCGGTCCCATGCTCAACACTTGCCTTGAAGAAGAGTCCATTCCTCGAGAGTAACTCTATGTCTCGGGTCTAAGTCTCCGAACCTAATCCACTGGCTGGTCTATTGTTTCCAGAGCTTTTTTCACTATTTGAACCCCTTGTTCCATAACCGCTTTGCAGTTTGGAGGTTCCAAGGCTCCACCCCCCTAATGCCGCTGATTGGGAACCAAATGAGTCATTTTGTCTTACCCCAGCCGCCCACTTCCACTCATCACTGATTCTCATCCATTGTTTGCCCTTGTTCCAACTCTTCCATAAAGAGCACATGAGGCTAGAGCCTTTAGCGGACACCGGATGGGGGGAGAACAAAAGTTGAGAATCCCTATGTCCTTCCAACTAGGATTGCCAACTAAGGTAAGGTCCTCCATGTTTCTGAATATCAATTTAGCCCAAGAGGACTCACTATTGCTCCAAGCCTTGATAACCCACTTTGCTGCCAGCTTGTCAGCCAACCCAACGATATCCAAAATACCCAAGCCCCCTAAGTCTTTCGAGCTAATGCAAGTTTTCCATTTGATTTTGGGAATCACCCCTCCTGTTGAGGTCCCCAATGGAAAAGAAGTTTCTACAAATTCTTTCCACTTTGGCCAATTCTTTCTCCTTAGGTCTCCAACAACAGATGAAGTAAATAGTCGATGAAAGCATAAATGTGTTAACAACCATAGCACGTCTTGCCAAGTTGACTTGCATACCTTTCCAATTACTTATTTTGCTATCCAGCTTCGTTAGCACTTAGTTCCATCGTTGGTCCATTGTGATGTCGAAGCCTATTGGAATGCCGAGGAGATGGAAGACTTGACCTCTAGAGATAACTTGACATCCCTGATCTAACAACAAATCGGGTGGAGGTCCATGGATTTCTCTAAAAGTAGTTTTAACATGGTTGATTTTTGAACGTGACGCCACACAAAAGGTGTCGAGGCAACTCCAGAACACCTCAATGTTGTTCATATCATTATATACAAAGGCATTCATGTCATCGGCAAAGAGTCTAGCAATCATTTGGCCGTAATTTAGAGGTAGGAAAATACTCTTGAGATTGCCAGAGTCCATGTGATGCTTTAATAGGCGATTGAGGCCGTGCAAGGCGATAGCGAAGAGTACTGGAGCCAAAGGGCAGCCTTGCCTTATAGATCTTTGTAAACATATGGGCTCAGAGAGCTTACCGTTGATATTTATTCTAGTTGAAGCATTTCCAAGAAGAGTGGAAACCATCTGTGGGAACTTTTAGCTGCATCCAAGGTCTTTTAGTGATTGTAGAATAAAGTCCCATTCGAATCTATCATATGCTTTGTCGAAGTCAATCTTAATGAATACCAGATCTTGTGAAGACTCCTCAACAAACACAAGGCCTTCCCAAATATCGACAATTGCTTCAAGTATACATCTACGTTTGATAAAACCTTTATGGTCCTTACAAATCCATGACTTTAAATGACAAGAGATTTTGCTCGCGATAACTTTGGCAATTATCTTGTATCGATTTTGGAGCAAGACTTGCTCGTTCCTACCCCTACACGTCTGCGAGTACGCCCATCCATTTCTTCGTTTCTTCTATATCCGGAATTTCGGATCACAAAGTGTTGCCACGCTCCATATTCCGTCAGCAGTTTTTGAAAACTACGAGCCACCATCAACATTAACAAACACACTCATTGAAGAACAATCTCTTGCCACTGTACAAGCGAATCTCCATTAAGAAAAACAATCTCTTTTTTTTAATAAAAGGAAGTTTGGTCTTAGCCTATTCTCCTATTCTCCTGTATTTTAATTAAAATAAAGAAGAAAAGTTACAAGTGAATGGGACTAGTGTCCATGAGACCCCCCAAATCCTACAATGTAGGGGAGGAGTATGGCAAGCTAGAGGGCATTACAAATGAGGCGGATAAATCTATTATCTCCCTCATGTGGAATCCATTTGGGTTTCAACTTGTTGTTTTCGAGGAGATAAATACAATGATGTCTAAATGGTGTAGAATTCCTATCTTAGGAGATTCTTTTACCTAGAAGAAACAAGGATTTCTCGATCGATCATTCCTTAGGAGTTTGGCCAAAATTGACAGCACATTGCTCCCTCCAAATCTTCCAAAGAGTCTCACCCTTATGGCATTCCACAGCCTCGATGAGCAAACGACCACCTCATTAAACAATGCCTGTTGCTAATTGATTTGGTTCGTGAGTCAGAATACCCGCATCACGTGATGCGAGAGAACACGGAACTTGGGGCAATCAAAGAAGATGTGAGCTAAATCTTTGATAAATCGACGACAGCACTTACACCATGGCGGTGCACCACAAATTTTGTTAGCCCTTGCATTGGGCCAGATTCCCTTATGCAACATTTGCCACATGAGAACAGACTTTTTGATCTCAATTAGGGGGTGCCAAATAGACATGAGTTTTAGTTCCCATCGAAGTTTGGTCCAAGAAAGGCACCACCTCTTGTTAAGGGTGTGATGAACATCTAAGTTCTCTTGAAGTTGGGGATTCTGGATATTTTCTTACCATTGCTCGAATTGAGGCCCTCCTGGCAAGGAAGATCTTGTCGGCAGAGAAGGCGGGTAGTTGAGCGGTCCCACGCTTAACACTAGCCTTGAAGAAGAGTCCATTCCTCGAGGGTAACTCTATGTCTCGGGTCTAAGTCTCCGAACCTAATCCACTCGCTGGTCGCTTGTATCCAGAGCTGTTTTCACGGTTTGAACCCCTTGTTCCATAACCTCTTTGCAGTTTGGAGGTTCCAAGGCTCCACCCCCCTAATGCCACTGATTGGGAACCAAATGAGTCATTTTGTCTTACCCCAGCCGCCCACTTCCACTCATCACTGATTCTGATCAATTGTTTGGCCTTGTTCCAACTCTTCCATAAAGAGCACATGAGGCTAGAGCCTTTAGCGGACACCGGGTAGGGGGAGAACAAAATTTGAGAATCCCTATGTCCTTCCAACCAGGATGGCCAACTAAGGTAAGGTCGTCCATGTTTCTGAATATCAATTTAGCCCAAGAGGACTCACTATTGCTCCAAGCCTTGATAACCCACTTTGCTACCAGCTTGTCAACCAACACAAAGATATCCAAAATACCCAAGCCCCCTGAGTCTTTCGAGCTAATGCAAGTTTTCCATTTGATTTTGGGGATCCCCCCTCGTGTTGAGGTCCCCAATCGAAAAGAAGTTCCTATAGATTCTTTCCACTTTGGCCAATTCTTTCTCCTTACGTCTCCAACACGAGATGAAGTAAATAGTCGATGAAAGCATAAATGTGTTAACAACCATAGCACGTCTTGCCAAGTTGACTTGCATACCTTTCCAATTACTTAGTTTGCTATCCAGCTTGGTTAGCACCCATTTCCATCGTTGGTCCATTGTGATGGAGAAGCCCATTGGAATTCCGAGGAGACTGAAGACTTGACCTCTAGAGATAACTTGACACCCTTGATCTAACAACAATTGGGGTGGAGGTCCACGGATTGCTCTAAAAGAAGTTTTAACGTGGTTGATTGTTGAACGTGACGCCACACAAAAGGTGTCGATGCAACTCCAGAACACCTCAATGTTGTTCATATCATTATATACAAAGGTATTCATGTCATCGGCAAAGAGTCTAGCAATGATTTGGCCGTAGTTTAGAGGTAGGAAAATACTCTCGAGATTGCCAGAGTCCATGTGATGCTTTAATAGGAAATTGAGGCTGTGTGAGGCGATAGCGAAGAGTACTGGAGCCCGAGGGCAGCCTTCCCTTATAGATGTTTTTAAATGTATGGGCTCAGAGAGCTTACCGTTGATATTTATTCTAGTTGAAGCATTTTCAAGAAGAGTGGAAACCATCTTTGTGAACTTTTAGCTGCATCCAATGTCTTTTAGTGATTGTAGAATAAAGTCCCATTCCAATCTATCATACGCTTTGTCGAAGTGAATCTTAATGAATACCTGATCTTGTGAAGACTCTTCACCAAACGCAAGGCTTTCCCAAATATCGAAAATTGCTTCAAGTATACATCTACCTTTGATAAAACCTTTATTGTCCTTACAAATCCATGACTTTAAATGACAAGAGATTTTGCTCACGATAACTTTGGCAATTATCTTATATCCAGTTTGGAGCATGGTAATCGGCCGCCAATTTTCAATTTTGTTCTTATCTCCCCTTTTGTGAATTAACTTGATGACTCCATTATTAAGACACCTAGGGAGGGCGCCGAAGGAGAAAGCCTCTTGCCACACCGTCATGCTTGAAGGACCTGAAGAACTCATTGGTGAGGCCATCAGGATCCGAACATTTCCCATTGGGAAGGGCATCACTAACCTTGATAATTTCATTCATAGAAATGTTAGCATCCAACAGAGAATTCATGTTCTGAGGGATTCTAGATTGAGCAACCCTCGAGATGGTTGCCATGGAGCCACGCTTGTGTAGGGAAACAGGAGTCAAGACCACAAGAAGATCGGTAAAGTGCTCAACTTCTGTGCTACATTCGATCCCATTGTTATGGCCCAAGAAGGAGATAGATTCCCTAGCTTGTTTCTTTTTGAGGATGTTACATATCTTTTACGATGGTTTGTCGACCTTCCCTGCCCACCAATGTTTGAAGAATATTTTAATATTTTTCCTTTGAACCTCCTCCTCGAATCTTAGTCTTCCCCTGATTTTAAAAAGACCTTTTTGCCATTGCCAGTTACCTTTATTCACTTCTTCTTCAAGACTTGAGAGCCTCCGGTACACCATTTCTCTTCTTTTTTTGCGGATTCTCTCATAGCCTTATGAGTCTAGAATTTGTCTAGTCCTTTCCACTGCGGGGGAGTAGGTTTTGGGGGAACCTCCATTAAAAAAACAATCTCTTACTAAATCTGAAGCTCGGGGGAATAGGCTTCGACTGAACCTCCATGAAAAAAAACTATATAAAGGAGTTGCAAAGATGAAGCAAGAGAACATAGAACTATGGATAAGCTACCTTTCAGCACGTATCCTTTGAGCATGGCGAGTTCTCACAGAAGGCATAACGGTGGCACAATCATACAGGAAATACATTTTCCACATTTTACCAAAAGATTGATCTCATTATTGTGTATCTTGGAGCTTATGGTTTCAAAACATATATGTATGCATCTGAATTCATGCACGTATGTATGTATTTGTTTGTATGTACATTTTCATGTATTTATGTATGCATGTACGTATATCTTTATGAAAGTACATAACTATGTAGCTATGTATGTATGTAGTCATATAATATGCATGCATGCATGTATGTGTGCAGAGAGACAGTACATGTACGCATCCATGTCTGGGTATTTATAAAAATAAGAAAAAAGAAAGAAAGGCCGAAATATAAGTTAGTAGAGAGATTGCCTTACGTGTTACTAAAGACGTTACTATGCATCTATGCACATATGCATGTATGTTTGGACATGTGCATGTATGCATGTATGTATTTATGTATGTGTTATGTATGTATGCATGTATGTATGTGTGTGTATGTATGTATGAATGTGTGTGTATGTATGTGTGTATATATGTATCTATTTATGTATGCATGTATGTAGGTATGTATGTATGTATGTATGTACATATTTCTTAATGCATGCATGTATGTATCACAATATGTATGTATGCATGCATGTACGTATGTGTGTATGAATCTATCGATTTTTTTTTTCTATGTATCTACCTACCTATCTATCTATCTATCTATCTATTTATCTATCTATCTATCCATCTATATATCTACCTTCCTATCTATCTATCTATTTATCTATCTATCTATTTATCTATCTGTCTATTTATCTATCTATCTATGTATCTAACTATCTATCTATCTATTTATCTATCTATATAGCTATCTATCTATCTATCTATCTATCTATCTATCTATCTATCTATCTATCTATTCCAATTGAAGTCACCATATTGATGAGACATTCCATTATCATGAGCGGTTTAAAGGATGATTCCATATATACCATTACGAAAGAATCAATGTTCAATTAGGGTACTATTATACACATTGGTGGAGTTATAGGTAATTCACATTCTTTTTCGCACAATTTGAAATTGATATTATCATGAGAAATCCTTAAGATACATAAATAAAATGAAAGACATTAGGAGGCACGTTTAGAAGAAATCATAGTTCATTAAGTTGTGCACATGCGAGCTTGAACACTCACTCTTTTAATAAGATCACATTCTTAGTGTGTCTATTCATGGAAAATGGACTCTCTCTGTTCTATCATATTTCTACTTGTAGTTAGGCATATTTGTACACACACAAGATGAGTGAATTCTAGTATAGTCTATATAAACCTAAGATTTGTTTCTTTTCATTCAACTTTGGTCTGTTCTCAATCATGCTTTCAAGATTTTCTTATATTTCAAAGGTGTGCAAAGTTTGGAGCTTAACTTTTTACTCGGGTTCATTCCCTATGGCATCTCTAGATGTGGTTAAATTAAAGAATTAATTCGATGAATCCCATCATTTTAGGATTCAAAGTCCCTGCATACATGGTATTGCGATGTTGCAAAGCCTTGGAGACATCTAACCTATGGTTGAGGAAGGGATTGGAGTTGTATAACATATCACATGAACAATTACACAATTAAAGTAAATTCAAAGAACAAAGGAGGTTGCAAAG
>CM035426.1:19283906-19291406 GCA_020310875.1 Ceratopteris richardii | reverse complement strand
ATTTTTGTGGATCTAATTCAAATCAAGTGGAATATTTGACCTACCCCCCAATTTTGGGTGATTAACCGGCGCGTGATCAGTGGACGTGAAGAATCGGCAAGGCCCTCTTGACCTATTGGGGCCTATAAAAACAATGGATTTGTGCTCATTTGGGGTACAATTTTAGAGATACAGAGGTTTGTGTATACGGGCAGAAGTCCTCTCTTGCACTTGGTGGTTTCAAGCCTATTGTAGGAGCTACTCTGTAGTGTGTATACAGAGGGTAGGCTTCTCAGTGGAGGGCTATGAGCACTATAGTGTAAGAGAGTAGCTTGGATTCTTCTTCTTTTCTGTGAGTCAGTGTTGTTGATTAGGTTCTATCCTCTTGAGAAATTCTTTGTATTGTTCTGAGTTAGTCTGCATATCAGTGGCCCCTTATGTTGATGAGAAGAATCTCTTGTGTTAGAGTTATTTACTTTTAGGGTGGCTTGTTAGCCCTAAGCTTGCGGCTCGTTAGCACGAAGTTTGCACTTTTGAGCATCGCTCTGCCCAACCTTGTAATCATCTGATTCGAATCAAGAAATATATGGTCTTCTGTGGTCATTAGTTGATTAATATTTCTAGAGTATGTACAACTCCTCTGTGTGCTCACAGAAATGTTAATGGTCTTCTGTGGTCATTAGTTGATTAATATTTCTAGAGTATGTACAACTCCTCTGTGTGCTCACAGAAATGTTAAAGGGTATACTTCCCTAAAGAGAACCCCCCTTGAGTAGGCGACGTACTGGATGTGTTTAATCTTTATTCTCTACTTTTGATAAAGGCAGATACCCCAGTACCTCCTCTACAGTTTGGCATGCCCGGTGGGACCTTTGCATTTCTGTGAGAGGTATTCTTGCCCTATTACATTTGCAAGTAGGTACATGACCCATACACGAGCAGATAAGGAGTCTCTTCGTGTTCGGAGGAGCCTCAACAAGTTAGCAATAACCACGGCTAGTGAGTCTACCTCCCCTCTGCCTTCCCTAAATTTATCTATTGATTTGGGTACGACACCATTGTCAAAAGAGAGATATAGGAGAACCCTAGACTTCTCCTCAGATACGTCCGAAGAAACACCAGTACAAATGGAGGACCTCTCTCATTTGCTCTCCAGATTAAACATCAAATTCCCTACCTTCAAGGGACAAGCTTATGAGGATGCTGATGATCATGTGAGGAGATTCATCTCTTTATGTCGTGGACGAGGTCTGCAGAATAGAGAGGATGCAATGTTGGCGCTCTTTCCATCCACATTAGAGGGTCTTGAAGATAAATGGTATAGTCAATATGCAGATGGCCATTTCACTACATGGGAGGCTTTGAAGGCGGCGTTCTCACAGACATTCCGACCAAGTGATTCCTCGGAAAGAGCTCTAAATCAGCTAGAGAATTTGAAGCTAAGATCAGGTGAATCTTTTCATGAACTTCACACTAGAACAAAAGCACTTGTTGCACGTCTGCCACATGCTTCAGGTGACTTTTTGGTTAAAAAGTGGATAGAGAAGGCTCTGCCCAGGTCATCTCAGCAGAAGCTTCGTGAGTCTCTTAGATTGGATGCCACCCTCAATGATTTTGTTGCAGCGGCATCAGGCATTGAAGAAGCAAGGCAACATTTTGAAGGGGATACACAACCTAAGTATGCTGCAGACCTGGATCCTATTGAGCAACTAAGGAGGGAAATGGAGGCATTAAAAATGCAACAAAATCAACAAGAAGAGAAGGTCTTGCCACCACTAAGACGCACGGATGACGAAGTAGCCCAACTTCACCGTGAGTTAGAAGATTTGAGGACTACTCAGGATATAAGGAGACAAATTTGGTGCACAATCTGTAACAACAATGGACATTCCAATGCTAATTTCCCTAACAAGGTAAGCTGTCAATTTTGTGGAAAGGATGGTCATGAAGCTAGAGATTGCTACTACCTCAAGGGTACACAGCAAAGAGGTAACCCTCAAACTTTGGATTCATACTATGCTAGTACTTCAAATACATCTAATAGAGAGGAGAATCGGCCTGCAAAGCCTAGGTATAATAGACCTTTGATGTGCTATCGTTGTGGTGAGTACGGCCACATGCAAAATAGGTGTTCTCTTCCAGAAGATGCACCCCCTTGTCAACATTGTCCAGAGGCCAAGGATCATTATACCAAAGATTGCCCAAGAGGTCGTCCTGCTCCAATTCACATGATTGCAGTCTCTCCACATGAAGAGGGAAAAGCCACTCAGACTTATGCGGTTTCATGCTCTGCAATGCCCATGATGACTAGAGCTAGGCAAGCAGCTGCAACCCAGAGAGATGAACAACAAGGATTTTAGGATAAAGAGGAAGAAAAGGAGTCTGGATGGAAGGACCAAGCAGAAATTGAAGGAGCTTATAATAAGATGACTACTTCTCTAAAGGGCCAACCAACAAGTCTGCAAGAAAACACTCAGGAGGTAAACATTGAACAGATCTTGAAAGGTATTCATCACAGGGTTAGTCTATATGAACTTATAAGGATGGATTCAAAAATAAGAAGTGACTTACTGAAGATTATACACTCTGCTCACTTAGTCCAATCACCTAGTATAGATGGTTTCATGGTTGATTTTCCCCCTACACCCTTAGCAGACTACCAAAGCTCAAGATTATCTGTTTGTATAAAGGATGAAACTCTCACAGGTGTGATCATAGATGGAGGCTCTGGTATCAATTTGATGCCAGATTTTAAAATGAAGAAACTAAATTTGAACCCCACCAAAATGGCACCATTTACAGTTACACTAGCAAATCAAATCGGGTTGCGCCTCTTGGCATTATATGAAAAGGTACGGATGATAGTACAGGGTTGCCACTTTGTGTTGGATTTTGTTGTTATTGCACTTCCACAGGAGACTTCCTATCCTTTGCTCCTGGGGAGACCCTGGCTGAGACAAGCAAAAGCTTTGCAAGATTGGGGGAAAAATAAACTATGGATTTCAACAAGCACCAATAGCCAACTGCAACTACACTTGGAAGAAGGATTTGATTCAGGAAAAACCACTGGATATACTGTGGATACTCAGGTAATGCCCTCTCTACCCCAAGAAGATGATACATTGTTAAATTGGATGATGGGAAGTGCAGAGTGTTGCACAGTGGAGATCAATGAAATTGAGGAAGAAGTTGCAGATAAGGAAATTACAGAAAAGGGCAATGAAGACCACAAGGTGTTGGAGAATGAGCAACTGAAGGAAAATACAATCTTTGAGGAGGCTACCAATATAAAAGTATCAGAGAGGGAAGATTATGAACCTAAGAGCAGAGAAGATCTCCCTTTTGCAGATATACCTCAAGGTTGGATGAAAGAACATGTTGCAGAATATAAATTAACATCCACTCCTACATATAGTGGAGATGATTTCTCAAACAAGACCAGTCCTGAAACATTGGTTCAAGAAGTAAATTTAGGAAATGAAGAGAACCCTCAAGTAGTCCACTTAGCATCCTGGTTGTGGCATTATCCTCCTTTGCTATAGAAGGTAACTTCTTTGCTCTTTACTTACAAAAGTGTCTTCGCATGGTCCTACAAAGATCTAACAGGAATACCAGAAGAGCTTGGATTACATCGGATACCCTTGGTTGAGGGAGCTGTGCCTATAAGAAGTAGGCCATATCGTCTCAATCCAAAGTATGCAGAGGTGGTAAAAGCGGAGATTACAAAACTAGAGGAAGCATGTATAATTGTTCCAGTAGAACATTCCAGGTGGCTTTCTTCTATGGTTATTGTACCCAAGAAAAATAGTGGAAAAATAAGGGTATGTGTTGATTTTCGTGCTTTGAATAAAGTGACTATTCAAGATGGATTTCCTCAGCCCTTCACAGAGCAAGTGCTTGAGGAAGTAGCTGGTCACACTTTGTATAGTTTCTTGGATGGTTTTAGTGGCTACAATCAGATAGTGATCCATCCTGATGATAGGGACAAAACAGCCTTTGTCACTCCCTGGGGCACTTATGTCTATACTCGAATGGCTTTTGGTTTGAAGAATGCACCGGCTTCATTTAATAGAACAATGTATCTGATATTGGGCAAATGGTTAACAACATTTCTACGAATTTTCATGGATGACTTTTCAGTATTTTCAGGTACAGATAGAAGGGCAACAGTTCAAGATTTCCATGATCATTTGGAAAATCTAAAAGAAATTTTTGAGCAATGTCTCAAAACAGGTTTGAAATTGAATCTTGATAAATGTCACTTTTTGGTCACTAAGGGCACTCTTCTTGGTCACATAGTATCTGCTGAAGGTATAATTGTTGACCCTGCAAAGGTTACAACTATTCTTTCCATGCCAATTCCACAAAGCCCAAAGGAAGTGCAAAGTTTCTTGGGCCATGCAGGGTATCACATAAGATTCATTAGGATGTATTCAGAAATTGCTAAACCCTTGTCAAGGCTTACCAGTAAAAAGATCCCTTTCTCATGGAGTGCTGAAGCCGACAAAGCATTTTGTGAACTAAAATTGAGGCTATGTACTGCTCCACTTTTAAGTGTTCCTAATTGGTCATTGGAATTTCATGTGCATACAGGTGCTAGTCTTCATGCTGTTGGTGCAGTTCTAGCTCAACCATCATCTCACAAAGTGGATAGACCTATCTCTTATGCCAGCAGACTACTCAACCAAGCTAAAAGAAATTACAGTACAACGGAAAGAGAAGGTTTGGCTATCGTATTTGCTCTTCAGAAGTTTAGACATTATCTCCTTGGTGTACATTTCATTGTTATCTCTGATCATCAGCCCTTGAAGTATTTGATAAACAAGCCTAGAGTAGCTGGAAGGATTTGGAGATGGTTACTCCTATTTCAAGAATTTAATTTTGATATTCATATTAAGCCAGGAAAAGAGCACTACATGGCAGATCAAGTGTCCAGGACAGCAATAAGCGAGAAGGCAACAGGTATCAATGACGAACTGGTGGATAGCAATCTTTTCCTGGTACCAATTCGGACTGGTTGGTATGATGAAATTCTCCATGTTCTTACTACTGGAAAGATCCCAGAACATTTGACACCTGTAGAAAAAAGAAGATTACTTTTGAAAACCAAAGCATATTCTCTTATAAATGAAAATTTATATAAATACTATCAGGATGATATATTGAGAAGGTGTGTCTATCCAAAGGAGGTAAATCTTCTGCTAGAGGCTGCACACAGTGAAGGACATCTAAGGGGGGAAGAATTGGCTCATAGAATCATCCACAAAGGTCTATGGTGGCCTCACATTTTCAAGGATGCAATCAAGTTTGCTAAAGAATGCCACATCTGCCAGAGGTGTGCTCCCGCGCCAACCAGATTGAATTTCCAACCATTGGTCATATCTACCGGATGGCTTCCATTTGAACGATGGGGTCTTGATTTCATAGGACCAATTAGTCCAACTGGTCGACCTAGAGGTAAAAAGTATATTTTGATGGCCACATGATATGCCACTAAATGGCTAGAGGCTAAAGCTACTGTGGACTGCACGGCTTTAACAGTAGCCAAATTCTTGTATAAACGTATTTTCTCAAGATTTGGTTGCCCACTGGAAATTACTAGTGATAGGGGCACACATTTTGTAAATCAATTGCTCCAGTTTATATTTGAGAGGTACAAAGTCTTCCATAAAAAATCTTGTGCCTACTATCCAAGGGCAAATGGCCAAGCAGAGAGTTCCAATAAGATTTTGATTGGACTGCTTTGCAAATTATCTTTCGATCATCAAAGCTCCTGGCCACAAGCACTGATTGGTGCAATTTGGGCTTTGAGAACCACGAAGAGGGGAACCACATGCGAGACTCCATTTCGTTTAGTTTATGGGAAAGAGGCATTGGCACCGGTCGAGTTCATTATCAGAAAGGAAATAGGAATCAAAACCATTGGAATTGAACCCCCCATTCAAAGATTGGTGGCATTAGAAGAGTACAGAGAAGGGGCAATGTAGAAACTTAAGGTAACACAAGAAAAGTGCAAGAGATTGCATGACAGGTATCTGAGATCCAATGAAGTTCAGGAAGGGTCCATGGTTTTAGTGCATCAGGTTCCAACAATTCAAACTAAATTGGCACCCAAATGGGTAGGACCATATAAGGTTATCAAGGTATTACCACATGGCGCAGTGCATCTGGAAGATTTGCAGGGAAAAAGGATTCCCCTGGTCAACATCTCCAGGGTGAAGAAGTATCTAAACTAGTTCGACTTGGAAGGATTTCAACCACTGTACATACCACATGTCATTCAAGTTTTGGGCAGTTATTTCGTTTATTCAATAAGCGGATAAGAAGGAAATTGCACCGAGGCGGTGCAAAATCCTGATGTGGGGGTCTGTAGTACCCCTTCTTTCTCTCTCTCTGCTGTGCTATTTTTCTCTCTTTTTCGGGGCAAGTTCATGGCATCAGTGACGGAAGCCTACAACCAGGTTGTTCTTCATGGGGGCTCATGTCATGCAAGGCTTCTGAAGGTGTGATTGGCCTCTGGAATTGAATTTGAATTGTTGTTGATGATGGCCGTATTCGATCTCATGCTTCCTTCTCTCTTTTTCTCTCTCTCTCTCTCTCTCTCTCTCTCTCTCTCTCTCTCTCTCTCTCTCTCTCTCTCTCTCTCTCTCTCTATCTCTCTCTCTCTCTCTCTCTCTCCCGTCCTCCCTTCCTCTCTCTCTCACGGCCTACCCCCTCCCCTTCTTTCTTTTCTCTCTCTCTCTCTCTCTCTCTCTCTCTCTCTCTCTCTCTCTCTCTCTCTCTCTCTCTCTCTCTCTCTCTCTCTCTCTCTCTCTCTCTCTCTCTCTCTCTCTCTCTCTCTCTCTCTCTCTCTCTCTCTTTCTTCCTCCCCTCCTTCTCTCACCTCCCCCGCCACCCCCGCTGACCCCCCGCTGACCCCTCCCGCAGCCCCCCGCCACCCTCGCTGACCCCCCCGCTGACCCCTCCCGCAGCCCCCCGCCACCCCCGCTGACTCCCCCGCTGACTCCCCCGCTGACCCCTCCCGCAGCCCCCCGCCACCCCGGCTGACCCCCCCCGCTGACCCATCCCGCCATCCCTCGGCAGCTTCCCCCGCAGCCACTCCGCCGTAGCCCGCAGCCCGCAGCCCCCACAGCCCGTAGCCCGCAGCCCGCAGCCCCCACAGCCCGCAGCCCGCAACCCCCGCCAGCCCTCCGCCCCGCTGCCTCCCACACCCCCCGCCCCCGCTCACTCCCACGCTTTCCCCCCTTCTCGACCTATCCCTCATGCATGAAGGACACATGCATGCACACATGCACGTCCACACATACATGCACACATGCGCACATTCACATGCATTCACACATTCACCCACACACACATGCAGCACACACGCAGGCAGCACACACACATGCTTGCACACATGCTCACATGCGCACGCACTCATACATGCATACCTATGCACAATCACATACACACACATCTTTACATATACATCTACTGCCACACACACACACACATTTCCACACACACACACATCCACTC
>CM035426.1:19148906-19278906 GCA_020310875.1 Ceratopteris richardii | reverse complement strand
GCCCAATATTAGATACATTGTTCTATTAAATGAAGTTGGTGCATTCTTCAAACCAAAAGCCATGCGAGTATAAACATAAGTGCCCCATGGAGTAACAAACGTTGTTTTGTCCCTATCATCAGGATGGATCACTATCTGATTGTAGCCACTAAAACCATCCAAGAAGCTATACAAAGTGTGACCGGCTACTTCCTCAAGTACTTGCTCTCAAAAGGGCTGAGGAAATCCATCTTGAACACTCACTTTATTTAAAGCACGAAAATCAACACAAACTCTTATTTTTCCACTATTTTTCTTGGGTACAATAACCATAAAACAAAGCCACTTGGAATGTTCTACTGGAACAATTATACCTGCTTCTTCTACTTTTGTAACTTCCAACTTTACGGCCTCTGCATATTTTGGATTGAGTCGATACGGCCTACTTCTTGCAGGCGTGACTCCCTCAACTAAGGGTATTCTATGTAATCCAAGCTCCTCTGGTATCCCTGTTAGACCTTTGTAGGACCATGCGAAGACATTTTTATAAGCAAAAAGGAAAAAAGTTACCTTTTGCAGAAAAGGAGGATAATGCCATAGCCAAGAGGCCAAGTGGACTGCTTGAGGATTCTCTTCATCCCCTAAATTTATTTCTCGAACCAGTGTTTCAGGACAGGTCTTACTTGAGAAATCATCTCCACTGTATGCAAGAGAGGAATTTAGCTTATATTCTGCAATATGTTCTATCGTTCATCCTTGAGGTATATCCGAAAAGGGGAGATCCTCTCTGCATTAAGGCTCATAACTTTCCCTTTCTGGAACTTCTATAATAGTTGCCCCTACGATGTTTGTATTCTCCTGCAAACTTCCATTCTTCAACTCCTTGGGAACTTCATGGCCTTTTCCTGCAACTCCTTCATCTGTAACTTCTTCTTCTATTTCACTAATTTCCACCGTGCAACACTCTACACTTTCCATCATCCAATTCAATAATGTATCTTCTTCTTGAGGTTGAGAGGGCATTACCTGAGTGTCCACAGTATACCCAGTAGTTTTCCCTGAGTCAAATCCTTCTTCCATGTGTAGCTACAGTTGGCTATTGGTGCTCGTTGAAATGCATAGTTTGTTTTTCCCCCAATCTTGCAAAGCTTTTGCTTGCCTCAGCCAAGGTATCCCTAGGAGTAAAGGGTAAGAAGTCTCGTGTGGAAGTGCAATAACATCAAAATCTAGAACAAAGTGGCAACCCTATACTATCATCAATACCTTTTCAATAATGCCAAGAGGTGCAACCCGATGTTGATCTGCTAGTGTAACTGTGAATGGAGCCATCTTGGTGGGGTTCAAATTCAGTTTCTTCATTGTGAAATCTGGCATCAAATTGATACCAAAGCCTCCATCTATGATCACACTTGTGAGAGCTCCATCCTTTATACAAACAGATAATCTTGAGCTTTGGAAGTCTGCCAAGGGCGCAGGGGGAAAATCAACCATGAAACCATCTATACTGGGTGATTGGATCAAGTGAGCAGAGTGTATAATCTTCAATAAGTCACTTCTTATTTTTGAATCCATCCTTATAAGTTCGTACAGACTAAACTTGTTATGAATACCTTTCAAGTTCTGTTCAATGTTTACCTCATGAGTATCTTCTTGCAGACTTGTTGGTTGGTCCCTTAGAGAAGTAGCCATCCTTTCATAAGCTCCTTCAACTTCTGCTTGGCCCTTCCACCCAAACTTCTTTTCCTCCTCTTTATCTTGGAATCCTTGTTGTTCCTCTCCACGGATTGCTGCTGCTTGTCTGGCTCTAGTCATCATGGGCATTGTAGAGGATGAAACAACATAAGATTGAGTGGTCATACCTTCTTCTTATGGAGAGACTGCAATCCTATGGATTGGAGCATGACGGCTTCTTGGGCAGTCTTTGGTGTAGTGATCCTTGGCCTCTAGTGTGAAGTTCATGAAAGGATTCACCTGATCTTAGCTTTAGGTTCTCTAGCTGATCTAAAGCTCTTTCCAAGGAATCACTTGGTCGAAATGTCTGTGAGAATGCTGTCTTCAGAGCCTCCCATGTAGCAAAATGGCCATCTGCATATTGACTGTACCATTTGTCAGCAAGGCCTTCCAATGTGGATTGGAAGAGTACCAACATTGCATACTCTCTATTTTGCAAACCTCGTCCACGGCATAAGGAGATGAATCTCCTCACATGATCATCAACATCCTCATAAGCTTGTCCCTTGAAGGTAGGGAACTTGATATTGAGTCTGGAGAGTAAATGAGAGAGATCCTCCATTTGCACTGGTGTTTCTTCTGACGTATCTGAGGAGAAGTCTAATGTTCTCCTATGCTTCTCCTTTGACAGTGGTGTCGCACCCAAATGAATAGATCAATTCAAGGAAGGTAGAGGGGAGGTAGGTTCACTAGTCGAAGATATAGCTGACTTTTTAAGGCTTCTTCATACACAAAGAGGCTCCTTATCTGCTCGCGTATCGGTCATGTACCTACTTGAAAATGCAATAAGGCAAAAATACTGAAAAAGAGGACTATTTACTATCCTCAGGGCCTCTCACAAAAATGCAAGTGTCCCACCGTGCGTGCCAAACTGTAGAGGAGGTACTGGGGTATCTACTTTTAACAGGAGCATGCAACAAGCACTCTTGTACTTCACCTACTCAAGGGAGGTTCTCCTTAGGGAAATATACCCTTTAACACTTCTGTGAGCAGGCAGATATCAATGATTACACAGAGTTGTGAATACTGAAGAAAATATTAATGAGAACTGACAATGAAGGAAGACCAATCACTCCTTAGTTCGAATGAATGATTACAACATAGGCAAGAGAAATGCTATAAGTTGATGCTCTGGGCTAGCATGCCACTCGAGAACTAAACACATTCATTACAAGAGATTCGTCCAATCCATACAATGATCACATCTAGATGCAGGTTAGCCCTAATCAATCCAAAGTCTGAAGAATTGATCTAAGGAAAAGAGCATAAAAATACCATTGACTCACACTAAAAGACAAGGCCAGGCCACTCTCTTCACACTATAGTGCTATTAGCCCTCCACTGGGAAGCCCACGCTCTATATCCACACCACAGAGTGACTTCCTACAGTAGGCTTGTAAGCACAGAGTGCAAAGAGAGGACCCTTGTACGCATGTAAGTATATGTGTGTATCTCTATGCTCCCCAAATGAACACAAGTCCATTGCTTTTATAGGCTCCAATAGGACAGGAGGGCCTTGCCGATTCCTCACGTCCACTGATCAGGCACCAATTGATTGCCCAAAATTAGAGGGGTAGATCAAATTTGCCACAAGTCTTGAATTGGGTCCTAAAAAATAGGCAATCGTCATGAATGGTTGGGGGCAACAGTCATTACTCCACTTTCACTTTTATCATTTCAACTTTTACTGCTACTTTTGCATGCAATTTGAGATCCACATGTTGTGTCACCCATGATATTTGAATGATCCTGAGAAGCACCTTCCTTACATAATTTTCGATACTTGCTTGTGACCCTTACATTTGATGAATGGTGATGCTTCAACTCACATATAATAGTTCCCGAATTCTTCATAAGCATCCAACCACCCCAATTAGAGTTGTCATCTGATAGCTTTCAAGAGTTGCATATTCCCCTCAGCATCACAAGAAAATGCCAGCATAACATATGTGGGTGTCTCTTATACATTGGCAAATTCAAACATCTATGAGATGAGCCTCTAACTTGGAGCGTTATGATACAGAGTATTTCAGAAGAAATTTTGGTGCACAGCTCCTGATGCAACGTCCTTCAACATCAAGAATGGAGCTCTTGGTGAGGGGTCAGCGGAGGGGGGGGGGTGAGGGGAGGGTGATGAGGAGTCGGGGTCAACGGGGGGGCTGAGGGGAGGGTGGTGACGGGTCAGACGGGAGAGTGGGGGCGAGGGAGAGAGAGAGAGAGAGAGAGAGAGAGAGAGAGAGAGAGAGAGAGAGAGAGAGAGAGAGAGAGAGAGAGAGAGAGAGAGAGAGAGAGAGTGGGGAGGGTGGTGAGGGATCGGGAGCGTGGGGGCTGAGGGAAGGGTGGTGAGGGGTCAGCGATAGGCTGCAGGGAGGGTGGTGAGGGGTCAGTGGGGGGCTGAGGGGAGGGTGGTGAGGAGCCAGCGGGGGCTTAGGGGAGGGTGGTGGGGGTTCAGCGGGGAGTGTGGGGGGGGGAGAGAGAGAGAGAGAGAGAGAGAGAGAAAGAGAGAGAGAGAGAGAGAGAGAGAGAGAGAGAGAGAGAGAGAGAGAGAGAGAGAGAGGTACGCAGGGGGCTGAGGGGAGGGTGGTGAGGGGTGAGCGGGGGGCTGAGGGGAGGGTGGTGAGGGGTCATCGGGGGGCTGAGGGGAGGGTGGTGAGGGGTGAACGGGGCAAGTGGAGGCAGGGAGGGAGAGAGAGAGAGAGAGAGAGAGAGAGAGAGAGAGAGAGAGAGAGAGAGAGAGAGAGAGAGAGAGAGAGAGAGAGAGAGAGAGAGAGAGAGAGAGGGGAGAGAGAGAGAGATAGAGAGAGAGAGAGAGGGAGAGAGAGAGAGAGAGAGAGAGAGAGAGAGAGAGAGAGAGAGAGAGAGAGAGAGAGAGAGAGAGAGAGAGAGAGAGAGAGAGAGAGAGAGAGAGAGAGAGAGAGAGAGAGAGGGGGAGGGGTATGTGGGGGGCTGCGGGGGAGGGGGGTCATCGATGGAGGGAGGGAGAGAGAGGGATTGGTGGGCTAGAGGGTGAGGAGGGGAGGAGAGAGAAGAATGAAATCCTGAAAGATAGACAAAGAGACCACCTTAGCTCCAGCTCCAAGGAGAAAGAGAGATAGAGCTCAAGGGGTGTATTTCTGCACAAAAGAAGATGGCACAGTGATGGAGCAAAAACGAGGAAGAGATAGATGAAACGGGGGGAGAGAGAAGAACAGGTGCTACAGTCATACACACGGATGACCAAACAGTGTCCGATTTCAGATCTCTCTGAACCGGCCAGACCCTTGGATCATAAACTTACTTTATTACATTCTTCCTCCCTTGGAAAACATTCTCTTCCTCGAAAATAAAGCTATATACATATTGTACGCAACCCGCGAGCCTCATGTTCTAAAACTAGAAGAAGATGGTCATGTTCTAAAACTGGAAGAACATTTCTCATCTCTGTGGTGGTATCCCTTCCCAAATGATTCAAAACACTTTCTCATTTTGCACTTTGATGAACTCGACAAAGTACAAACTAGTGAAAGAATAATAAGCATGGATCTAAACACATCCCTAGCCAATTCACAGTTTCTGGATGTGTGATCTAGGCACAAACATTTGAACTAGGTGGATTCAAATTACTATTCCATTTCTAGGCATAACTAATGCACGGAATTAGTAATGAAGGTGGGATTCTTATCCCTTGCAAGATTTTGAGAACTCTTGATTCACTTGAATTTGCTTTGGAGCACTTAAAGTTTGATTGTCTCAAACATCTATCTTGGATGTTTGTACAATGGTTAACTTTGATCCAACAGTTACTTGATTTTTTCACCCGACTAGAGGATTACTTTGTACAAATAGGTTTAAAAAATCTTATGTAAACTGTAGGAGAAAGTTTACCATTTCTGTTGAGTCAACCATACTAACTTGACCAAGTGAATTTCAAAATGAAAAATTGTCCAACTCAAGACACTTTTCTCAAAGACTTTAACTGTAAGTTCTTGGCAATTGTCAATCTGAAGATCAATTCCTAACTTCTCTATTCTAGAGTATACTGGACTCTAGGAAATTAATTGTGCTTCATGAATCAATTAAGATCCTCTACTTGGAATGTCTGGCTTCCCAAAAATTAATTCATCTTGAACATGGTAGGAGAATGATCTCACGTGTGGAATCGAAGGCTTGACTATTTCATTTTAGTGTTTCTCTCTTAGGAAATATCTCATTTCCTAAAAGTCACTTACTGTGGTGTCATCATGAGATACGAATCTTGAAACCATAAAGAAACTTCTTAGAACTTTCAAAATTTTCTAAATAGAAGAGTGCTCATGGAACTAGGAAACGTAGCTGAAGTTATCATCCAATCTTGGGATGCTTGAGAAGTTACATAAATTACCTACCTAATCAACCAAAGCTTATCATCATGACTTTCTAAATATCACCTATACTTAGAGAAATCATTATAAGCTTATCTTCATGACTCCCTAAGTACGTTTGGTACTTAGAGTCATTATACATCACAAAAGCTTTGTTAGTAATTAAATTTTCTTGGTCATCAAGAAAATTTAATACATAACTTTCTCCTAGTGCTTACGTATACCTAGTAAGACATCAAACATACCTAATTGATATTAAGTATTTATTTTTGATAATGGAGTATCAACTTGGGAAGGAATCGACTATTTTCTTGAGCTACAAACTAGAACTAGTATGTCTCTGCAACTAACTAGTCCTCTGTCTTCCCTAATGTCAAACCATGAGCTTTATAAAGTAAGCTAAATACTAAGAGAGTACATTATCATATCTACTTGCAAATAGCATCCTCTTCTATCATGAAAATGCATGTGCCTACATGCAAATGCATATGCTCACATGCGTATGCATGCATGTTCTTTGCATGCCCAAAAAATAATGCAACAATCATGCATGAACTTGATGCATAACCTTTCCTTGTACTAAGAATGTATGTCATGCAATCTTGATGCATGTATATCCTTTCCTTTGTCTTAATGCATTGTGATATAAAAACATATCCTCATGGTACAATAAAAAAACTTAGTCAATGGAAAGGAAATCTAAATTAAACTACCAAAATGCATTCTTTGATGCACAAGGATCCCTTTTTTAAATCAAGTCTTTTCTTAATGCAAACTAATGCTTGAAATGAGAAGTGGATTTTTCATTATCCTAATCTAGACTTAATTGATTGAAATCTTGGCTATTTCAATGTGCATGTGGGATTAAGTGTAGAATAATGAAAACAAGATAAATCAAGCATTAAGGCCAAGTAGAAACTATAAAACACTTAGCTTTGATCATAGCTTCATCCATCCTCTGATCCTTGCGAGGAGCCAACCTTCCATCCTCTTGAGCTTCATGAGTCTCCCAACATGTCCTTGGTAAAGAATCTCCTATTTATATAGTTGAAAAACTCCAAGAACGATCGATGTTTGGTGAGTTATAGCAAGTTTCATATGTACTCTGTTGAATACTTAAAGAAATTGAAGAAAAATATTCACTTTAGATGGAACTCCCTTGCTCTCTGTTGGTTAAAATGGATAGACATCCTATTTTGGAAGTCTGTAGACGATCTCTATTTTTTGTTGTGTACAGAATTATATTTAAATATAATATATCTCAACTCCACAACCCATCTTCAGCGAAACTAGACATCATGGGCTCGATTCCCTTGAAGGACACTTTTCAAAGACTGTAATTCTAGATATGCTCAAAGTCATGCTTGTCCTCTTGAATAGTGAAGCGCATGCTATACTCAAAGTACCTGGTTGGAATCCCCCTAGTTGCAACCTTGAGCGATAATGCCTCAGTTGGAAACTCTTTCTTCTACTACACTAGGATCACCTTCAAGAGTGTTTATTTAACAATATAATTAAAGCTCACATCACAATTTAACCATGAAGACTATACGGCTCACAGCTAGAGCAATTGTTCACGAGAAGCAGGTGCCAAGTTCGATCCCCATTGATGGGTTATTTGATGAGCAAACATACCTTTTGTTTCTGTTCTTTTGGACTTCTACAGTGAGAGAAACAAGATTGTATTAAATTAGTATGTGAATAGTTCACACGAGCGGCCTATCATGTTGGATAAAAGGATGCTCTTCCAACATGCAGGTTCTCATTTTGAATCCGATCATCAATTGCAACAGATAGCATTTGTTTTTTTAGAATCTCCTCTTTTGATCTTGTTGTAACAGAGCAGAAGTTAGATTAAGATAGTTTTCTCCATCTAGTTGAGAGCACGCAAGTGCCTAGTGTTCTTGGTTATGCTAGTGCCTTCCCTTGACTCAGGTCATGGGTTCAATCCCTATCCTCGATCATGGCAGAGAAGTGATCTTTTGCAACCTCAAACGTTTGCACACATAAATGAATTCGGGATGATTCTGCAGCACACCCGTGAGCAAGCATGGAGATCGCCTACATGTTTTTTTTTAAATGACGCAGCTATGAGATTGGAGAGTTGATGAAATGAAGCTCTACATGTAGAGAGCATGAAGATGATGAAGCTATCACAAGGTTCCCATGAAAGCTAGCCTAGAGCTCTGATACCAATGCAAGAGAGCAAGGATTATGACCACCACGTGCTAGAGAGATGACTCTCCTCCCAACCAAATGCCTCTATATATAGCTCTCTCCAGTGGAGTCTCTTCTTGGGTAGGTGGATACTAGCCAACCATATGGCGGCCATGTAACTGCATGTGCACCAAGTGTCCCAGTTAACTCAAGTGGATGCTTCTAGAAGGCTCTAGATCTCTTTGGGCAAAATACTCTCCCCATGTCTCCCATGGGGATTGAACCCAAGACCTCCTCCTTCACATCCTTGAGACTTAACCACTAAGCTAAGTGGATCACTTGTTCATAAGAGCACAAGACCTCCTAGTAAGTCTAAACTCGAGATATTTGGTCATACACACGGATGACCAAACAATGTCCGATTTCAGATCTGTTTGAAAGGGCAAGACCCTTGCATCATAGACTCACTTTATTACACCAAGTTCATATCTTCTATGTCTTTGATCTTGAAGTATCTTGAGATCATTATACTATCCTTCTGAATTCAAACTATTGATATATTTAGGTAGTGATGTGTGTGAACACTCTAGGACCGCCGGGGCACTTTTTTCCCTCTTTAAGAGGTTTTTTTCCCCCGGCTTGTATATACGCCTATTGCCCTAATGGGCTACTTATCTTTGTACATTCCCTAGTAATACATTTAGTATTGTGTGTTTGTGCTCCAAGCTTCTTCTTCTTCCTTGTGCTATTCGCGTGCTTCCACAGATGTCTATCTCCAACAATTGGTATCAGAGCAGATTGTCGCTTCTTCTAGGGTTCCGTCGACACTCCTCCGTTTGCAGTCTCAGATTCGCACGAAATTTGGTGAGCATACTCAGGGTGTTTCGACCTCTGAACGCACTATCGGAGCGCTTGTGCAGGCTATTTCGTCTTTTTGTGCCAAAGGTATATACCAGTTTCTGTTCGCTAGTTTAAGCGTCTCGAAGTCTGCTACAGGTCTAGCAGAACTCGTCTAGGCAGTTTTGTTCAACTTTTTAAGATACAGTCAATTTTTTGCATCAAGGTATTTTAGTCACCGGCCATGACTAAAAGCAGTGATGTATTCCGTATGTTGGCTGTTGAGGATAAGTTGGATGGTACCAAGTACCCATTATGGGCTTATATGATACGACATATACTGGTTGCAAAAGGATTGTGGAACATTGTGCAGGGTGTTCAAAGACGTCCTGTTACACCTGTAACGACAGGTACTACAAATACAGGTGTTGGAGCTGATGAAGATGGTGTCGAACATGATATTCCGCAGATTCCTGTTCGTGCTGCTGTTTCGGTTGCACCTATTGCAGAGCAGATTTGTTGGGATGGTAGAGATGCCCAGGCACATGCATTGATAGCTTTGTCTATCAAACGTGCCATTATTCCTCACATTCACTCTTGCAGAACAGCAAAGGATGCTTGGGATACACTTACCACTTTGTACCAGGCTAGAAATGAGGCTCGTGTTGCTTACCTCCGAAAACAGTTGGAGAGTGAGCACATGAATCAAGGTGATTCTATGGACAGTTTTCATACAAAGATCAAAGACCTGAAGGAACAATTGATTTCTGCTGATGAGGTTATACCAGATAGCTCACTTGTGCAGATCGTTCTGAATGGTCTTCCTGATTCATATCAGAGTTTTGCCTCTACTCTTCGGTTGATGATGAAAGGCAATCCGAATGCCTTGTCATTTAGTCTCTATTCTATTGCAGGAAGATCAGTCCAGGCAGAAAAGGTCCATTATGCGTGTTGCAGATCAAGCTTTCCTGGCTAGTCAGAAGGGCAAAGGAAAATGGAGCTCTTCTACTAGTAAGCAGAAATCTGCAAATGCTCCACAATCGAAGAGCCAGGATAAAGATGAGAAGAAATCAGAAAAGCAAAAATTGTTCTGCAAGTACTGTAAAGGAAATGATCATATTATAAAGAACTGTCCAAAACTGGCTGCTAAAGAGCCAAAGAAGAAAGAGGCTGGAATGGTTGTTATAGAGGCCTCTACACCAAAAACAGAGACTGCAAATCTTGTGCAGGAAGAAGAATGGGCGTTTACTACTGTCTGCAGTTTTGACCCATCTTCTCATGATCAATGCATGTCTGCAGTAGACTCAGATGTTTGGTACTTTGATAGTGGGGCGACCAAACATATTACCTCGCAGCGTAGTTTCTTCTCTTCACTCGAGCCTGCCCCTACAGGGAATATTGTCACATGCGCCAATAACTCCTCTTATCCTGTTATGGGAGTTGGTAAGATCATTCTGACTACTGCTGATGGTAGTTCTTTCACTTTGTCAGATGCTTTATTTGTGCCAGGGATCAAAAAGAACCTGTTATCAGTTTCTGCATTAGCCAAGATTGGCTTGGTTGTAAAATTCGTTGATGACAGGTGTACAGTCCATGATCTCTCAAATGGCGATGTGATTATTGCTTCTGGCATTTTATGTCGTGGGCTGTATAAGCTCATAGACTATGAAAGATCTATGAATGATTCGGCATGTACAGTTCATGATTCTCAGGCTATGTCAGATGCAAAGCTTTGGCATGCACGCTTTGGTCATCTGAATTTTGCTAGTTTGTTACGCCTGCAGAAATCTGAAATGGTGTCCTCTTTGCCCAAACTTGAGGCACCTGGAAAACATGTTTGTGAAGGCTATATTTTGGGCAAAATGCAGCGTTCTTCCTTTCCAAAAGATGGTTCAGTTCGGGCTACGCAGAAATTGCAGCTTGTACATAGTGATGTCTGTGGTCCTATGCAGACACCCTCTTTTGGAAATTACCTTTACTGCGTGACTTTCATTGATGATTTTTCCAGGCATGCATGGGTATATCCACTCAAAGCAAAGTCCGAAGTGTTCATGTGCTTCAAACAATTTTTGGTTTTGGCTGAAAATCTGTCAGCATGTAAAATGGGAACCCTCCGTTCTGATCGAGGGGGGGAATATATGTCTTCAGATTTTAATGCATTTCTGGCTGAACGTGGGATAAAACACCAGTGTATAGTGCCGTATACACCTCAACAAAATGGAGTTGTTGAACGAAAGAACAGGTCACTCATGGAGATGGTGAGGTGCATGGTCAAAAGTCAGGCTTTACCACATAGTTTCTCGCTTGAGGCTGTCATGTGTGCAGCATATGTACTGAACAGGTGTCCCACTAAAGCGTTGCAGTCTATCACTCCATATGAGGCTTGGCATGACCGCAAGCCATTTGTTGCTCATCTACGTGTTTTTGGTTGTTTGGCATATGCATTAGTGCCTGAACAACATCGTAGAAAATTGGATGATAAGAAAGTAAATTTTTTTTTTTTTGGGTACAGTTCTGAAAGTAAGGCTATCGTCTGTATCATCCACAGACTAAACGCATTCTGGTTAGCCGTGATGTTGTCTTTGTGGAAGATGCTATTCAGCCATTGCTTTCATGTACTAAGGAGACATCTGTTAGCTCCAAAGACATGTATGATACTTTGATGCCTCTTTTTACAGGTGGACAAGCTAGTGCTGGTCCTAATGAGGCAACATCTCAGCCTTTGCAGGTTTCATATGATGATGCAGATCATTCCATTTCTGATGCAGATTTACATGATGCACTTGTTGATGAGAGAGCTGATATTGAGCATGCAAAAACTATGCCAACATGGCTGGTGCAGACTTTGCGTGACAGCAAATTAGATGCACCTTTGTCATATCGTACTCGTTCAGGCTCTCATAGTGCCTCCTTTGCATCAGATTGCTATGCTATGGCTGCATCTAGTCTCTGTGATGAGAATGAGTCTGTTTCTTTTGATGAAGCAAAAAATTCAGAAAATTGGATGGTTGCTATGCAATCTGAATATGATGCTATAATGAAGAATGGTACATGGTCTTTATGTGACTTGCCTCCTGGCAAGAAGGCCATTGGCACTAAGTGGGTATACAAGCTGAAGCGTAAACCTGATGGTACAGTTGACAGGTATAAGGCTAGGCTTGTTGCAAAGGGTTATGCACAGGAAAGAGGAATTGATTTTGATGAGACCTTTGCACCTACATGCCGTATGACTACTGTTCGGAGCATTTGTGCACTTGTAGCCCATCATGGTTGGAATGTACATCAGTTGGACATTAAAACAACATTTCTGAATGGTGACTTGTATGAAGAAGTGTATGTTTTTTAGCCCCGTGGCTTTGTGCAGAAAGGGCATGAAAACTATGTTTGCAGGTTAAAGAAGGCATTATATGGTTTAAAGCAAGCACCACGTGCTTGGTATGAGAAGATACATGCCTATCTGATTGCACATGGTTTTGAGAGCAGTTCAACTGAAAGCACCTTATATATTAAACGTGCTAATGATGTGCTTCTGATCATTGTTGTCTATGTTGATGACATGCTGCTCACTGGTCCTATTGAAAAACATATTGCTGATTTTAAGGCTGATTTGCATGCCTCATTTGAGATGTCTGATTTGGGGCATTTGCATCAATATTTGGGCATTCAGTTTATGCACGTTGATGGTGGAATGGCTTTGTGTCAAACGAAATATATTGACACATTATTGCAGCGTTTTGGCCTTGAAGACTGTAAGCCTATTGCCACTCCTATGGAGACAGGTTTACGATTGAGTCTTCATGATGTTGGAGATGCATTTGATGCTGTTCTCTATCAGCAGGTTGTTGGATGCTTGATTTACTTATGCATTACTCGGCCAGATATTTAGTTTGCTGTCTCACAGATGAGCAGGTTTATGCATTGCCCAGGAGTCACGCATTGGAAAGCGGTTAAGCGCATCTTTCGCTACTTGAGTGGTACTCGGCTACTTGGGTTGTTTTATCCCAAGGAGGGATCACAACCGCCAGATTTGCATGCTTTTTCTAACTCAGATTGGGCTGGTTGCTATGACACTCGTGTGTCCACCAGTGGCTTTTGCTTCATGCTTGGTAGCTCATGTATATCTTGGTTGAGCAAGAAGCAGCCTACTTTGGCCACTTCTAGTTGTGAGGTTGAGTATAGGGAAGCTTTCACAACGACTGTTGAGTGTGTGTGGCTCAGACGCCTTATGGCTGATTCGGATGTTGGCCAGTCTTCTGCCACCACCATCTTCACTTACAGTCAGAGCGCATTGGTAGTTGCGAGGAACCATGTGTTCCATGCTCGCACTAAGCACATTGAGGTGCATTATCACTATGTCAGGGAGAGGTTCTCTACTGGGGAGATCAGCTTGGCATATGTGCCCACGCAGGAGAATATTGCAGACCTTTTCACGAAGGCTCTGCCTAGGGAGAAGTTTGAAGCTTTCCGCAAAGCTTTGGGCTTACTTCCTTTTGTGGAGTGATTTCCACATAGCTTGGCACTTCCTTATACATGAGTGTCAGCTCCTTGTTCACCGCATCACTCCCAGGGGGGATTTGTTGATATATTTAGTTAGTGATGTGTGTGAACACTCTAAGACCGCCGGGGCACTTTTTTCCCTCTTTAAGAGGTTTTTTTCCCATGGCTTGTATATACGCCTATTGCCCTAATGGGCTACTTATCTTTGTACATTCTCTAGTAATACATTCAGTATTGTGTGTTTATGCTCCAAGATTCTTCTTCTTCCTTGTGCTGTTCGCGTGCTTCCGCATACGTCTATCTCCAACACAAACTTCTCCTTTGAAGCATTTGATTCCCTTGAGGATCAGGTCTGGCATGAAGATTTATTCTAGGACAACAAAATAAGTATCATCCCATGGTCCAATGCCACATACCATCCTTCCTTCATTAAACTAAGTATAAAATATGGTGTCCCATGCCACCTTATTTTATAGTCACATTAATCTGTGGGTGATATGTATCCAAAAGTCTAAACATATCTTGATAGAGTACCTTTCTTCTTGAACTCTTTAAAAGAGTTTTGAAGTTTTAGGCATTACCTCTAACTTGATATTCTAGGCTTTCATTCCTTCACACGATCGTTTCATGATCTCGTGCTTTTTTCATGGAAGCTTGAAAACCTCTTGATAGAATACCTATTCTTCTTTGCTTAGGTTTTCAAACGAAAACTAGTTATAAATCCAAGTACTTGAATTTCTCAAATTCAAGTCCAATCGGTTTTACTTCACCAATTTGTAGTGATAAGAGCTTTTTTGCTTACCCATTGGATTTTAGAGATCTTTCTCCTACTCACGTTCAAGCATGTACTAATGCCTTTGAGATTCTAAAGCTAAGAATCTTTGATACAATTCCATGTGATATCAATCATTATACTTTAAGTACCATTTCTGTTGGTTTGGGACTTCTGGGGAAGTACTTGCTGTCTAAAGAGTTTGAAGATTTTCATTCTCACTACTCAGGAGAATGTTATTCTTCAAGGAATTGAGATTCATTCTAGGGAATCAAATAATCCTTAGCAAATGATTCATGTTGAAATCTTTTGCAATGTTTAAAGGAAAATGATTCATCGTGGAATATTTTGCAATGTTGAAAGGATAATTGAAGGAAATTCTTAGACTTTCATACAATATATAGAAGCTTTATAGATTCAATTGTGTTCATTTCTTGAGTACCAAACTAGAGGATAAATATCACCCTTAGGATATGGTTTCGCATTCCATTATAAAATTTTGACTTGAACTTTCATTTATGTGATATTGTTCCTATTCTTGAATTTGATATAAGATTGATTATTATTGGTCAATATTTAGATGTTACTAGAGTACTTTAAACATATTTTTTGACAATCAAAGTTATGTTTAAATTCCAAGCATCTTTTGATGATTGATCCAATAATAATGCTACTATGAACACATAATTTTGAACTTTATGGGTTGTTTAGGAAAAGTTCATTGATTGGAGACCCATATCTTGGAACTTTGTATTCCTAAATGAAAAGCTCATAGTTTGATTCCTGTCTTTAGAAACTCATCTCATTTCCTAAAGATCGCTTGCTTTGGTTTCCTCTTGAAACTTTGATAAGCTTAAATGAAACCAAAAAATAAACTTTGTAATCCTTCTCAAATGAAGAGTTCTTTCAAGTTTCCAAGTTTGCTTAGGAAGTTGCATTGTTACAAAACAATCATGGAACCTAGCATCCATCTATTGATTGTTCAGGTTCAAATGATGCTAAGATTTAATCACTTCTCAGATTTTCATCACTCGTTAGGATGAATTTAAAGTGAAAACTCCAAAAACTCTATGGTTTTCATAGATCATCTCAAATAGCTATAGAACTTTAAAAGTTCAATTAGTTTAAGTTCTAATGGATCTCGTTTGATTGCTATAACATCCTTGGATAGAATTAGATAAAACTTCCAAAGGAAACTATATCAACCTACTTGGATGCATGATTTTTCAAATACAAGATAACGACGAGGAGATAAATACAATGATGTCTAAATGTGTAGATCTCTTACCTCAAGAGATTCTTTTACGTAGAAGAAACAAGGATTTATCGATCGACCATTCCTTAGGAGTTTGGCCAAAATTGACAGCACATCGCTCCCTCCAAATCTTCCAAAGAGTCTCACCCTGATGGCATTCCACAGCCTTGATGAGTAGCCGACCACCTCATCCAACAGCGCTTGTTGCCAATTCATTTCGTTTGTGAGTTTGAATACCCATGTCACGTGATGCCAAATAACATGGGACTTGGGGCAATCGAAGAACATGTGAGCTAAATCTTTGATGCATCGATGGCACCACTTCCACCATCGTGGCACACCACAGATTCTGTTAGCCCTTGCATTGAACCAAATTTCCTTATGCAAGATTTGCCACATGAGAACAGACTTTTTGATCTCAATTAGGGGGTGCCTAATAGACATGAACTTTAGTTCCCATCAAAGTTTGGTCCAACAAAGGCACCACCTTTTGTTAAGGGTATGATGAACATCTAAGTTCTCTTTGAAGTTGGGGATTTTGGATATTTTCTTACCATTGCTCCAATGGAGGCCGTCTAGGCAAGGAAGATCTTGTCGGCAGAGAAGGCGCGTAGTTGAGAGGTCCCCCACTAAACACCTACCTTGAAGAAGAGTCCATTCCTCGAGGGTAATTCTATGTCTCCAGTCCAAGTCTTCGAACCTAATCCACTACCTGGTCTCTTGTTTCCATAGCTGTTTTCACTTTTTGAAGCCCTTGTACCATAAGCGCTTTGTAGTTTGAAGATTCCAAGGGTCCATCCTCCTAATGCTGCTAAATGGGAACCAAATGAGTCATTTTTTCTTATCCAAGCGACCCACTTCTACTCAGCACTCATTTTGATGAATTGTTTGGCCTTGTTCCAACTCTTCCATAAAGAACACATGAGGCTAGAGCCTTTAGGGGACACCGGGTGGTGGGAGAACAAAAGCATGAGAATCCCTATGTCCTTCCAACCAAGATGGCCAACTAAGGTAGGGTCTTCCATGTTTCTGAATATCAATTTAGCCCAAGTGGACTCACTATTGCTCCAAGCCTTGATAAGCCACTTTGCCGCCAGCTTGTCAGCCAACCCAATAATATCCAAAATACCCAAGCCCCCTGAGTCTTTCGAACTAATGCAAGTTTCCCGTTTGATTTTGGAAATCCTCCTCCTGTTGGGGTCCCCAGTCCAGAGGAAGTTTCTATAGGTTCTTTCCACTTTGAACAACTCTTTTTGCTTAGGTCTCCAACACGAGATGAAGTAAATAGTTGTTGAAAGCATAAATGTGTTAATAACCATAGCACGTCTTACCAAGTTGACTTGCATAACTTACCAATGATTTAGTTTGCTATCCAGCTTGGATAGCACCCAGTTCCATTGTTGGTCAATTGTGATGTTGCAGCCCATCGAAATGCCGAGGACACGGAAGACTTGACCTCTAGGGATAACTTGACACCCCTGATCTAACAACAATTGGGGTGGAGGTCCACGGATTTCTCTGAAAGCAGTTTTAGAGTGGTTGATTTAGGAACGTGACACCACGCAAAAGGTGTTGAGGCAACTCTAGAACACCTCAATGCTATTCATATCATTATGTACAAAGGCATTCATGTCATTGGCAAAGAGTCTAGCAATCATTTGGCCATGATTTAGAGGTAGGGAAAGACCCTTGAGATTGTTAGAGTCCATGTGATGCTTTAATAGGTGATTGAGGCCGTGCGAGGCGAAAGCGATGAGTAGTGGAGCCAGAGGGCAGCCTTGCCTTATAGAGCTTTTTAAACATATGGGCTCAGAGAGCTTACTGTGGATACTTATTCTAGTTGAATCATTTCCAAGAAGAGTGGAAACCATCTTCGTGAACTTTTGGCTGCATCCAAGGTGTTTTAGTGATTGAAGAATAAAGTCCCATCCCAATCTATCATACACTTTGTCTAAGTCGATCTTAATGAATATGAGATCTTGTGCAGACTCCTCAACAAATGCAAGGCCTTCCCAAATATGGACAATTTCTTCAAGTATACATCAACCTTTGATAAACCCTTTCTGGTCCTCACAAATCCATGACTTTAAATGACAAGAGATTTTGTTGGCGAAAACTTTGGCAATTATCTTGTATCCAGTTTAGAGCATAGTAATCGGCTGCCAATTTTCAATTTTGTTCTTATATCCCCTTTTGTGAATTAACTTGATGAAACCATTATTAAGACACCCAGGGAGGGCGCCAAAGGAGAGAGCCTCTTGCCACACCAAACGTAGTGGGGTGGCCACCTCATGCTTCAAGGACTTGAAGAACTCATTGGTGAGGCCATCAAAACCCACACTTTTCCCATTGGGAAGATCATGAATAACCTCGATTATTTTGTTCTTAGAAATGTGAGCATCCAACAGAGAATTCATGTTCTGAGGGATTCTAGATTGAGCAACCCTCGAGATGGTTGCCATGGAGTCATGCCTATGCAGCGAAAGAAGAGTCGAAGCCCCGAGAAGATGGGTAAAGTGCTCAACGATGATAGATATGTTCTCAACTTCTGTGCTATATTCGATGCCATTGTTATCGACCAAGAAGGGGATAAATTCCCTAGCTTTTTTCTTTTTGAGGATGTTTCAAATTTTTTCGATGGTTTGTCGGCCTTCCCTGCTCACCAATCTTTGAAGAATATTTGAATATTTTTCCTTTCAACCTCCTCCTCGAATCTTAGTCTCCCCTTGATTTTCAAAAGACCTTTTTGTCATTGCAAGTTACCTTTGTTCACTTCGTCTTCAACATGTGAGAGCCTCCGGTACACCATTTCTCTTCTTTTTTTTCGGATATCTCTTATAGCCTTATGAGTCCTGATAAGAATTTGTTGAGTCCTTTCCACCGTGGGGGAGTAGGCTTCGGGGGAACCTCCATTAAAAAAAACAATCTCTTGCTAAATCTGAAGCTCGGGGGAGTAGGCTTTGGCTCAACCTCGATTAAAAAAATATATATAAAGGAGTTGCAAAGATGAAGGCATAAGGGTTCTCACAGAAGGCATAAGGGTGGCACAATCATACAGGAAATACATTTTCCACAATTTACCAACAGATTGATCTCATCATTTTCTATCTTAGCGCTTGTGGTTTCAAAACATATATGTATGCATCTGAATTCATGCACGTATGTATGTATTTGTTTGTATGTACATTTTCATGTATTTATGTATGCATGTACGTATATCTTTATGAAAGTACATAACTATGTAGCCATGTATGTATGTAGTCATATAATATGCATGCATGCATGTATGTGTGCAAAGATAGTACATGTACGCATCCATGTCTAGCTATTTATAAAAATAAGAAAAAAAAGAAATGGAGAACTATAAGTTAGTAGAGAGATTGCCTTACGTGTTACTAAAGAAGTTACTATGCATCTATGCACATATGCATGTATCTATGCACATGTGCATATATGTTTGGACATGTGCATGTATGCATGTATGTATTTATGTATGTGTTATGTATGTATGCATGTATGTATGTATGTATGTATGTATGTATGTATGTATGTGTGTGTGTGTGTATGTATGTATGAATGTTTGTGTATGTATGTGTGTATGTATGTATCTATGTATCTATGTATGTATGCATGTATGTAGGTATGTATGTATGTATTAACATATTTCTTAATGCATGCATGTATGTATCACTATATGTATGTATGCATGCACGTACGTATGTGTGCATGAATCTATCCATTTGTTTGTCTATGTATCTACCTACCTATCTATCTATCTATCTGTTTATCTATCTATCTATCCATCTATATATCTACCTACCTATCTATCTATCTATATATCTATTTATCTATCTATCTATCTATCTATCTATCTATCTATCTCTCTGTCTATTTATCTATCTATCGATCTATCTATCTATCTATCTATCTATTTATCTATCTATATAGCTATCTATCTATCTATCTGTTTATCTATCTATCTATCTATCTATCTATCTATCTATCTATTCCAATTGAAAGCTGTTTTGACCCTTTTAAAAATTCTCAAAATATCTCCTTGTTGGTCATCTATGTCTTAATTTTGTGAAATATTTTCTTTAGCTCATACATATATAGTGGATAGTGCATTCACAGAATCCTCAATTAAAGAAATTAGACTTGCTCGATATAAAGGAACATTTCTTTGTAATTCTAGTGACTCACACAAAAAAAATTCTGATTTCTCCTCATTCTTCTAATTTACTCAAATACTATGGGATCCGATGTAACAAAAATATTCATTGAAGGAAAAAGTCTTTCTAAATTTCTAAAATTCAAATGGGATTTCAATATATGCTTTTCTTGGAAAATTAGGAGGCACGTTTTGAAGAAATTATAGTTCATTAAGTTGTGCACATGCGATCTTGAACACTCAGTCTTTTTATAAGATCACATTCTTAGTGTGTCTATTCATGGAAAATGGACTCTCACTGTTCTATCATATTTCTACCTATAGTTAGGCATTCCCTATAAAATCTCTAGATGTGCTTAAAGTAAAGAATTAATTCGATGAATCCCATCATTTTAGGATTCAGAGTCCCCATATACATGGTATTACGATGTTGCAAAGCCTAGAAATCTAACCTATGGTTAAGGAAGAGATTGGATTTGTATAACATATCACATGAGCAGTTACACAAAGAAAGTAAATTCAAAGAAACAAAGGAGGTTGCAAAGATGAAGCGAGTGGATATAGAGCTATGGTACAACCTACCTTTCAATACATATTCTTTGAGCATGGTGAGTCCTCATGGAAGGTATCATGGTGGAACAATGATATAGGAAACACATTTTACACAACACATCTAAAGAAAAGCAGCATAAGCCCGATCCTAGCCCTTTGAATATGTAAAATAGACCTTGTACGCTTGTTGTTAGTGCAATAAAACCTAGGTATTACTTTTGAACATCAACAAGAAAAATTTAATGCAACATAGATAACATGCACCTTGAATAGCTCACAAAAACCTTCTAAATATGGATGGAAGTTATGAGTTCAAACACTCAAAGCAGCCACCACAATTATAATTGGAAACATTCATCTTACGGGAGTGTTATACATAAGGTTGGCTTGCTATAATGCATAAAACTCAAAATTTATATCATGCAATGAAGGAGCAATAGCCTTAACACTGATTGGATGTCTTTCCGATATTTCAGGGATACATAGAAGATGACCCCGAGATTGTAAGATTTCTCTAAATCTACTAAAACAAATGCCTTGGATATTCGAACAGACAAACTAGACAGTGATACCTACTTAAACATTCGATTTGAAGCTCTGTAATAACAAGACTAGCAACCCTCCAAAACTACTAAAACAAATGCCTTGGATATTTGAACAGACAAACTAGACAGTGATACCTACTTAAACATTCGATTTGAAGCTCTGTAATAACAAGACTAGCAATGTGGATCCAATATAACAAACATATTCATTGAAGGAAAATGTCTTTCTAAATTTCTAAACTTCAAATTGATGTTGAACATATGATTCTCCTTGAAAATTAGGGGGCACGTTCTGAAGCAATTATAGTTCATTAAGTTGTATACATACGAGCTTGAAAGTTCACTCTTTTAATAAGATCACATTGTTAGTGTGTATGTTCATGGAAAACTGACTCTCTCTATTTTGTCGCATTTCCACCTATAGTTAGGCATATTTGTACACACACATGATGAGTGAATTCTAGCATAGTCTATATAAACATAAGGCGTTTTTCTTTTCATTCGGCTTTGGTTTGTTCTCAATCATGCTTTCAAGATTTTGTTACATTCCAAAGGTGTGCAAATTGTGGAGCCTGAATTTTTGCGGGTCTTCATTCCATATGCAATCTCTAGATGTGGTGAGGTTGAAGAGGTAATTCGCTGAATCCCATCATTGTAGGATTCAAGGTTCCCACATACATGGTATTATGATGTAGCGTTGGAGACATCTAATCTATGGTTGAGAAAGATATTGGAGTTTTACAACATGTCACATGATCAATTACACAAAGAAAGTAAATTCAAAGAAACAAACGAGGTTGCAAAGATGAAGGGAGAGGATATAGATCTATGGGACGACCTACCTTTCAACACATATACTCTGAGCATGGGGAGTCCTCACAGAGGGTATCATGCTGGAACAATGATATAGGAAACATGTTTTACACAACACACCTAAAGCAAAGCAGCATAGGACCAACCCTAGCCCTTTGAATATGTAAAATACACCTTGTCGGCTTGTTTTTAGTACAATAAAACCCAACGGCTACTTTAAAACATCAACAGGAACAAGTTGATGCAAAATAGATAACTTGCACCGTGACTAGGCCATAAAAGCCTTCGAAATACGGATGGAAGTTATGACTTCAAAGACTTAGAGTAGCCACCACAGGTACAATTGGAAACAATCATCTTACGGGCATTTCATACATAGGGTTGACTTGCTATAATGGATAAAACCTCTAATTTTTGGAAACCAATGAAAGAGAAATAACTTTAACATTGATTGGATGTCATGTTGATATTTCAGGGATATGTAGGAGATTGACCCCAAGATTGCAAAACTAAGATGTCTCTAGATCTACTAAACTAAATGTGTTGAATATTTGAACAGAGAAAGTAGACAATGATACCTTCTTAAAGTTCTGATTTGGAGCTCTCTAACGAGACCAACAACCTTTGCAAGTTGACTAGGTCTAAGGAAGAAGGAGCAAAGAATCAAAATGGTAACAAGCAATGATCAAAGAGTATATGTATTGAATCAAAGCAACACGTTCACAATGTATAGATTATTTGGAGCCTTTATATCGACTCTAAAGGACATATCCATGCCTTTTCTTCATGAATTTGAATTCGAAATTAGGCCAGTTTGGTAGTTTAAGTTGATTGGAAGTTTTACCTATAATCATGGAAAGAGAAAAAGTTGGAGTTTCAACTACTTTCTGATTAATTGATTGAGAATTCATCTCAACCACTCCAAACTCGTGGATTTCAGTCCTTTCACTCTTTCCTTTTACAAAGGTAATTACCTTGAACCTTACAAGAAATGAAACATAAGTGATCAACCAATAATTACAAAGAAATAATTTGCACAAAAGTGCTATTCTTCAATGAACATACATGCAACCATCGAAAGATGGTTTTGATGTACATCATATCCACCTTAAGCATAGTTCAAGCTTGATGTTCCAACACAATAGATATATAGATGGATGGAGAGGGACATAGAGAGATAGATAGATGGATAGATAGATAGATGGATAGATAGATAGATAGGTAGATAGATAAATAAAGAGATAGATAGATAGATTGAAAGATAGATAGATAGATAGATAGATAGATAGATAGATAGATAGATAGATAGATAGATAGATAGATAGATAGATACTAACATAGATAGATAGATAGATAGATAAGTAGATATATAGATAGCTGGATAGATAGATAGATAGATAGATAGATAGATAGATAGATAGATAGATAGATGGATAGATAGATAGATAGATAGATAGATAGATAGATAGATAGATAGATAGATACATGGATAGAAAGAGAGAAAGAGAGAGAGATAGATAGAAAGATAGATAGATTGATAGATAGATAGATATATAGATACATACATACATACATACATACATAGATCTATAGATACATACATGTATTCAAATGAAAACGTCCTTGCTCATTCTACTATATAATCATATCAAAATAGTTTTCATGGGAGAGAAACATTTTTTATTGGCATCCCTTAAATATTTCTTTCTAAAAATAGGAGGGAGTTCATATGCACTCGCCTCTATTCTCTTTAGAGGGGATTCAACCTAGTTATTTTTTGTCAATTAAAGATTCATAGAAATCATTATCAAATTAAGGAATGAATAAAACACAAAGAGCGCCAATCAAAACCTTAATAGTCAATGAGAACATATTTCTATCATAAACATTTAACACATACCAAAAACAAACAGTTATGATCACAATGGGAGATTATGGGTTTGAGAAGATATGCACAATGGCTCTTGAGTGTCCTTCCAAGCATTTGTGGAGATTTTTATGACTTCAAAAGCATTCGTAGACATGGCCTTGATTTCTGTTTCCTATATTTCTTGAACACATGGAAGCATGTGCTTGAACACATGGAAGCATGTGCTTGAACACATGGAAGCATGTGCTTGAACACATGGAATGAAACAAAATCATTTGATTGATGGTCACGAATTCTTTTTGAAAGATTGGTATGGAACAAAAGAAATTATAGATCATAGCTACATAATCGAAGTCCCTATGAACTTTTGGAAGAGATATGGATATACGCATCTTTACGTTAGTGAAAATAAGGTGCCTTCAAAGAGAGTCTCTTAGCACAATTATAGAGCCAATGGAATATATAATTAGCACAATTATAGAGCCGATGGAATATATATGTAGATAACCCAATATGGAAGCCAGGTTTGGAAGGAAGAATGATGTATCATATTAGGGTGCCCCACAAGGTCATCAACAAATGCTGATATGAATCAATAAAAAAAAACATCCATGGAAATGAAATTAGATCTATGATTAAGAGCATAGGTCTTGAGTAAGAGAGGATTAATTCTAGGATGCCAACTATATAATGGATCTAGAAATATACCTAGTTAAGTGACTTAAGGGCTGGTTAGCTTTGCGATACTTATGATCACATGAAAACCTATGAGAAGCTAGTCTAGTTACATGACAGAAGGATACACGAGAGTTGACGACTATGATAGATCATAGAAGAATTCAATCCTAGCTGTGGAATTCATATATGTGACTTGTTTACTGCCATTGTAGGGAGATCTTCTTCTTATTATGCACCTCATGATTACCAAAACCATAAACCACTAGCATATATATATATATATATATATATATATATATATATATATATATATATATATATATATATATATATATATATATATATATATATATATATATATATATATATATATATATATATATATATACATACATATATATAATTGTGAAAACCATTCAACACTAGCATGTAAATGTCCAAACCGAAAAACACTTACATATACTTCTCTGATGTATAGTTCGAGAAGATTGACAAAACCTTTTGGTTTACCATTTTTCATAACCATTACAAACTACGGGTTCGCCATCACATCGGTAGGCAGACCACAGGCAGGTACACTTTCTTATTCTCCTTTCTCATGTAGCCTAATACACAGGCAGGTACACTTTCTTATTCTCCTTTGTTTGTTAGGCCTCTAAGACTGCCCAAGAAGTCGTCTTGCTCCAATTCACATGATTGCAGTCTCTCCATAGGAAGAAGGTATGACCACTCAATCTTATGTTGTTTCATCCTCTACAATGCCCATGATGACTAGAGCCAGACAAGCAACAGCTATTGGTAGAGAGGAACAACAAGGATTCTAGGATAAAGAGGAGGAAAAGAAGGCTGGGTGGAAGGGCCAAGCAGAAATTGAAGGAGCTTATGAAAGGATGGCTACTTCTCTAAGGGGCCAACCAACAAGTCTAAAAGAAGACACTCATGAGGTAAACATTGAACAGATCTTGAAAGGTTTTCATCACAAGGTTAGTCTGTACAAGCTTATAAGGATGGATTCAAAAATGGTATCAATTTGATGCCAGCTTTCACAATGAAGAAACTCGATTTGAACCCCACCAAGATGGCACCATTCACAGTTACACTAGCAGATCAACATCGGGTTGCGCCTCTTGGCATTATTGAAAAGGTACTGATGATAGTATAGGGTTGCCACTTTGTGCTAGATTTTGTTGTTATTGCGCTTTCACATGAGACTTCCTATCCTTTACTCCTGAGGAGACCTTGGCTAAGGCAAGCAAAAGCTTTTCAAGATTGGGGGAAAAACAAACTGTGGATTTCAACGAGCACCAATAGCCAACTGCAGCTACACTTGGAAGAAGGATTTGACTCAAGGAAAACTAATGTGTTTACTGTGGACACTCAGGTAATGCCCTCTCTACCCCAAGAAGAAGATACATTATTGAATTGGATGATGGAAAGTGCACTGTTGCACGGTGGAAATCAATGAAATAGAGGAAGAAATTGCAGATGAAGGGGTTGCAGGAAAAGGCCATGAAGCTCACAAGGAGTTAAAGAATGAGAGTTTTCAGGAGAATACAACCTTTGAAGGGGTAACAAATATAGAAGTATCAGAGAAGGAAAGTTATGAGCCTGAATGCAGAGAAGATCTTCCTTTTACGGATATACCTCAAGGATGGACCAGAGAACATATTGCAGAATATAAGCTAAAGTCCACTCTTGCATACAGTGGAGATGATTTCTCAAGTAAGTCTATTCCTGAAACACTGGTTCAAGAAGTAAATCTAGGAGATGAAGAGAACCCTCAAGTAGTCCACTTGGCCTCTTGGCTATGGCATTATCCTCCTTTACTGAAGAAGGTAACTTCTTTACTTTTTGCTTACAAAAATGTCTTCGCATGGTCCTACAAAGATCTAAGAAGGATACCAGAGGAGCTTGTATTACACCAGATACCCTTAGTTGAGGGAGCCGCACCTGCAAGAAGTAGGCCATATCGACTCAATCCAAAGTATGCAGAGGCGGTAAAAGTGGAAATTACAAAACTAGAAGAAGCAGGTATAATTGTTCTAGTAGAACATTCCAGGTGGCTTTCTTCTATGGTTATTGTACCGAAGAAAAATAGTGGAAAAATAAGAGTCTGTGTTGATTTTTGTGCGTTAAATAAAGTGACTGTTCAAGATGGATTTCCTCAGCCCTTTACAGAGCAAGTACTTGAGGAAGTAGCCGGTCACACTTTGTATAGCTTCTTGGATGGTTTTAGTGGCTACAATCAAATAGTGATCCATCCTGATGATAGGGACAAAACAGCCTTTGTTACTCCATGGGGCACTTATTTCTATACTCGCATGGCTTTTGGCTTGAAGAATGCACCAGCTTCATTTAATAGAACAATGTATCTGATATTAGGCAAGTGGTTAACAACCTTTCTTCGCATTTTTATGGATAACATTTTAGTATTTTTAGGCACAGATAGAAGTGCAGCAATTCAAGATTTCCATGATCATTTGGAAAATCTAAAAGAAATCTTTGAGCAATGTCTCAAAACAGGTTTGAAATTAAATCCTGCTAAATATCATTTTTTGGTCACCAAGGGCACTCTTCTTGGTCACATAGTATCTGCTGAAGGGATAACGGTTGACCCTGCAAAGGTTACTCCTATTCTATCTATGCCTTTTCCACAAAGCCCAAAGGAAGTGCAAAGTTTTTTGGGCCATGCAGGATACCATAGACGATTCATACGAATGTATTCAAAAATAGCTAAGCCCTTGTCAAGGCTTACCAATAAAAAGGTCCCCTTCTCATGGAGGGGTGAAGTTGAGAAAGAATTTTGTGAACTAAAATTAAGGCTATGTACTGCTCCACTTTTAAGTGTTCCTAACTGGTCGTCAGAGTTTCATGTGCATACAAATGCAAGTCTTCATGCTGTTGGTGCAGTTCTAGCTCAACCATCATCACACAATGTTGACATACCTATCTCCTATGCCAGCAGATTACTCACCAAGGCAGAAAGGAACTATATTACAACAAAAAGGGAAGGCTTGGCTATTGTATTTGCTCTTTAGAAGTTTTTGCATTACCTTCTCGGTGTACATTTTATAGTCATATTTGACCATGAGCCCTTGAAGCACCTGATAAACAAGCCTAGAGTAGCTGGAAGGATTTGGAGATGGTTACTCCTCTTTCAAGAATTCAACTTTGATATTCACATTAAGCCAGGAAGGGAGCACCACATGGCAAATCAAGTGTCGAGGACTGCAATGAGCGAGAAGGCAATAGGTATTAATGATGAACGGGTGGATAGTAATCTCTTCCTAGTAGTAATTCAGACTGATTGGTATGATGGAATTCTTAGTTTTCTTACTACTGGAAAACTCCCAGAGCATTTGAAACCCATAAAGAAGAGGAGATTACTCCTTAAAACCAAAACTTACTCACTTATAAGTGGAAATTTATATAGATATTGTCAGGATGGTATCTTGAGAAAATGTGTTTATCCAGAAGAGGTAACCCCTTTGCTTGAGGCAGCACATAGTGAAGGGCATCTAAAGGGGGAAGAATTGGCTCATAGAATCATCAACAAGGGACTATGGTGGCCTCATATTTACAAGGATGCAATCAAGTTTGCTAAAGAATGCCACATTTTCCAGAGATGTGCTCCCATGCCAACCAGATTGAATTTCCAACCATTAGTCATATCTATAGGATGGCTCCCATTTGAACGATGGGGTCTTGATTTCATAGGACCAACTAGTCCAACGGGTCAACCTGGGGGTAAGAAGTATATTTTGATGGCCACATGTTATGCAACTAAATGGATAGAGGCTAAAGCTACTGTGGACTGCACGGTGTGAAGAGTAGCTAAGTTCTTGTATAAACATATTTTCTCAAGATTTGGTTGCCCACTCGAAATCACTAGTGATAGGGAAACACATTTTGTAAATCAGCTGCTCCAATTTGTATTTGAGAGGTACAAGGTCTTCCATAAAAAATCTTGTGCCTACTATCCAAGGGAAAATGGCCAAGTAGAGAGCTCCAATAAGATAGTGATCGGGTTGCTGCGCAAATTATCCTTCGATCATCAAAGCTTCTGGCCACAAGCACTGATCGGTGCAATTTGGGCTTTCAGAACTACAAAGAGGGGAACCACTGGAGAGAGTCCATTTCACTTAGTATATGGAAAGGAGGCATTGGCACCATTTGAGTTTATCATCAAAAAAGAAATTGGAGCCAAAACCATTGGAATTGAACCTCCCATTAGAAGACTGGTAGCATTAGAAGAATATAGAGAAGGAGCAATGCAAAAACTTCAGGTAACACAAGAAGAGCGCAAGAAACTACATGACAGGTATCTTAGGTCCAATGAAGTACAGGAAGGATCCATGGTTTTAGTGCATCAGGTCCCAACAATTTCAACCAAATTGGCACCCAAATGGATAGGACCATGTAGGGTGATCAAGTTATTACCACATGGAGCAGTGCATTTGGAGGATTTGCAGGGTAAGAGGATACCCCTGATCAATATCTCGAGAGTGAAGAATTACCTGAAGTAAGTCAAGTTGGAAGCACTTCATTCATTGTACACACCGTATTTCATTCAGTAACTGCAGTTTATTTAGATCATATATATTGAAATAAGCTGATAAAGAGAAAGTTGCACCAGGACGACGCAAAAACTTGATGTGGGGGTCTATAGAATCCGTACTTCTCTCTCCCCTCTTTCATCCATCTATTCCTCGTTTTGCTCCATCACCGCGCCATCTTCTTTTGTGCAGAAATCCAACCCTTGAGCTCTATCTCTCTTTCTCCTTGGAGCTGGAGCTAAGGTGGCCTCTTTCTCTCCTCCCCTCCTCACCCTTTAACCCTCCTCTCTCTCTCTCTCTCTCTCTCTCTCTCTCTCTCTCTCTCTCTCTCTCTCTCTACCACCCCGCCTCGCAGCCCTCTACCACCCCACCTTGCAGCCCTTCACTCCCTCAGACCCGCACCCCTGCCCCACCACCTCCCTCCACCTTCCCCACAACCCCACCTCCTCCTGCCCCGCCACCTCCTCTTCCCCGCCTCTTCCCTCACCAACCTCTCTCTTCAATTTCTGGCCTATGAAGGGCAGTCATCTAAACAAATAATACAACATTTGGAAAGGATAAGTTGCTGATCTTTGAGGTGATAAGAAGGTCTCCAGCATCAATGAATAAAGGAGTTGGCCGGACTCTTTTGTGCAGGGACATATGGAGCAAAAAGGCAACAAATTCAAGGTCCTAAGCTATTATCTTTCCGGATTTCTCTTACACGTAGGCGAAAGGAGGTCCAACTTTCAGATGGTCAAAAGCTACTCCTCAGGGTCATTACAACACTACTACACATCATGAGATCTCAGTTTTCATGCAAAAGTCACACTAAAGGTGTAAATGGTAAATGTAAAAGAAGAAAAAATGAATGTTGCCGCCAACCATTCATGACGACTACCTATTCTTTAAGATCCAATTCAAGACTTGTGGAAAATTTGATCTACCCCTCTAATTTTGGGCAATCAATCGGCGCATGATCAGTGGATGTGAGGAATTGGCAAGGCCATTTTGCCCTATTGGAGCCTATAAAAGCAATAGAGTTGTGTTCATTTGGCATACATTCAGATACACACATATATTTATATGCGTACAGGGGTCCTCTCTTTGCACTCTGTGGTTACGAGCCTACTGCAGGAAGTCACTCTGTGGTGTGGATACAAAGCGTGGGCATCCCAGTGGAGGACTAATAGCACTATAGTGTGAAGAGAGTGGTCTGGCCTTGTCTTTTAGTGTGACTCGGTGGTATTTTTATGCTCTTTTCCTTAGAGCAATTCTTCAAACTTTGTATTGATCAAGGCTAACCTCCATCTAGCTGTGATCATTGTATGGATTGGACAAATCTCTTATGATGAATGTGTTTAGTTCTAGAGTGGCATGCTAGCCCAGAGCATCAACTTAGAGCATTTATCTTGCCTATGTTGTAATCATTCGTTTCAACTAAGGAGTGATTGCTCTTCCCTCATTATCAGTTGTCATTAATATTTTCTTGAGTATTCACAACTCTGTGCAATCATTGATATTTGTCCGCTCACAGAAGTGTTAAAGGGTATATTTCCCTAAGGAGAACCTCCCTTGAGTAGGTTAAGTACTGGAGTGCTTGCTGCATGCTCCTCTTAAACGTAGATACCCCAGTACCTCCTCTGCAGCGTGTATGTATGCACATGTGCATGTATGTTTGAGCATGTGCATGTATGTATTTATGTATGTGTTATGTATGTATGCATGTATGTATGTATGTGTGTGTGTATGTATGTATGAATGTGTGTGTATGTATGTGTGTATATATGTATCTATGTATGTATGAATGTATGTAGGTATGTATGTATGTACATATTTCTTAATGCATGCATGTATGTATCACTATATGTATGTATGCATGCATGTACATATGTGTGTATGAATCTATCCATTTTTTCGTCCATCTATCTACCTACTTATCTATCTGTCTATCTACTTATCTATCTATCTATCCATCTCTATATCTACCTACCTATCTATCTATCTATTTATCTATCTATCTATCTATCTATCTATCTATCTATCTATCTCTCTGTCTATTTATCTATCTATCTATCTATCTATTTATCTGTATATATAGCTATCTATCTATCTGTTTATCTATCTATCTATCTATCTATCTATCTATCTATCTATCTATCTATCTATCTATCTATCTATCTATCTATCTATCTATCTATCTATCCATCTATTCCAATTGAAAGCACCATATTGATGAGACATTCCATTATCATGAGCAGTTTAAAGGATGATTCCATATATACCATTACGAAAGAATCAATGTTCAATTAGGGTACTATTATACACATTGGTGGAGTTCTAGGTAATTCGCATTTTTTTTCGCACAATTTAAATTTGATATTATCATGAGAAATCCTTAACCTACATAAATAAAATGGGAGACTTGCAAACATAATATGAAGTTTTCTTAACATGTTCCATCATCAACTGTAATGAATTACTTGCATAAATACATTTCCTCTTGTATGTTCAATTACATCATTGATTTTGTGGCTGTTTTCACCCTTTTAGAAATTCTCAAAATATCTCCTTGTAGGTCATCTATCTCATAATTTTGTAAAATAGTTTCTTTAGCTCATACATATATAGTGGATAGTGCATTCAGCCATATACTTCACATAGTGTATAATTCTCAATTAAAGCACTTAGACTTGCTCGATAGAAAGGAACATTTCTTTGTAATTCTAGTGACTCGCAAAAAAAAATTCTGATTTCTCCTCATTCTTCTAATTCACTCAAATACTATGGGATTCGATGTAACAAACATATTCATTGAAGGAAAAAGTCCTTCTAAATTTCTAAAATTCAAATGGATTTTCAATATATGCTTTTCTTTGAAAATTAGGAGGCACGTTTAGAAGAAATTATAGTTCATTAAGTTGTGCAGATGCGAGCTTGAACACTCACTCTTTCAATAAGATCACATTCTTAGTCTATCTATTCATGGAGAATGCACTCTCTCTGTTCTATCATATTTCTACCTGTAGTTAGGCATATTTGTACACACACAAGATGAGTGAATTCTAGTATAGTCTATATAAATCTAAGACTTGTTTCTTTTCATTCAACTTTGTTCTGCTCTCAATCATGCTTTCAAGATTTTCTTATATTTCAAAGGTGCGCAAAATTTGGAGCTTAAGTTTTAACTCGGGTTCATTCCCTATGAAATCTCTAGATGTGGTTAAATTAAAGAAATGATTCCATGAATCCCGTCATTTTAGGATTCAAAGTCCCCACATTCATGGTATTCCGATGTTGCAAAGCCTTGGAGACATCTAACCTATGGTTGAGGAAGAGATTGGAGTTGTATAACATATCACACGAGCAATTACACAAAGAAAGTAAATTCCAAGAAACAAAGGAGGTTGCAAAGATGAAGCGAGTGGATATAGAGCTATGGTACAACCTACCTGGCAATACATATTCTTTGAGCATGGTGAGTCCTCATGGATAGTATCATGGTGGAACAATGATATAGGAAACACATTTTACACAACATACCTAAAGGAAAGCAGCATAAGCCCGATTCTACCTCTTTGAATATGTAAAATAGACTTTGTACGCTTGTTGTTTGTGCAATAAACCGAATCGTTACTTTAGAACATCAACAAGAAACATTTAATGCAACATAGATAACATGCACCTTTAATAGCTCACAAAAAGCTTCTAAATATGGATGGAAGTTATGAGTTCAAACACTCAAAGCAACCACCACAATTACAATTGGAAAAATTCGTCTTATGGGAGTGTCATACATAGGGTTGACTTCCTAAAATTCATAAAATCCCTAATATATATCAAGCAAAAAAGGAGCAATAGCCTTAAAACAGATTGGATGCCATTCGGATATTACAGGGATACATAGAAGATGACCCCGGGATTGTAAGATTTATCGAAATCTACTAAACCAAATGCCTTCGATATTTGAACAAACAAACTAGATAGTGAGACCTACTTAAACATTTGATTTGGGGCTCTATAATAACAAGACTAGCAACCTTTGCAATGTGGGATCCAATGTAACAAAGCAATGTGGGATCCAATGTAACAAACATATTCATTGAAGGAAAATGTCTTTGTAAATTTCTAAACTTCAAAATCGATGTTCAACATATGCTTATCCTTGAAAATTCGGGGGCACTTTTTGAAGAACTTATAGTTCATTAACCTGTATACATACGAGCTTGAACATTCACTGTTTTAATAAGATCACATTGTTAGTGTGTGTTCATGGAAACCGACTCTCTCTATTCTGCCGCATTTCCACCTATAGCTAGCCATATTTCTACACACACATGATGAGTGAATTCTAGCATAGTCTATATAAACATACGGATTTTTTCTTTTCATCCAACTTTGGTTTGTTAGCATCATGCGTTCAAGATTTTGTTATATTTCAAATGTGTCCAAAGTGTGGAGCTTGAATTTTGGATAGGCTTCATTCCATACCAAAAACCAGATGTGGTCAAATTGAAGAGGTAATTCGACGAATCCCATCATTGTACGATTCAAACTTCCCACATACATGGTATTACGATGTAGCGTTGGAGACATCTAATCTATGGTTGAGAAAGATATTGGAGTTTTACAACATGTCACATGAGCTATTACACAAAGAAAGTAAATTCAAAGAAACAAAGGAGGTTGCAAAGATGAAGCGAGAGGATATAGAACTATGGGACGACCTACCTTTCAACACATATACTTTGAGCATGGGGAGTCCTCATAGAGGGTATCATGGTTGAACAATGATATAGGAAACATGTTTTACACAGCACACCTAAAACAAAGCAGCATAGGACCAACCCTAGCTCTTTGAATATGTAAAATACGCCTTGTAGGCTCGTTTTTAGTACAATAAAACCCAACGGCTACTTTCAAACATCAAGAGGAACAAGTTGATGCAAAATGGATAACTTGCATCTTGACAAGCCCACAAAAACCTTGGCAAGCTAGAGGGCATTACAAATGAGGCTGATAAATGTATTATCTCCCTCATTTGGGACCCATTTGGGTTTCAACTTGTTGTTTTCAAGGAGATAAATACAATGATGTCAAAACGGTGTAGATCTCTTATCTCGAGAGATTCTTTTACCTAGAAGAAACAAGGATTTCTCGATCGACCATTCCTTAGGAGTTTTGCCGAAATTGACAGCACATTGCTCCCTTCAAATCTTCGAAAGAGTCTCACCCTGATGGCATTCCAGAGCCTCGATGAGCAACCGACCACCTCATCCAATAGCGTCTATTGCCAATTGATTTGGTTCGTGAGTTTGAATACCTACATCACGTGATGCCAGATAACATGGGACTTGGGGCGATCGAAGAACATGTGAGCTAAATCTTTGATGCATTGATGGTAGCACTTGCACCATGGCAGCACAACACATATGTGGTTAGCCCTTGAATTGGACCAGATGACCTTATCCAACATTTCCCACATGAGAAAAGACTTTTTGATCTCAATTAGGGGATGCCAAATAGACATGAACTTTAGTTCCCATCAAAGTTTGGTCCAAGAAAGGCACCACCTCTTGTTAAGGGTGTGATGAACATCTAAGTCCTCTTTAAAGTTGGGGATTTTGGATATTTTCTTACCATTTCTCCAATTGAGGCCCTCAAGGCAAGGAAGATCTTGTTGGCAGAGAATGCGGGTAGTTGAGTGGTCCCACGCTAAACACCTGCCTTGAAGAAGAGTCCATTACTCGAGGGTAACTCTATGTCTTGGGTCTAAGTCTTTGAACCTAATCCACTGGCTGGTCTCTTGTTTCCGGAGTTGTTTTCACTGTTTGAACCCTTTGTTCCATAACCACTTTGCAGTTTGGAGTTTCCAAGGCACCAGCCCCCTAATGCCGCTGATTAGGAACCAAATGAGTCATTTTCTCTTATCCCAGCCACCTACTTCCACTCATCACTGATTCTGATGAATTGTTTGGCCTTGTTTGAACTCTTCCATAAGGAACACATGAGGCTAGAGCCTTTAGCGGACACCGGGTGGGGGGAGAACAAAAGCGTGAGAATCCCTATGTCCTTCCAACCAAGATGGCCACCTAAGGTAAGGTCCTCCATGTTTCTGAATATCAATTTAGCCCAAGAAGACTCACTAGCTCCAAACCTTGATAAGCCACTTTGCCACCAGCTTCTCAACCAACCCAACGATATCCGCAATACCCAAGCCCCCTAAGTCTTTCGAGCTAATCCAAGTTTCCCATTTGATTTTAGGAATCCCCTTCCTGTTGGGGTCCCCAGTCCAAAGGAAGTTTCTACAGATTCTTTCCACTTTGGCCAACTCCTTCTCCTTAGGTCTCCAACACGAGAAGAAGTAAATAGTCGTTGAAAGCATAAATGTGTTAACAACCATAGCATGTCTTGCCAAGTTGACTTGCATACCTTTCCAATGATTTAGTTTGCAATCCAACTTAGCTAGCACCTAGTTCCATCATTGGTCCATTGTGATGTCGAAGCCCATCGGAGTGCCGAGGATATGGAAGACTTGACCTCTAGGGATAACTTGACACCCCTGATCTAACAACAATTGGGGTCGAGGTCCACAGATTGCTCCGAAAGCAATTTTAGCATGGTTGATTTTTTAATGTGATGCCACACAAAAGGTGTTGAGGCAAATCTAGAATGCCTCAATGCTGTTCATATCATTATGTACAAAGGCAGTCATGTCATCGGCAAAGAGTCTATCAATCATTTGGCCATGTGTTGAACCATTTCCAAGAAGAGTGGAAACCATCTTCGTGAACTTTTGGTTGCATCCAAGGTCTTTAAATGATTGAAGAATCAAGTTCCATTCTAATCTATCATACGCTTTGTCGAAGTCAATCTTAATGAATATCAGATCTTGTCCAAACTCCTCAGCAAATGCAAGGCCTTCCGAAATATGGACAATTCCTTCAAATATACATCTACCTTTGATAAAACCTTTTTTGTCCTCACCAATCCATGACTTCAAATGACAAGAGATTTTGCTGGCAATAACTTTGGCAATTATCTTGTATCCAGTTTGGAGCATGGTAATCGGCCGCCAATTTTCAATTTTGTTGTTATCTCCACTTTTGTGAATTAACTTGATGACACCATTATTAAGACACCCATGGAGGGTGCCGAAGGAGAGAGCCTCTTGCCACACCAAACGTAGTGGGGTGGCCACCTCATGCTTGAAGCACTTGAAGAACTCATTGGTGAGGCCATCAAGACTCACACTTTTCCCATTGGGAAGAGCATCAATAACCTGGATAATTTCGTTCTTAGAAATGTTAGCATGCAACAGAGAATTCATGTTCTGAGGGATCTAGATTGAGCAACCCTCAAGATGGTTGCCATGGAGTCACACCTATGCGGGGAAAGAGGAGTCGAGGCCTCGAGAAGATGGGTAAAGTGCTCAACAATGATAGATCTGTTCTCAACTTCAGTGCTACATTCGATCGCATTGTTATCGACCAAGAAGGGGATAGATTCCCTAGCTTGTTTCTTTTTGAGGATTTTACACATCTTGTCGATGGTTTGTCGAGCTTCCCCGCCCACCAATCTTTGAAGAATATTTGAAGATTTTTCCTTTGAACCTCCTCCTCGAATCTTAGTCTTCCCCTGATTTTCAAAAGACCTTTTTGCCATTGAAGGTTACCTTTGTTCAGTTTTTCTCCAAGACGTGACAGCCACCGGTACACCATTTCTCTTCTTTTTTTTTCCGGATGCCTCTTATAGCATTATGAGTCCTGATCAGAATTTATCGAGTCCTTTCCACCGCGGGGGACTAGGCTTCATGGGAACCTCCATAAAAGAAAACAATCTCTTGCTAAATCTGAAGCTCGGGGGAGTAGGCTTTGGCTAAACCTCCATTAAAAAAATATATATAAAGGAGTTGCGAAGATGAAGCAAGACAGCATAGAACTATGGATAAGCTACCTTTTAGCACGTATCCTTTGAGCATGGCGAGTTCTCACCCAAGGCATAAGGGTGGCACAATCATATAGTAAATACATTTTCCACAATTTACCAACAGATTGATCTCATCATTTTGTATCTTGGAGCTTGTGGCTTCAAAACATATATGTATGCATCTGAATTCATGCATGTATGTATGTATTTGTTTGTATGTACATTTTCATGCATTTATGTATGCATGTACGTATATCTTTATGAAAGTACATAACTATGTAGCCATGTATGTATGTAGTGATATAATATGCATGCATGCATGTATGTGTGGAGAGACAGTACATGTACGCATCCATGTCTAGATATTTATAAAAATAAGAAAAAATAAAGAAACGGAGAAGTATAAATTAGTAGAGAGATTGTCTTACGTGTTACTAAAGAAGTTACTATGCATCTATGCACATATGCATGTATGTATGCACATGTGCATGTATGTTTGGACACGTGCATGTATGCATGTATGTATTTATGTATGTGTTATATATGTATGCATGTATGTATGTATGTATGTGTGTGTATGTATCTATGAATGTGTGTGTATGTATGCGTGTATGTATGTATCTTGTATGTATGCATGTATGTAGGTATGTATGTATGTATGTATGTACATATTTCTTAATGCATTTGTATGTATCACTATATGTATATATGCATGCATGTACGTATGTGTGTATCAATCTATCCATTTGTTTGTCTATGTATCAACCTGCCTATCTGTCTATCTATTTATCTATCTATATCGCTATCTATCTATCTATCTGTTTATCTAACTATCTATCTATTTATCTATCTATATAGCTATCTGTCTATCTATCTGTTTATCTATCTAACTATCTATCTATTCCAATTGAAAGCACCATATTGATGAGACATTCCATTATCATGAGCGGTTTAAAGGATGATTCCATATATACCATTACGAAAGAATCAATGTTCAATTAGGGCATTATTATACACATTGGTGGAGTTCTAGGTAATTCGCATTCTTTTTCGCACAATTTGAAATTGATATTATCATGAGAAATCCTTAAGCTACATGAATAAAATGGGATACACTCAAACATAATATGAAGTTCTCTTAACATGTTCCATCATCAATTGTAATGAATTACTTGCATAAATACATTTCCTCTTGTATGTTCAATTATATCATTGTTTTTGTGGCTGTTTTCACCCTTTTAAAAATTCTCAAAATATCTCCTTGTTGGTCATCTATCTCTTAATTTTGTAAAATATTTTCTCTAGCTCATACATATATAGTGGATAGTGCATTCATCCATAGACTTCACATAGTGTACAATTCTCAATTAAAGCAATTAGACTTGCTCGATAGAAAGGAACATTTCTAATTCATTCTTCTAATTCACTCAAATACTATGGGATCCGATGTAACAAACATATTCATTGAACGAAAAAGTCTTCTAAATTTCTAAAATTCGAATGGATTTTCAATATATGCTTTTCTTGGAAAATTAGGAGGCACGTTTTGAAGAAGTTATAGTTCATTAAGTTGTGCACATGCGAGCTTGAACGCTCACTCTTTTAATAAGATCACATTCTTAGTGTGTCTAATCATGGAAAATGGACTCTCACTGTTCTATCATATTTCTACCTGTAGTTAGGCATAGTTGTACACACACAAGATGAGTGAATTCTAGATTAGTCTATATAAACCTAAGATTTGTTTCTTTTCATTCAAATTTGGTCTGTTCTGAATCATGCTTTCAAGATTTTCTTATATTTCAAACGTGTGCAAAGTTTGGAGCTTAAGTTTTTGCTTGGGTTCATTCCCTATGAAATCTCTAGATATGGTTATATTAAAGAATTAATTCGATGAATCCCATCATTTTAGGATTCCAAGTTCGCACATACATGGTATTCCGATGTTGCAAAGCCTTGACGACATCTAACCTATGGTTAAGGAAGAGATTGGAGTTGTATAACATATCACATGAGCAGTTACACAAAGAAAGTAAATTCAATGAAACAAAGGAGGTTGCACAGATTGAAGCGAGTGGATATAGAGCTATGGTACAACCTACATTTCAATACATATTCTTTGAGCATGGTGAGTCCTCATGGAAGGTATCATGGTGGAACAATGATATAGCAAACACATTTTACACAACACACCGAAAGAAAAGCAACAGAAGCCATATCCTAGCTCTTTGAATATGTAAAATAGACCTTGTATGCTTGTTGTTAGTCCAATAAAACCCAATGATTACCTTTGAACATCAACAAGAAAAATTTAATTCAACATAGATAACATGCACCCTGATTAGCTCACAAAAACCTTCTAAATATGGATGGAAGTTATGAGTTCAAACACTCAAAGCAGCCACCACAATTACAATTAAAACATTCATCTTACAGGAGTGTCATACATTTGGTTGGCTTGCTATAATGCATAAAATTCCTAATTTATATCAAGAAATGAAGGAGCAATAGCCTTAACAATGATTGGATGTCATCCCGATATTTCAGGGATACATAGAAGATGACACCGAGATTGTAACATTTCTCTAAATCTACTAAACCAAATGCCTTGGATATTTGAACGGAAAAACTAGAAAATGATACCTATTTAGACATTCCATTTGGACCTCTGTAATAACAAGACTAGCAACCTTTGCAATGTGGGATCCAATATAACAAATATATTCATTGAAAGAAAATGTCTTTCTAAATTTCTAAACTTCAAATTGATCTTCAACATATGATTCTCCTTGAAAATTAGGGGGTACTTTTTGAAGAACTTATAGTTCATTAAGTTGTATACATATGAGCTTGAACGTTCACTCGTTTAATAAGATCACATTGTTAGTGTGTATGTTCATGGAAAACCGACTCACTCTATTCTGTCGCATTTCCACCTATAGTTAGGCATATTTGTACACACACATGATGAGTGAACTATAGCACAGTCTATGTAAACATAAGGCTTTTTTCTTTTCATTCAACTTTGGTTTGTTCTCAATCATGCTTTCAAGATTTTGTTATATTTCAAAGGTGTGCAAAGTGTGGAGGTTGAATTTTTGCGGGGCTTCATTCCATATGCAATCTCTAGATGTGGTTAGATTGAAGAGGTAATTCGATGAATCCCATCATTGTAGGACTCAATGTTCCCACATACATGGTATTATGATTTAGCGTTGGAGACATCTAATCTATGGTTGAGAAAGATATTGGAGTTTTACAACATGTCACATGAGCAATTACACAAAGAAAGTAAATTAATAGAAACAAAGGAGGTTGCAAAGATGAAGTGAGAGGATATAAAACTATGGGACGACCTAGCTTGCAACACATATACTTTGAGCATGGGGAGTCCTCATAGAGGGTATCATGGTGGAAGAATGATATAGGAAACATGTTTTACACAACACACCTAAAGCAAAGCAGCATAGGACCAACCCTAGCCCTTTGAATATGTAAAATACACCTTGTAGGCTTGTTTTTAGTACAATAAAAGCCAACGGCTACTTTCAAACATCAAGAGGAACAAGTTGATGCAAAATAGAAAACTTGCACCTTGACTAGGCCTTGAAAGCCTTCTAAATATGGATGGAAGTTATGACTTCAAACACTTAGAGTAGCCACCACAGGCACAATTGGAAACACTCATCTTACTGGAGTTTCATACATAGGGTTGACTTGCTATAATGCATAAAACCCCTAGTTTTTGGAAACCAATGAAAGAGCAGTAACCTTAACATTGATTGGATGTCGTCTTGATATTTCAGGGATATGTAGAAGATGGACCCCAAGATCGCAAAATAAGATGTCTCAGATCTACTAAACTAAATGTGTTGAATATTTGAACAGACAAAGTAGACAATGAAGGAGTCGCAAAGAATCAAAATGGTACCAAGCAATGATCAGAGATTATATGTATTGAATCAAAGCAACACGTTCATAATGTATAGATTATTTGGAGTCATCATATACACCTCAAGCATAGTTCAAGCTTGATGTTGCAACACAATAGATATATAGATATATGGAGAGGGATATAAATAGATAGATAGATGGATCGATAGATAGATAGATAGATACAAACATAGATAGATAGATAGATAGATATGTAGATCAATAGATAGATAAATAGATAGATAGATAGATAGATAGATAGATAGATAAGTAGATATATAGATAGCTGGATAGATAGATAGATAGATCAATAGATAGATAAATAGATAGATAGATAGATAGATAGATAGATAGATAAGTAGATATATAGATAGCTGGATAGATAGATAGATAGATAGATAGAAAAATAGAGAGATAGATAGATACTAACACAGACACACACACACACACACACACATATATATATATATATATATATATATATATATATATATATATATATATATATATATATATATATATATATATATATATATATATATATATATATATATATATATATATATATATATATATATATATATATATAAAGAGAGAAAGAGATAGATAGAAAGATAGATAGATTGATAGATAGATACATACATACATACATACATAGATCCATAGATACATACATGTGTTCAAAAGAAAACGTCCTTGCTCATTCTACTATATAATCATATCAAAATAGTTTTCATGGGAGATAAAACATTTTTTATTGGCATCCCTTAAAGATTGGTATGGAACAAAAGAAAGTATAGATCATAGCTACATAATCGAAGTCCGTATGGAACTTTTGGAAGAGATATGGATATACGCATCTTTATGTTAGTGAAAATAAGGTGCCTTCAAAGAGAGTCTCTTAGCTCAATTATAGAGCCAATGGAATATATAATTAGCACAATTATAGAGCCGATGGAATATATATGTAGATGACCCAATATGGAAGCCATGTTTGGAAGGAAGAATGAGGTATCATATTAGGGGGCCCCACAAGATCATCAACAAATGCTGATATGAATCAATAAAAAAAACATCCATGGAAATGAAATTAGATCTATGATTAAGAGCATAGGTCTTGAGTAAGAGGGGATTAATTCTAGGATGCCAACTAGATAATGGATCTAGAAATATACCTAGTTAAGTCACTTAAGGGCTGGTTAGCTTTGAGATACTTATGATCACACGATAACCTACGAGAAGGATACACGATAGAAGGATACACGATAACCTACGAGAAGGATACACGATAGAAGGATACACGATAACCTTAAGGGCTGGTTAGCTTTGAGTTACATGATAGAAGGATACACGAGAGTCGACGACTATGATAGATCATAGAAGAATTCAATCCTAGCTGTGGAATTCATATATGTGACTTGTTTACTGCCATTGTAGGGAGATCTTCTTATTATGCACCTGACGATTATCAAAAGCATATACCAGTAGCATATATATATAATTGTGAAAACCATTTAAGACTAGCATGTAAATGTCCAAACCGAAACACTTGCATTTAATGTACTTCTCTGATGTATAGTTCGAGAAGATTGTCAAAACCTTTTGGATTACCACTTTTCATAACCATTACAAACTACGGGTTCGCCATCACATCGGTAGGCAGACCACAGGCAGGTACACTTTCTTATTCTCCTTTGTCATGTAGCCTAATACACATGAAACTCTTTCAAATAACTGCAGCGCCATAGCCTATGTATAGTTTGTTAGGCCTCTGTAACAGAGCGCAAAGAAGCTCTCTCGGCCTCTTCGAAATCGTAGGAGCTGTTACTTTTGACAGCGATCGTTAGGAGCTGCTCACTTGATCTCCTAATGTAGATGGTTTCTCCTTCCCAATGGGCGGCCATACCAGCTGCGGAGGATGAGCGAGACGATGCCAGGAAGTTATATGCACGGCAACGTGCTCCTTCGATTCGAGGACAGGCCAAGGACACATCCTCTTGCGCAGACAACTGAAACATGGCAGCCGCGTCACTCTCCTCTTCTTCGACCAGGAAGAACTCATTCTTCCCCTCCTGTCTCCAGGACAAGACCCTTCCGTTGTCGGCGTTCTCCATCGTTAAGTCTTCTCCCTCGGAAATGAACGGCCTGGACTCCCGAGTCCTGTAGCGGAATCGGTAGAAGGCACCTTGTTCGGACAGACGAACACAGTAGGTGGACATATCCTCGTTCCACTCGGGCGATAGGAAGCCCGGCATCCCGGAACCCACGGATTGCAACTTATACACCTCGCTAGAATATAAGGCAGGCTGCGAGCACCTGCTTCAGTACGGGAACACAGGTTCACTGCCCTTCTGCCCTTCCAGACATCTTTCCTCTGCCGCTTCGGCTGTCGCTACTGTAATCACTACAGTCATAGCCAGCAATGCGATCCTCTGGGTGCACCACCTTCCAAAATGCACACAGACTCACTCCTGTCAATTATCAGAATCTTCCAAAATGCACATCCACAACACAAAACATAGATATAGTCGTCAACCAGATACAGCCCCCACACACACACGGAGATCGCAGAGAGAGGTGCTGCGTACCTCAAACGAGCCATGCCTGCAAACCTTGACAGGCTCGAATAGATCCTCGTGATAATGCGCTGCCTTCGGCTTCTCTTCAGATGATCCGTATCGAATCCCGCTTAGCTCATCCAAAATATATAAACTGAGGAACTGCAAGACTTGCTCGTTCCTACCCCTACACGTCTGCGAGTACGCCCATCCATTTCTTCGTTTCTTCTATATCCGGAATTTCGGATGACAAAGTGTTGCCATGCTCCATATCCCGTCAGCAGTTTTTGAAAACTACCAGCCACCATCAACATTAACAAACACACTCATTGAAGAACAATCTCTAGCCACCATCAACATTAACAAACACACTCATTGAAGAACAATCTCTTGCCACTGTACAAGCGAATCTCCATTAAGAAAAACAATCTCTTTTTTTTTTTAATAAAAGGAAGTTCCGTCTTAGCCTATTCTCTTGGATTTTAATTAAAATAAAAAAGAAAAGTTACAAGTGAATGGGACTAGTGCCTATGAGACCCCCCGAATCCCACAATGCAGGGAGGAGTATGGCAAGCTAGAGGGCATTACAAATGAGGCGGATAAATCTATTATCTCCCTCATCTGGAACCCATTTGGGTTTCAACTTGTTGTTTTCGAGGAGATAAATACAATGATGTCTAAACGGTGTAGATCTCCTATCTCGGGAGTTTGGCCAAAATTGACAGCACATAGCTCCCTCCAAATCTTCCAAAGAGTCTCACCTTGATGGCATTCCACACCCTCGATGAGCAGCCAAGAATGCCTGTTGCTAATTGATTTGGTTCGTGAGTCTGAATACCCGCATCACGTGATGCGAGATAACACGGGACTTGGGGCAATCAAAGAACATGTGAGCTAAATCTTTGATGCATCGATGGCAGCACTTACACCATGCGGCGCACCACAAATTTTGTTAGCCCTTGCATTGGACCAGATTCCCTTATGCAACATTTGCCACATGAGAATAAACTTTTTGATCTCAATTAGGGGGTGCCAAATAGACATGAACTTTAGTTCCCATCGAAGTTTGGTCCAAGAAAGGCACCACCTCTTCTTAAGGGTGTGATGAACATCTAAGTTCTCTTTGAAGTTGGGGATTCTTGATATTTTCTTACCATTGCTCCAATTGAGGCCCTCTTGGCAAGGAAGATCTTGTCGGCAGAGAAGGCGGGTAGTTGAGCGGTCCCACGCTTAACACTTGCCTTGAAGAAGAGTCCTTTCCTCGAGGGTAACTCTATGTCTCGGGTCTAAGTCTCCGAACCTAATCCACTGGTTGGTCTCTTGTTTCCAGAGCTGTTTTCACTATTTGAACCCCTTGTTCCATAACCGCTTTGCAGTTTGGAGGTTCCAAGGCTCCACCCCCCTAATGCCGCTGATTGGGAACCAAATGAGTCATTTTCTCTTACCACAGCCGCCCACTTCCACTCATCACTGATTCTGATCAACTGTTTGGCCTTGTTCCAACTCTTCCATAAAGAGCACATGAGGCTAGAGCCTTTAGCGGACACCGGGTGGGGGGAGAACAAAAGTTGAGAATCCCTATGTCCTTCCAACCAGGATGGCCAACTAAGGTAAGGTCGTCCATGTTTGTGAATATCAATTTAGCCCAAGAGGACTCACTATTGCTCCAAGCCTTGCTAACCCACTTTGCTACCAGCTTGTCAGCCAACCCAACAATATCTAAAATACCCAAGCCCCCCAAGTCTTTCGAGCTAATGCAAGTTTTCCATTTGATTTTGGGAATCACCCCTCCTGTTGAGGTCTCCAATCGAAAAGAAGTTTCTACATATTCTTTCCACATTGGCCAATTCTTTCTCCTTAGGTCTCCAACACGAGATGAAGTAAATAGTCGATGAAAGCATAAATGTGTTAACAACCATAGCACGTCTTGCCAAGTTGACTTGCATACCTTTTCAATTACTTAGTTTGCTATCCAGCTTCGTTCTCACCCACTTCCATCGTTGGTCGATTGTGATGTCGAAGCCTATTGGAATGTCGAGGAGATGGAAGACTTGACCTCTAGAGATAACTTGACACCCCTGATCTAAGAACAATTGGGGTGGAGGTCCATGGATTGCTCTAAAAGTAAATTTAACATGGTTGATTTTTGAACGTGACGCCACACAAAAGGTGTCGAGGCAACTCCAGAACACCTCAATGTTGTTCATATCATTATATACAAAGGCATTCATGTCATCGGCAAACAGTCTAGCAATCATTTGGCCGTAATTTAGAGGTAGGAAAATACTCTTGAGATTGCTAGAGTCCATGTGATGCTTTAATAGGCGATTGAGGCCGTGCGAGGCGATAGCGAAGAGTACTCGAGCCAGAGGGCAGCCTTGCCTTATAGATCTTTGTAAATGTATGGGCTCAGAGAGCTTACCGTTGATATTTATTCTAGTTGAAGCATCTCCAAGAAGAGTGGAAACCATCTTTGTGAACTTTTAGCTGCATCCAAGGTCTTTTAGTGATTGTAGAATAAAATCCCATTCCAATCTATCATACGCTTTGTCAAAGTCAATCTTAATGAATACCAGATCTTGTGAAGACTCCTCAGCAAACGCAAGGCCTTCCCAAATATCGACAATTGCTTCAAGTATACATCTACGTTTGATAAAACCTTTATGGTCCTCACAAATCCATGACTTTAAAAGACAAGAGATTTTGCTCCTGATAACTTTGGCAATTATCTTGTATCGAGTTTGGCGCATGGTAATCGGCCACCCATTTTCAATTTTGTTCTTATCTTCCCTTTTGTGAATTAACTTGATGACACCATTATTAAGACACCCAGGGAGTGCACTGAAGGAGAAAGCCTCTTGCCACACAAAACGTAGTACGGTGGCCCCCTCATTCTTGAAGGACTTGAAGAACTCATTGTTGAGGCCATCCGGACCCGAACATTTCCCATTGGGAAGGGCATCACTAACCTTGATAATTTCATTCTTAGAAATGTTAGCATCCAACAGAGAATTCATGTTATGAGGGATTCTAGATTGAGCAACCCTCGAGATAGTTGCCATGGAGCCACGCCTGTGCGGGGAAAGAGGAGTCAAGACCACAAGAAGATCGGTAAAGTGCTCAACGATGATAGATCTGTTCTCAACTTCTGTGCTACATTCGATCCCATTGTTATCGCCCAAGCAGGAGATAGATTCCCTAGCTTGTTTCTTTTTGAGGATGTTACACATCTTTTTCGATGGTTTGTCTACCTTCCCTGCCCACCAATTGTTGAAGAATATTTGAAGATTTTTCCTTTGAACCTCCTCCTCGAATCTTAGTCTTCCCCTGATTTTAAAAAGACCTTTTTGCCATTGCAAGTTACCTTTATTCACTTCTTCTTCAAGACTTGAGAGCCTCCAGTACACCATTTCTCTTCTTTTTTTTTTCGGATATCTCTTATAGCCTTATGAGTCTAGAATTTGTCTAGTCCTTTCCACCGCGGCGGAGTAGGTTCGGGAGAACCTCCATTAAAAAAAAACAATCTCTTACTAAATCTGAAGCTCGGGGGAATAGGCTTCGACTGAACCTCCATGAAAAAAACTATATAAAGGAATTGCAAAGATGAAGCAAGAGAACATAGAACTATGGATAAGCTACCTTTCAGCACGTATCCTTTGAGCATGGCGAGTTCTCACAGAAGGCACAACGGTGGCACAATCATACAGGAAATACATTTTCCACAATTAACCAAAAGATTGATCTCATTATTGTGTATCTTGGAGGTTATGGTTTTAAAACATATATGTATGCATCTGAATTCATGCATGTATGTATGTATTTGTTTGTATGTACATTTTCATGTATTTATGTATGCATGTGCGTATATCTTTATGAAAGTACATAACTATGTAGCCATGTATGTATGTAGTCATATAATATGCATGCATGCATGTATGTGTGCAGAGAGACAGTACATGTACGCATCCATGCCTGGCTATTTATAAAAATAAGAAAAAAGAAAGAAAGGGAGAAGTATAAGTTAGTAGAGAGATTGCCTTACGTGTTACTAAAGAAGTTACTATGCATCTATGCACATATGCATGTATGTTTGGACATGTGCATGTATGCATATATGTATTTATGTATGTGTTATGTATGTATGCATGTATGTATGTGTGTATATGTATGTATGAATGTGTGTGTATTTATGTGTGTATATATGTATCTATGTATGTATGCATGTATGTAGGTATGTATGTATGTATGTATGTATGTACATATTTCTTAATGCATGCATGTATTTATCACAATATGTATGTATGCATGCATGTACGTATGTGTGTATGAATCTATCGACTTTTTTGTCTATGTATGTACCTACCTATCTATCTGTCTATCTATTTATCCATCTATCTATCCATCTATATATCTACCTTCCTATCTATCTATCTATTTATCTATCTATCTATCTATCTATCTATCTATCTATCTATCTATCTGTCTATTTATCTATCTATCTATATATCTAACTATCTATCTATCTATTTATCTATCTATATAGCTTTCTTTCTATCTATCTATCTATCTATCTATCTATCTATCTATTCCAATAGAAATCACCATATTGATGAGACAATCCATTATCATGAGCGGTTTAAAGGATGATTCCATATATACCATTACGAAAGAATCAATGTTCAATTAGGGTACTATTATACACATTGGTGGAGTTCTAGGTAATTCGCATTCTTTTTCGCACAATTTGAAATTGATATTATCATGAGAAATCCTTAAGCTACATAAATAAAATGAAAGACATTAGGAGGCACGTCTAGAAGAAATCATAGTTCATTAAGTTGTGCACATGAGAGCTTGAACACTCACTCTTTTAATAAGATCACATTCTTAGTCTGTCTATTCATGGAAAATGGACTCTCTCTGTTCTATCATATTTCTACCTATAGTTAGGCATATTTGTACACACACAAGATGAGTGAATTCTAGTATAGTCTATATAAACCTAAGATTTGTTTCTTTTCATTCAACCTTGGTCTGTTCTCAATCATGCTTTCAAGATTTTCTTATATATCAAAGGTGTGCAAAGTTTGGAGCTTAACTTTTTACTCGGGTTCACTCCCTATGGAATCTCTAGATGTGGTTAAATTAAAGAATTAATTCGATGAATCCCATCATTTTAGGATTCAAAGTCCCCGCATACATGGTATTGCGATGTTGCAAAGCCTTGGAGACATCTAACCTATGGTTGAGGAAGGGATTGGAGTTGTATAACATATCACATGAGCAATTACACAAAGAAAGTAAATTCAAAGAAACAAAGGAGGTTGCAAAGATGAAGCGAGTGGATATAGAGCTATGGTACAACGTACCTTTCAATACATATTCTTTGAGCATGGTGAGTCCTCATGGATAGTATCATGGTGGAACAATGATATAGGAAACATATTTTACACAACATACCTAAAGAAAAGCAGATCCTAGCTCTTTGAATATGTAAAATAGACCTTGTACGCTTGTTGTTAGTGCAATAAAACCCAATCGTTACTTTTGAACATCAACAAGAAACATTTAATGTAACATAGATAACATGCACCTTTAATAGCTCACAAAAACCTTCTAAATACGGATGGAAGTTATGCGTTCAAACACTCAAAGCAACCACCACAATTACAATTGGAAACATTCATCTTATGGGAGTGTCATACATAGGCTTGACTTGCTATAATGCATAAAATCCCTAATTTATATCAAGCAATGAAGGAGCTATAGCTTTAAAACAGATTGGATGCCATCCGAATATTACAGGGATACATAGAAGATGACCCCGAGATTTTAAGATTTCTTGAAATCTACTTCACCAAATGCCTTCGATATTTGAACAAAAAAACTAGACAGTGACACCTACTTAAACATTTGATTTGGAGCTAAAAACAAGACTAGCAACCTTTGCAATGTGGGATCCAATGTAACAAACATATTCATTGAAGGAAATTGTCTTTCTAAATTTCTAAACTTCAAAATCGATGTTCAACATATGCTTCCCCTTGAATAGTAGGGGGCACTTTTTGAAGAACTTATAGTTCATTAAGTTGTATACATACGAGCTTGAACTTCCTACACTAGGCTTGTAACCACAAAGTGCAAAGAGAGGACCCTTGTACGCATGTAAGTATATGTGTGTATCTCTATGCTCACCAAATGAACACAAGTCCATTGCTTTTATAGGCTCTAATAGGCCAAGAGGGCCTTGCCGATTCCTCATGTCCACTGATCATGCGCCGATTGATTGCCCAAAATTATAGGGGTAGATCAAATTTGCCACAAGTCTTGAATTGGGTCCTAAAAAATAGGCAGTTGTCATGAATGGTTGGTGGCAACAGTCATTACTCCACTTTCACTTCTATCATTTCCACTTTTCGTGCTACTTTTGCATGCAACCTGAGATCCACATGTTGTGCCGCCCTTGATATTTGAATGATCCTGAGAAGCACCTTCCTTACATAATTTTCTATACTTGCTTGTGACCCTTACATTTGATGAATGGTCATGCTTCAACTGACATATAATAGTTCCCGAATTCTTCATAAGCATCCAACCACCCCCAATTGGTGTTGTCATCTGATAGCTTTCAAGATTTGCATATTCCCCTCAGCATCACAAGAAAATGCCAGCATCACCTATGTGGGTGTCTATTATACATTGGCAAATTCAAACATCTATGAGATGAGCCTCTAACTTGGAGCGTTATGATATAGAGTATTTTAGAAGAAATTTTGGTGCATACCTCCTGATGCAAGGTCCTTCAACATCAAGAATGGAGCCCTCGGTGAGGATCAGGGGGTACGCGGGGGGCTGAGGGGGGGGGGTGGTCAGGGGTCGGGGGGTGAGGGGAGGGTGTTGAGGGGTTAGGGTCAGCGGGGGGGCTGAGGGGAGGGTGGTGACGGGTCAACGGGGAGAGTGAGGGCGGGGGGAGAGAGAGAGAGAGAGAGAGAGAGAGAGAGAGAGAGAGAGAGAGAGAGAGAGAGAGAGAGAGAGAGAGAGAGAGAGAGAGAGAGAGAGAGAGAGAGAGAGAGAGAGAGAGAGAGAGAGAGTAAGGGGAGGGTGGTGAGGGGTCTACGGGGGGGCTCAGGGGAGGGTGGTGATGGGTCAACGGGGAGAGTGGCGGCGGAGACGGGGAGAGAGAGAGAGAGAGAGAGAGAGAGAGAGAGAGAGAGAGAGAGAGAGAGAGAGAGAGAGAGAGAGAGAGAGAGAGAGAGAGAGAGAGAGAGAGAGAGAGAGAGAGAGAGAGAGAGAGAGAGAGAGAGAGAGAGAGAGAGAAAGAGAGAGACAAAGAGAGAGAGAGAGAGAGGGTACACGGGGGGCTGAGGGGAGGGTGGTGAGGGGTCAGCGGGGGGCGGAGGGGAGGGTGGTGAGGGGTCAGCGGGGCGAGTGGGGGCGGGGTGAGAGAGAGAGAGAGAGAGAGAGAGAGAGAGAGAGAGAGAGAGAGAGAGAGAGAGAGAGAGAGAGAGAGAGAGAGAGAGAGAGAGAGAGAGAGAGAGAGAGAGAGAGCGAGAGAGAGAGAGAGGGGAGAGGGAGGGTGTTGCAGAGCTAAAGAGCGCAGAAAGCAGAGAAAAAAGACGGGCCCCAAAATTTTCCGATTTGGACACACAACTTTTGTAACATAACCACCTTGTACATATTTTCCATTGTAAATGCACTAGAGGAGTCCTCTAGATGCCTCCCCTTAGAAGATTAGTGAATTACCCATGTATATTAGTAGGAAGTTAGCAATTTAGTGAATAAAGTGCCGGTCTCTTGTGTGAAAGGACCAAACTTAGGGCACTAGTATATAAGTCAAAAGTGACTCATTGTAAAGCACTTCTTGTCATTTTGAAGAGGAGCACTTCTGAAATTTCGAGTTTGCCTCTTTCTTGCTGATTTTGATCTTCATTTTGCTCATGTATGTGTGTGTGATGCTTGAAATGCAAGTGTAGGACTGTTGTCTACCCCTTTCCCCTTGTTTTGAGTGGCTGTAGTGCGTGCGTAAGCTAGGAGAAGCAAAAACGCGGGTGTTAGTAGTTCCCGTAATTCACTGTTTCTGCCATAACTTGCAGCAGAATGGTCAGAATTGAGTGAAACCACCACCGTTGGATTCGTCTCGTCGAGAGCTTCGAAACGAGTACCCTATTGTCTATGTTCGGAGTTCTGGGCTGGGAGAAAACCTCAAAAAACCAAAACTGCTGAAAAGAGGCTTGCGGCAACACTTCCAGTTTTTTCAGTAGATGTGGGTAGTATTAGTCTTTTCTCATGCTTGGATAGTTAACTCACTTCATTTTCTATCACGTGTGCAAATGTCTTCATACACTTGGTAAGTCACTCCTTGGATTGATAATTAAATGTGTGCAAAGGACTCCACTATATGCACTTGTATGGCAATCGAGGTTTAGTCTCATTGGTACAAGTCCTTGAGTCATTGCGGCTCAAGTACACACGTTTTTGGCGCCGTTGCCGGGGAGGCACTCCACCAAGTTGCCTTCGTGATAGTTAGAGAGCAAGTGTGATCGAATCGTACTTGTAGAGGTGAATTTGTTCATTGACGAGTAGTATTCCTTTTCAGCACTTGTCACTTCCCATCCTTGAGGTGTGTGTGATAAGTTTTAGGTTTAAGCGTAGGAGGAGGGAAGAGAAGGAAGAGCTAGGGTTAGGTTAGAAGGAGAGGAGAAGTGAGGAGAAGAGGAGTAGGAGTAGCCAAAAATCCCCAAAACTACCAAAAAAATTAGCAAATTTCAAATTTTGTCAAAAAAGTATAAAAAACCAAAAATTTGGCTCATTTGACACTTCACTGTGTGCTGGTATCGTCTGCTAGCAGCGACTGGTATCGCGAGTGAAGTATCGTGGAATTCAGGGTCTTAAGGCTAGAGATTGTGCTCAAAGTGCAAGCAAGGATAGATAGAGGTGAGATTCTACTCAGATTATTTGCCAAAAACTCTCTAAACATGCATAAACACGTAATTAAGGAAATGCGCAGTATCGTGGGAGGGGGAAACTGATTTCTTTGCCATCTTTTTGTGTAATACAGAGGTATAGGAGGGAAGAGGAGAGTAAGAAGAGCAAGGGGGTAAAAAAATCTTGGGAAAAACTTGCATTTTGGCTTGAGTATCGCGATCGGTTGAGTTTTGGTATCGCGATACCAAAATTCCCTTGTATCGCGATACTCGCCGAAGTATCGTATCGCTTGATACCTGCCTTGGTATCGCGATACCATTTTTGGTATCGTGACCCCGAGTTGGTATCGCGATCGTACATTTTCTGTGGTATCGTATCGCTTGATACCGATCTTGGTATCGCGATACCATTGTTGGTGTCGTGTCGCTAAGTTGGTATCGCGATCGCGCTTACTGCAGAGGTATCGTATCGTCCGGTACTAATACTTGGTGTCGCGACACCATTGTGGTGTCGTATCGCCTAAAGTTTCTAGTATCGCGACCTCACCTTACCGAGTGGTATCGTATCGTTTGATACAGTGGTATCGCGACACGATTTTAGTATCGCGACACTGCTTATGTATCGCGATCGTGCCCTCTCAAGTGTCGTATCGTCGACTGCTTGTCTTGGTATCGCGACACTACTTCGGTGGTATCGTATCGTCAAGATTAGTATCGCGATCTCACTTATTGCGGTGGTATCGTAACGTCTCCTGTCAAGGATCGTATCGCGACACCACATTGAGATCGTATCGCCACTTATCTCCAGTATCGTAACATCTACTCTGCTGGTATCGTATCGTGGTATTTCCCAGTGGAGTATCGCGACACAATATCTGGTATCGTATCGTCTGGGTGTCTGGTATCGTATCGCCGAGAGCAGTATCGTCAGGAAGTGGTATCGCCGAGATAAACCCTTTCTTTAGTCAGACACTTTGAGCCTTTAGGAGAGCTAACCAAGGGGAATCTAAGAAGTATAAAGGGAGGCTTAGGTGTGTGAATGAACTTGAGGTCAGGAAGAGTGCTAAGTAGCCGAAGGAGTGTCATCTCTTCTATAGGAAGCACTGCTCAGGTCAGTCACCACTCCGTCTACTCAGAGACCTCTAGTGAATCTGAGGAAGACATACCCATGGCATCAGAAGACATGCAAGGTCCAGCACCACATAGAAACTTCATGTCTACAGTGGAAGGTGAGTACCGCACTGCCTTACAATATGTGTCCACAAATACCCAGGAGATTCCAATCTATCTGGATGGCTTAAACAGGTCCGTTGCCAGAATGGCAACAGTACAAGATGTCACTATCATACCACGACCAGCTGTCAAATACGAGGGAGGTGCTTACATTGACAAAATGGGTCACATCTACATAGTAACTGAATTTCCGGAGAGGATCAATGAAAGAGGAGAGTTCATGGATCCCAACAACTCTGAAGCGTTAGTGACCACCCCTAGAGGCAGATCACAAGTATCACGGGTCTTGAGAGGAGACTTGATACCTCAAGACGACTACCTGTTGGAAGTCTACATGATTCACGGAGCAGACTTATTGCTTCAAACTGACGTACCTGTTCAAGGAATAGGAGAGAGCCCCATGACATTCTATGAGCTGAAAGACCCAGAGGACGAAACTAGACTCACTTACCTAGATAAGAATCAAAGAAGATATTGGCCGGTAGGTGTCCTAGACAAGGCTCGGCTGAGATATATGGGTGCGCCTGTATTTCCTCAGAGGGAGCAGGCAACTACCTCGCAGAATCCTTTTGGAAATCAACCAGAGACGGAACATACCACATCAGGACAGACCAGTCAAAGAAGTGTGCCCAACCGTACTCATGTACAGTTTGCAACTCCAGGTGAGCACACACATAATCAGACCTACACAGGGATGGGGAACCATTTCCGACCACCGGTCAGACCACGACCACCTGTGGGAGGACAGCCAGGAATACCTCCATTACAACCAGTTGCCCCGGTCTTCCCTGTAATGCCCAGACCACCTGAACCAACGAGAAGATTGAGACCAATCCAAGTAGCTAAGTTTATGAGAAACCATTATGATGGATCAGGAGAGCCATACGATCATATTGCTGAATTTAAACAAGTTCTAAGAGCAGAGCAAGTAGAGGACTTCTTTGTGCAGTATGAGTCTTTTGGACTCACCCTCACAGGAACAGCTCTAACTTGGTTCCAACCTTTAGATCCCAACCGATTTGGAAACATGGAACAATTCTTTCAAGAATTCATAGGAGAATTCACAAAGAGAGGGATTAAACACAATTCTGCATCATTAATCCATAGCTTTAAGCAAAACCCCAATGAAACTGTTAAGACAGCTGCCCGAAGATTCAACCAATACGTGGACAGATGTCCTACGGCTGAGAGACCGACTCAACAAAAGATGATTTCATTATTTTTAGATGGACTCTCTAACGGGACCCTAAGAATCCTAGTGTATGTAAAAAGGCTGCAAACATTGAGTGAGTGTCTTCAAGAGTGCATCGACTTGGAAGATAACCTTGCTGAGGACCTTAAGGGTACTACCGACCTCACAAAATCAGAAGACTCTAGAAGTACGGTTACGTCCAATTCTAGTAATATGGAAGAACTAGCGGAACTATTAGCTAAGAAACTAGGAGTCCAAGGGCAGAGAGCTTACCAATATCCAGCTCAAAGAGTGCCTATGATGAGGAGGTGTAACATATGTGGAGGAGAACATCCCACACACTGGTGTACCAGAGGAGGAGCCGGTGCACAACCAATGTATCCACACAACAGACAGCAACAACAAGGGACTTCTTCATACTGCCACATCGAGCAAAAATATACCAATCATACAACTGAGAACTGTCCGTTTAATAGGCAACCACGACCTGTCAATCCACCACAGTACCGACCTTATGGATACCCTCCTAGAGAGCTTGGTAGGGAGATGCCTAGATACAATCCGTATCCGGTAGGAGCACAGAGACAATACGAGCAAGCGCTGTATCCACCACCACAACCAGTATTGGGACCACAACTATCTCAACCTCAACAAGTCGTACCTGTGAAGTATACTCAACCAGAAGAAAACTTGGAGAGAGCCATAATACCAGCTTCAATAGCGACCAATGTAGAATCAACCAACCAAGGGTATGAACCTCCACCAGGAGAGTACTATCCATATGAAGCCAACATGATGGAATATGAACCAGAATATGACATGGCCTATCATGGATATGAAGGATTTGATCAGAATTATGGAACGGAAACTGCAACTTTAATGTATACAATGCCCAAGACACAACAACCGTTGAGACCTCCCATTAGACCACCAGTGCAAAGAGGACCATGTTATAGATGCGGAGGGGATCACTTCATTCGGGAGTGTCCTCGACCTTACAACCCTCCACCACCCAGGATTAGGGAAGGATATTGTAGTGATTGTGGGAAAGAACATCTTTTCAGAGATTGCCCTAAGAACCCTACAAAAACTCAAGGTCCTGCACCAATCAATGTAATAGAGGTCATAGAAGAATCCGGAAGTGATAAGGAGTACACTGTACCGCTGAAAGCTATTACTAGAGCTCAAGCAAAACAACAAACAGGAAAACAACCTGAAGAGAAACTAGAGAACAATAAAACAGGAGACGCTAACATTCGGATAGTCGAGGATTCAGAAAACTCATGTGAGAATACCCAAAACACCAAAGTACAAAAATGGAAAGAAAGACGAGAAAAGCTCAAAGAGAAATGGGCAAGAAACAAGAGCCAAGACAGCAAAAAACAAACGAAGGGTTCTAGAAAGATTAATGAACAAAAAACGCATAAGGAGATCCCTAAAACACCATCAATTAGCCCAGAGGCAAAGAAGCCAGAATCAATTCTAGCGGACCCAAAACCAGAGGAATTGGACATGTGGTTAAAAGCATACCAAGCTAGAATCCAAATGGGACCAAACCTAGAACAACAAGAAAGACTCTATCCTCAAGGGGAATTAGAGAAAGAAAGACTGGCGATATGCAAAAAACTCATAGAAGTAGCACAGGCGTCTCTAGAAACAACTATCCCAATTTTACCTGAAACAAGGATCGCACAGGAACTATATGAAGAGTGCATACAACCTAAGGATAAAGAACCTAGTCGAGAAGATGATCGAAATGAACGAATGAAATCTCAAGAAGAACAGGATAGAAGACCCTGACTATATGCCTCAAATTTTTTCAGATGAGCTCTTCGAACCACATGGCTGGATGGAAATCCTAGCCACATTAGACGTTTGTGTGAATGAAGAAGTATTGACGATGAACGACTGTATAGACGAGGAAGGATATGATGTGAACCTCTACATGGTTTTCCTCCAAGAAGTAGAAGCAGGAGAAATTGTAGAGGAAGAGGAGAAAGAAGAGTACGAAAGCATAGAAATGGAACCAGAGTTCGACTCTGAAGAACAATATTTAGAAACTATGCAAAAAGAATCAAAAGAAAAACCGACAGAAGTCTTAGCAATTGAGACTATCCCAAGAATGCACGAGCATAGAGAGGACACAAGTAAAGTGGAACCTGAACCAGACCACTTCGAAGTTCCAGAACATTTTAAAAGATACGAAGTGGAAGAAAGGAAAATAGCAACTCAAATGCCTATACGAGAAGCACGAGACGGAGAAGCCTATGATAACAAAGAACAAACCAAAAAGGTGGTTGTAACGATAGAAGACGGAGAAGAGAGGTGCACGTATATTGGGAAAGACGTATCAGACGAGGAAGAAGAGGAACTCATCCACCTTATCCGAGAATATCGAGATGTATTTGCTTGGACGTACAAAGACCTTAAGGGTGTAGAACCTAGCATATGCGCTCATCGAATCCCTATGACTGCAGATGCGAAACCTTCTAAACAACGCCCTTACACGTATAACGAAGTTTACGCTGCAAAAATAAAGGAAGAAATTGACAAACTACTAGCGGCAGGATTCATTTATGAGATTGAACACACAGAATGGGTATCACCACTAGTTGTCGTGCCCAAGAAAAACGGAAAACTAAGGGTGTGTATCAACTTGAAAAAAGTAAATGCAGCAACTATACGAGATAGTTTTCCTTTACCCATCACAGACCATCTTTTGGAAAGAGTCGCCGGCAAGGAGGTCTATAGCTTCTTGGATGGATTCTCTGGTTATAACCAAGTAGCTATTGCAACTGAGGACCAGCATAAAACCGCATTCGCGACTGAATGGGGAATCTATGCATTTAGAGTGATGCCTTTCGGACTCACTAATGCACCGGCCACCTTCCAACGATTGATGTGTCATGTTTTCAAAGAATTTCTCAGAAAAAGCATGGAAGTGTATGTAGATGATCTTTGCACGTATTCCAATCAAAGACCTGACCACATACCGGAACTGCGGAAAATATTCAACAAATGTAGGCAGTATAGAGTTTGTCTGAACCCAGAAAAATGTGTCTTCATGGTACGACAAGGGAAAATCCTAGGACACATTGTCTCAAGGAACGGAATATCTACAGATGAAGACAAGATTAAGGTAATTCTAGATTTGCCAAGACCTAAGAATGCGAAAGAAGTACAAGCCTTTATGGGACACTGTGGATATTACCGTAGGTTTATTCACATGTATGCCATAATAGCTAAGCCTTTATACGGTCTATTGACTCAGTTCACTTGGACAGACGAGTGTGAGAAAGCCTTCAACGAGCTTAAGAAACGGCTGAGTACTGCCCCAATTCTGAAGTCACCAAATTGGAGCAAGCCTTTTCATATTCATGTTGATGCTTCGAACTATGCCATTGGATGTATCCTTGCTCAACCGGCCGATGAAGGAAAGCTTGATCATCCAATCGCTTACGCAAGTAGACAATTAAACCAAGCAGAGAGAAATTACACGACTACTGAAAGAGAGGGCTTAGGAATGGTCTACGCAGTAAAAAAGTTTAGACATTACCTCTTAGCCAACAAGTTCAAATTCTTCATTGACCATCAAGCCTTGTTGTATCTAGTCAATAAGCCTTGCAACACAGGGAGATTGGTACGATGGTTCTTATTATTGATGGAGTTTGACTTTGAGGTAGTGGTCAAAAAAGGAAACACACATGTGAGAGCAGACCACCTTTCTAGATTAAAACACGGAGAGCCACCTAGTGGAGTGCAGGATGAATTACCAGATACGTATTTGTTTAATCTTGAAGTATGTCCTAAGTGGGCGGAACGATTAATTCCCATACTCACTCATGGCCCTCAGCACCCAATCAACAGGAATAGCAAAAAAGAAATTTTTCAATCAAGGAATTTACACATTGTTGCTGGAAGTATGTATTATAAGGAACCCAACGGTGTCTTATTAAGATGTGTCGAGGAGGACGAACAGAAGCAATTAATTCAGCAAGCACACATAAACAAGTGGAAAACCCATCAAGGAATGCACGGAACAATACGAGAATTGAAGAGGTTAGGCGTATATTGGCCTGATATGTCCAAGGACGTTCACGAGCATGTAAGTAATTGTGTGGAATGCAAAGAAATTAGCTCAGAGGATCATGTGTCCTTACCCTTTTCTACCATAGCGCCTAATTGGAGTAAATCATTAGTGCAATTCCTCAAAACCAAAGAGCACGAAATAGGAGCTAGCCTAGCAAGAAAGCGATCCCTAGAAGAATTGAGCAAAGATTATGTGATAATGGGAAAACAGTTGTTCAAAAGAGGACGAGACAATCAACTCAGATTATGTGTTCATGAAGGAGAGTATTTTCCCATCTTAGAAATGGCACACGCAGGAGCGGCGGGAGGACATTTTTCAGCAGATAGAACGGTCAAGATGATTCTCTTTGCAGGCTTGTGGTGGCCAACTCTACATATGGATGCTGAAACATATGTGAGAAGTTGCGAAATATGCCAGAGAGCGAAATATCCCGTTCGAAGAGACGACATGCCTTTAAGACCCATGGTTTGTGCAAGAGCGTTTACCAAGTGGGGAATTGACTTCATAGGACCAATCAACCCACCTGCGAAAGGATCACATGCAGAATACATCATAGTAGCCACCGACTACTTGACAAAGTGGGTAGAAGCTAAAGCCACTCGCAAAAATGATGCTCAAACAACTGCAAAATTTCTCTTTGAGCATATTTTCACCCGATTTGGACTACCGATCGAGATAGTAAGTGATCGAGGAACTCACTTCCTAAACGAAGTCATTGAATCACTTATGAATGAATTCCTAGTAATCCATAAAAAATCTGCCCCATACCATCCCCAAGCCAATGGTCAGGCAGAGAGTTCCAACAGGGTACTATGTACGGTATTGACAAAGATTGTCAATAATGGAAGGTCAGATTGGGACAAACAATTGCATCATGCAATTTGGGCCTTCCGAGTAGCATATAAAACGGCCATTGGAACTACACCATTCAACCTAGTGTATGGGCAGAATGCGATTTTGCCTATTGACTTCTTAATACCTACATTAAAAGTAGCCCAGCAATATGAGTGGAGCGGTCATGAATTGTCTCAGCAATTAGATCAAATTGAAAAGCTACATGAGACTAGATTGCAAGCGGTCGCAGGCATCTATGCCGCTAAACGGAGACAAAAGGCATATTATGACTCACATATTAAAGATAAGGGACTAAAAGAAGGCGACTTAGTCCTAGTATACACCCTAAAACAGCATGCAAAGAAACTACAGAAACCTGGATATGGACCCCTGATCATAAATCGAATCTCCACTAGTGGTGCAGTCAATCTTGCCACACTAGACGGAGACATTCTTCCCAATTACATCAGTGGATGCAGAGTGAAAAGGTTCATGGAGCCATTGACCGATGAAATGCTGACTAGACTAGTGGGAGCCCAAAGTAGGAAAAGGGAAGAAGAACGAATACGAGAAGAAGCACGACAGGAAGCCCTAGAACGCATTAGAAAACGCAAGGAGTGGATCAGGCAAAGAGACGAACGCTATCTTCAAGGGGAAGAGCCCATCCCTATGGCAAACTACCAGGTCAAAAATGATGATACAACGGGTATCTGTAAAACACAACCTTACTTAAACCTAGGGATTGGTCAGACGGAGTATAAATTGATAGACGCTTTGATCGACTCAGGAGCAAGCCTTAGCTGCATGCGAAAGAGAATAGCAAATGAACTGCAATTGCAATTGAATCCCACGAAAGCCAAACTAATAGGAATTGGAGGTCACACCCTAGATTGTATTGGAACAACTAATGTATCCCTTCACATAGGAAATTCCTCCATGGAACAAAGAGTCCTAGTATGTGAGGATGACGATTTAGTAGAAGACTTCATTCTAGGACAAGACTGGATCATTGAAACCGAAGCATGTATCCATTTAGCTCAAGGATATATTTCAGCCACAATAGGGCATAAAGAGGTTTTCAGCTTGCTTGAAGAGAAACCATGTAACCAAGTCATGTCCATACCACGATCAGAGAAAGTTCAAGAAGCAATGAAAGATAGTAGCGACTGTGATCAACTCTCAGGAAGCCAATGCATAGAAATTGAAACTTTAATCATTCCGACATCCCCTGTAGCGTTAAAGCTACCCGAAATAAATGAGGATCAGCCAACGATTGAGGAGACACTCTCTCCCAAACAGGCTCAAGGCCTCCAAAGATCGAACTATTGGAAACCAACAAGCAGATACTCGAACAGACCACCACCCAAATATATATGGGTACGGAAGGATCAGGTACAGAGTCAAAAAAGGTCTACAAGCGCTTTGAAGAAGGAAACGGACATCACCAAATCAGCTACAAAGAACTGCAAACGAAGAGAATCAGTACAAGTATGGATCGCCAAGCCCCTGCTTGAAGCTCAACGATCTCGACATCAGATATGGATTCCCCAAAAGGTCTTAAAAGCAGCTAAACAGAATGTGAAGACCAAGGCGGAAACGCCACAGGAGACGAGGCAAAGGCCAGCACCACCAGAGAATCATCAGAAAAGATCACAAAGCAATGTCAAATTCCATCGGACTATGGATAAGGCAAATGGAACACCAACAACTACGCGAATCAAGAAAACCCAACAACCTCTCTCAGTGTTCTCAAAATGGGTGTGGAAACCAAAGCAACCACAAGGAGCAACTGATCAAGGAGAGAGAGCACCTACTTGCACTCATGAAGTACACAATGCACCTAAAGTATGCATAATAGGGCAACATTACACGACCACGCATTTGGCACAGAATACTCCAAACAAGATTAGTGGTGCACATTCTCCCAATGAGAATAGAACTTAGCCTCATTCTAATAGGAATGGACATAGTAGGTATATAAATAAATGCTTCGGCTACACTAACTTTTATCTTCTTTCAGGAAAATTATAAAAAAAGTGGTAAGAGATCTCACTCAGGGACTAGTGGAAGAAAACGGAGTGAAGTGCGACAATAATCATGATATTGCACTACACTGTTGCAAAGTTGCATGTCAAGCTAATGCACTTCTCCTTGTAAGTGCAGATGGCTTCTGAAGACTCTGAAGCTACGATCCAAGAGGAGGTCCACGAATTTCCTCCTCAATGTCTTACGAAAGCAAAAGGACATTGGTTCAGAGATGAGCAGCCGGTTGAGGAGTATCTCTTCTTGGCCAACATAAAGATCATGGACACAGAGCATCATTTTCCGATCATGTCCCAGGACTTTAAGGTTTTACATGGACTGCCTTCCACGATCGACATCATGAAGAAAGCAGGAATTCATAAGTATTTTGAACTACCTATCTATAAACCGGACTTCCAACGTTGTACACAAGTCATGAACACCCTTCGACCAGCACTACATGATCCATTGGCACCAGAAGCCACTGTGATGGACAAGAATGGAGAATGGGTGGTGATTCAGTTTTCCCATGATTTAATCAAAGAAGCATTTGGATGGGAAAAGGATGGTGTCAACACGGTCAAGGAAGAGAGTCGTGGTGCAAAAACAAGAACCTTCGTAGACATTAATAGGGTGGACATCGAAGAAGAAGTCAGATTGATTCACCAACATTTCTGCTTCCCGAGTATGAACAGATACACGGCACCGCAAAAAATCATTGTGCAATTATTGTCTCATGCCATAAAACAGATCGGCAATCAGGTAAACCTTACACCCTATGTGCAAGAAAGATTGTTCGAGGCGAAGAAGAAATGGGAAAATAAGAAATTCCTCAATGGAACGACGGCCCTAACCATCATGATTTACCATGCATTGGGCATGCGAGAGTACTTACAAGAGATGCCATCTTCGATGGAGTTGGCTCAATTTGTTAAAGCAGCCACTGTACCGAAACAGAAGAAAGGTGCAAAGATCGTAGAAGAAGCAGAAACAAGCTCGCAACCCAGAATGAGAGGCACAAAAAGACTCAGAGAACTCGAGTTACAGGAAGAGGACACACAAATTCGGAAGAGGGTCCATGTTCTCCCTAAGGCCACCATTGAGAAAAGAAAAGAAATAACGGAAAAAAACTTGACAGAAGCTCTCGAAGAGACTCATCAATATACAAAAGGGCAAGTTAATTTGCCAGTGAAAGGTCACCACTATAAGCAATCACAACAAGCAACAGACCAGAAAGCCAAGCTCACAAAAGTCCATAGATATAAAGAAATAGGCTTGGATAATTCTAGTTCGGTCTCGGAGAAACAAGAAGAACCAGACACTTCATTGCTTAATGTCGATATTCAAAGCGAATCAAAAGATGATGGACATTGGGATGAATTAAATGAAGTGGACTATGGCGCAACCCAAGACGAACACAAAGAACAGGATCAGACAAAAGAGGTAGACACAAATGCTACTAAACAGCCGGAAGAAGAAGAAAGGCAACAACCCGTTCAATCAAAAGACGCCTCCACTACCCATCTCAAAGATGGTAAATCCGATAATGAGGAACCATTAGTGCTATCAGAGGATAAGCCTCAAGAAGAAGGACATGATGAAGAACCCTTCACTCCACTTAGGGTTGTGGCAGAACCATCCCCCCTGGACGTCACATTTCAAGGAAGTGCCACGAAATCTAAGGATCAAGGTAAAAACAACGAAGAATTGAATGTACAACTACAAGTCCGACAACCACATAATGAAACTATTCATGTGGAAAAAGGGAACGATGTACACACAGGAGAAACCCCAAGTATACCACGGACATGGCTAAACGTCGATATAGCTCAGCTCAAGCCTGTGGTGCAGGATATGATTCGAACTGCACTAGACACTCAACAGTTAATGCTTGATGCTGATGAAGATTACGACCAGGCCATGCTCGACAAACAAAAGCTTCAAAAAGAAGGTATGAATTTGGAAAAGAAATTATCTAAAGTAGAAGCTCAGGTGTTGAAGAAACAGGAGGAGATAAAAACAACCAAAACACAATGCAAAACATTAGAGAAGGAGAATGCCCACCTGAAAGAGCAAGTGTTGGAGCTGACGAAGAAACTGGAAGTAACAGAAAAAGAGAAAACAAGAATACAGACTCGTAGCAAAGTACTCGAGTCGCAGCTAAAGGTGAGCATGGAAGAAGCAGACCAGCTCAGAGACAGAAACAAAGAGCTAATGACAGCTCTCCTCAGTGATCAACCATCGACAGATCTTGACAAAACGAATGAGGACATAAAAGACATGGAAGCAAAGTTGACAAAGATGACAGAACAGCTCAAACAGGAGCAAGAGACAGTTACAGAATGGGAACAGAAATATATGAATGATACTGCAGCTCTACGAAAGAAATGGAAAAAAGCCGAGAAAGATTATTTCCGACAGTGCAAGGAAGACACAGATCACATGCATATTGTGGCAGAGGAATTAATCAAACACCAAGAAAAACTTACCAAGGCTGAAGAGGAGCTCAAGAATAAAGATGACATCATTAAACAGCTGCAGGAGCAGATTGAGCTAAAAGAGAAACAAGGGACACCAGTAGTTCCTCCAGAAACTACGGCTACTGTGGAGGAAGAGGTACGTCCTCTCTCTCCCCCCTTGTATCATTCTCCAATAAGGGCGGAAAAGGAGGTTCCACTAGAACCTAACACACGCGACATTGCAGAATTGAGCAGACCAGAAAGGGCACTACTGGTGTCCCAGCTCACTGCTGATTTTGAAGATCAGATAATTCAGATAATGAAAGAGGCTCAGATTGAGCATAAACAATTAGATCAAATTTTGAAGCCATTCAACGTACCATACGGCCTACTTAAAGAACAGACGCGGCAGTATATAAAATCTGCAACGAATAAAGATCCGGACCACAACCTTCAATTCAAAAAAGACACTTTCAATTACACTCAAGAGGAGTTCGAGAAAGCAGATCCGATATGGAGACGAAAGCTTTTGGAAAAGAATCCTACATTGCGGGTACAGTGGGAAGCATCTCCATATGCACTTCAAGTCAATCCATCTTTTTGTCCTGTACCCCGCAGACGCTCTTGGACGCAATTTTGGGAAGGACAGCGCCAAGGCAATATTAATAACCAGTGGCTCAATTATCCATTACTACCTAGTCCGCCACATAACTACCTTCCGACAGAAGAATATATGGTCAAAACAATGGAATTTTGGATTGCAAGATATGCTACAGTCCCGGACTTAGCTGTTAAGATGACCAACAAAATATTCAGCATGCTTATTACAGTTTTGAAGGTGTTCCAGCATGCTAAGTACACATTTTTAAATTTCATCGGCATTACGCAGGGCTCAGAAGCATTAATTTTTTATTTATCTACTATTCCCAGCCGACTAACTATCATGGCATATTATTCTCGTCTCATGTTTTTGCCATCGACGTATATGCAGACGTTTGAAGAAGCATTCTTCACAGGCTTCTTTGAAATTGATTCAGAAATTTTTGTGAAGATGACTTCAAATTTAAATGCAAGACTGGTGGCCTATGAAACTAGCTTTTTCGTTGATCACAGACAGGCGCCAGAAGACGGAGTGAAGTCAAAGCAATGGAAGGAATTTATGATATGTCATGCAAATCTGCTGAACCAACGAGAGCAAACCGTCATCCAAACATACACGCGTCGCCTCAGAAAGCCTGTCGAGGACGACAGAGTTCAGGAGGAGGGACGTGTAGAGGGACAATCAAGCAAGAAGAAAAGAAGAAGAAGATCAAAGTCCAAACCTATGCATTAAGAAGAGAAAAAGAACATATATCTGCAGGAAGCCCCGCAGGGGCGCAACACCCATCTCTGCACAGAGCCCCGCAGGGGCACGCACCAGGCTACAACGCTAAACCCCAGGGTCCCGAGTTATGGATTTTTCAAACATCAGAGTAGGACCAAAAGTAAGAAAGGGGTAGAGGCTGAAAAGTTGAAGAGGGTGACTAAGAACATCACATTCCTAGTCACTGGTGGCGTGCGTGGCAACCCGAGTCAACAGGCAAGACAACTACATCAGGCTCTCGAGTTGTAGAGCTTGAATCAAGAAGGCCATCGAATCTGCATGTCTGTTTAACTGCAGACAACACTGACCAAGGGGAGCGTGCAGTGGAAAAGCTGAAGCGCCTCTAAAACGTAATGCAAGATCAAGAAGTAGACAACACTACCCACGGGACGCGTTCGCGAAGCAAAGTCTGTCAAGGGACGACAGAGACGAAGAAGGGGAGAGTGTTGCAGAGCTAAAGAGCGCAGAAAGCAGAGAAAAAAGACGGGCCCCAAAATTTTCCGATTTGGACACACAACTTTTGTAACATAACCACCTTGTACATATTTTCCATTGTAAATGCACTAGAGGAGTCCTCTAGATGCCTCCCCTTAGAAGATTAGTGAATTACCCATGTATATTAGTAGGAAGTTAGCAATTTAGTGAATAAAGTGCCGGTCTCTTGTGTGAAAGGACCAAACTTAGGGCACTAGTATATAAGTCAAAAGTGACTCATTGTAAAGCACTTCTTGTCATTGTGAAGAGGAGCACTTCTGAAATTTCGAGTTTGCCTCTTTCTTGCTGATTTTGATCTTCATTTTGCTCATGTATGTGTGTGTGATGCTTGAAATGCAAGTGTAGGACTGTTGTCTACCCCTTTCCCCTTGTTTTGAGTGGCTGTAGTGCGTGCGTAAGCTAGGAGAAGCAAAAACGCGGGTGTTAGTAGTTCCCGTAATTCACTGTTTCTGCCATAACTTGCAGCAGAATGGTCAGAATTGAGTGAAACCACCACCGTTGGATTCGTCTCGTCGAGAGCTTCGAAACGAGTACCCTATTGTCTATGTTCGGAGTTCTGGGCTGGGAGAAAACCTCAAAAAACCAAAACTGCTGAAAAGAGGCTTGCGGCAACACTTCCAGTTTTTTCAGTAGATGTGGGTAGTATTAGTCTTTTCTCATGCTTGGATAGTTAACTCACTTCATTTTCTATCACGTGTGCAAATGTCTTCATACACTTGGTAAGTCACTCCTTGGATTGATAATTAAATGTGTGCAAAGGACTCCACTATATGCACTTGTATGGCAATCGAGGTTTAGTCTCATTGGTACAAGTCCTTGAGTCATTGCGGCTCAAGTACACACGTTTTTGGCGCCGTCAAGCAAGAAGAAAAGAAGAAGAAGATCAAAGTCCAAACCTATGCATTAAGAAGAGAAAAAGAACATATATCTGGAGGAAGCCCCGCAGGGGCGCAACACCCATCTCTGCACAGAGCCCCGCAGGGGCACGCACCAGGCTACAACGCTAAACCCCAGGGTCCCGAGTTATGGATTTTTCAAACATCAGAGTAGGACCAAAAGTAAGAAAGGGGTAGAGGCTGAAAAGTTGAAGAGGGTGACTAAGAACATCACATTCCTAGTCACTGGTGGCGTGCGTGGCAACCCGAGTCAACAGGCAAGACAACTACATCAGGCTCTCGAGTTGTAGAGCTTGAATCAAGAAGGCCATCGAATCTGCATGTCTGTTTAACTGCAGACAACACTGACCAAGGGGAGCGTGCAGTGGAAAAGCTGAAGCGCCTCTAAAACGTAATGCAAGATCAAGAAGTAGACAACACTACCCACGGGACGCGTTCGCGAAGCAAAGTCTGTCAAGGGACGACAGAGACGAAGAAGGGGAGAGTGTTGCAGAGCTAAAGAGCGCAGAAAGCAGAGAAAAAAGACGGGCCCCAAAATTTTCCGATTTGGACACACAACTTTTGTAACATAACCACCTTGTACATATTTTCCATTGTAAATGCACTAGAGGAGTCCTCTAGATGCCTCCCCTTAGAAGATTAGTGAATTACCCATGTATATTAGTAGGAAGTTAGCAATTTAGTGAATAAAGTGCCGGTCTCTTGTGTGAAAGGACCAAACTTAGGGCACTAGTATATAAGTCAAAAGTGACTCATTGTAAAGCACTTCTTGTCATTGTGAAGAGGAGCACTTCTGAAATTTCGAGTTTGCCTCTTTCTTGCTGATTTTGATCTTCATTTTGCTCATGTATGTGTGTGTGATGCTTGAAATGCAAGTGTAGGACTGTTGTCTACCCCTTTCCCCTTGTTTTGAGTGGCTGTAGTGCGTGCGTAAGCTAGGAGAAGCAAAAACGCGGGTGTTAGTAGTTCCCGTAATTCACTGTTTCTGCCATAACTTGCAGCAGAATGGTCAGAATTGAGTGAAACCACCACCGTTGGATTCGTCTCGTCGAGAGCTTCGAAACGAGTACCCTATTGTCTATGTTCGGAGTTCTGGGCTGGGAGAAAACCTCAAAAAACCAAAACTGCTGAAAAGAGGCTTGCGGCAACACTTCCAGTTTTTTCAGTAGATGTGGGTAGTATTAGTCTTTTCTCATGCTTGGATAGTTAACTCACTTCATTTTCTATCACGTGTGCAAATGTCTTCATACACTTGGTAAGTCACTCCTTGGATTGATAATTAAATGTGTGCAAAGGACTCCACTATATGCACTTGTATGGCAATCGAGGTTTAGTCTCATTGGTACAAGTCCTTGAGTCATTGCGGCTCAAGTACACAGAGGGGTACGCAGGGGCTGAGGGGAGGGTGGTGAGGGGTCAGCGGGGGGCTGAGCGGAGGGTGGTGAGGGGTCAGCTGGGGGCTGAGAGGAGGGTGGTGAGGGGTCAGCGGGGGGCTGAGGGGAGGGTGGTGAGGGGTCAGTGGGGGGCTGAGGGGAGGGTGGTGAGGGGTCAACGGGGTGAGTGGGGGTGGGGAGAGAGAGAGAGAGAGAGAGAGAGAGAGAGAGAGAGAGAGAGAGAGAGAGAGAGAGAGAGAGAGAGAGAGAGAGAGAGAGAGAGAGGGAGGGGTATGCGGGGGGCTGAGGGGAGGGTAGTGAGGGATCATCGGGGGGCTAAGGGGAGGGTGGTGAGGGGTTAGTGGGGAACTGAGGGGAGGGTGGTGAGGGGTCAGCGGGGGGCTGAGGGGAGGGTGGTGAGGAGCCAGTGGGGGCTTAGGGGAGGGTTGGTGACGGGTCAGCGGGGAGATTGGGAGAGAGAGAGAGAGAGAGAGAGAGAGAGAGAGAGAGAGAGAGAGAGAGAGAGAGAGAGAGAGAGAGAGAGAGAGAGAGATAGATAGATAGATAGAGAGATAGAGAGAGAGAGAATGAGAGAGAGGGAAGAGAGATAGAGAGAGAGAGGGAGAGGGAGGGTACGCGGGGGGCTGAGGGGAGGGTGGTGAGAGGTTAGCAGGGGGCTGAGGGGAGGGTCATGAGGGGTCAACGGGGGGCTAAGGTGAGGGTGGTGAGGGGTCAGCAAGGGGCTGAGGGGAGGGTGGTGAGGGGTTAGCTGGGCGAGTGGGGGCGGGGGAAGGGAGAGAGAGAGAGAGGGAGGGGTACGCGGGGGCTGAGGGCAGGGTGGTGAGGGGTCAGTGGCGGACAGAGGGAAGGGTGGTGACGTGTCAGCGGGGGGCTGAGGGGAGGGTGGTTAGGAGCCAGCGGGGGCTGAGGGGAGGGTAGTGATGGGTCAGCACGGAGAGTGGGGGCGAGGGGAGAGAGAGAGAGAGAGAGAGAGAGAGAGAGAGAGAGAGAGAGAGAGAGAGAGAGAGAGAGAGAGAGAGAGAGAGAGAGAGAGAGAGAGAGAGAGAGAGAGAGAGAGAGAGAGAATGAGAGAGAGGGGAGAGAGAGAGAGAGAGAGAGAGAGAGAGAGAGGGAAGAGAGAGAGAGAGAGAGAGAGAGAGAGAGAGAGAGAGAGAGAGAGAGAGAGAGAGAGAGAGAGAGAGAGAGAGAGAGAGAGAGAGAGAGAGAGAAGGAGAGGGAGGGGTACGCGGGGGGCAGCCCGGGGAGGGGGGTCGCTGATGGAGGGAGTGAGAGAGAGGGATTGGTGGGCTACAGGGTGAGGAGGGGAGGAGAGAGAAGAATGAAATCCTAAAAGATAGACAAAGAGATCGCCTTAGCTCCTGCTCCAAGGAGAAAGGGAGAAAGAGCTCAAGGGGTGTATTTCTGCACAAAAGAAGTTGGCGCGGTGATGGAGCAAGAACGAGGAAGAGATAGATGAAACGGGGGGAGAGAGAAGAACAGATGCTATAGACCCCCACTTCTAGTTTTTGCACCGTCCCGATGCAACTTTCCCTTTATTAGCTTATTTCAATGAGATATAAATAAACTGCAGTTACTAAATGGCTCACACTAAAAGACAAGGCCAGGCCACTCTCTTCACACTATAGTGCTATTGGCCCTCCACTGGGAAGCACACGCTCTGTATCCACACCACAGAGTGAGTTCCTACAGTAGGCTTGTAACCACAGAGTCCAAAGAGAGGACCCTTCTATGCATGTTAGTATATGTGTGTATGTCTATGCTCTCCAAATGAACACAAGTCCATTGCTTTTATAGGCTCCAATAGGCCAAGAGGGCCTTGCGGATTCCTCACGTCCACTGATCATGCACCGATTGATTGCCCAAAATTAGAGGGGTAGATCAAATTTGCCACAAGTCTTGAATTGGGTCCTAAAAGATAGGCAGTCGTCATGAATGGTTGGGGGCAACAATCATTACTCCACTTTCACTTTTATCATTTCCACTTTTACTGCTACTTTTGCATGCAATCTGAGATCCACATGTTGTGCCGCCCGTGATATTTGAATGATCCTGAGAAGCACCTTCCTTACCTAATTTTCTATACTTGCTTGTGACCCTTACATTTGATGAATGTTGATGCTTCAACTCACATATAATAGTTCCCGAATTCTTCATAAGCATCCAACCACCCCCAATTAGTGTTGTCATCAGATAGCTTTCAAGATTTGCATATTCCCCTCAGCATGACAAGAAAATGCTAGCATATAATATGTGGGTGTCCCTTATACATTGGCAAATTCAAACATCTATGAGATGAGCCTCTAACTTGGAGCGTTATGATACCGAGTATTTTAGAAGAAATTTTGGTGCATAGCTCTTGATGCAAGATCCTTCAACATCAAGAATGAAGCCCTTGGTGAGGATTGGGGGGAGTACGGGGGGGGCTGAGGGGAGGGTGGTGAGGGGTCAGCGGGGGGGGGGGGGGGTGAGGGGAGGGTGGTGAGGGGTCGGGGTCAACGGGGGGGCTGAGGGGAGGGTGGTGATGTGTCAGCGGGGAGAGTAGGGGCAGGGGGAGAGGGAGAGTGAGAGAGAGAGAGAGAGAGAGAGAGAGAGAGAGAGAGAGAGAGTGTGGGGAGGGTGGTGAGGGGTCGGGGTCAGTGGGGGGGGCTGAGGGGAGGGTGGTGAGGGATCAGCCATAGGCTAAGGGGAGGGTGGTGAGGGGTCAGGGGGGAGAGTGGGGGCGGGGGGGAGAGAGAGAGAGAGAGAGAGAGAGAGAGAGAGAGAGAGAGAGAGAGAGAGAGAGAGAGAGAGAGAGAGAGAGAGAGAGAGAGAGAGAGGGAGGGGGAGAGAGAGGGAGAGAGAGAGAGAGAGAGAGAGGTACGCGGGGAGCTGAGGGGAGGGTGGTGAGGGGTTAGCGGGGGGCTGAGGGGAGGGTGGTGAGGGGTGAGCGGGGGGCTGAGGGGAGGGTGGTGAGGGGTCAACGGGGGGCTAAGGGGAGGGTGGTGAGGGGTCAACGGGGAGAGAGAGAGAGAGAGAGAGAGAGAGAGAGAGAGAGAGAGAGAGAGAGAGAGAGAGAGAGAGAGAGAGAGAGAGGGAGGGGTACGCGGGGGGCTACGGGGGGAGGGGGGTCATCGATGGAGGGAGGGAGAGAGAGGGATTGGTGGGATTTAGGGTGAGGAGGGGAGGAGAGAGAAGAATGAAATCCTAAAAGATAGACAAAGAGACCATCTTAGCCTAGCTCCAAGGAGAAAGAGAGACAAAGCTCAAGGGGTGTATTTGTGCACAAAAGAAGATGGCACGGTGATGGAGCAAAAACGAGGAAGAGATAGATGAAACGGGGGGATAGAGAAGAACATGTGCTAGAGTCATACACACGGATGACCAAACAATGTTCGATTTCAGATCTGTCTGAATCGGCCAGACCATTGGATCATACTCCTACTTTATTACATTCTTCCTCCCTTGGAAAATATTTTCTTCCTCAAAATAAAGCTATATACATATTGTACGCAACCCGCGAGCCTCATACCAGAAGAACATGGTCATGTTCTAAAACTGGAAGAACATTTCTCATCTCTGTGGTGGTATCCCTTCCCAAATGATTCAAAAAACTATCTCATTTTGAACTTTGATGAACTGGACAAAGTGAAAACTAGTGAAAGAATAATAAGCAAGGATCTAAACACATCCCTAGCCAATTCAGAGTTTCTGGATGTGTGATCTAGGCACAAACATTTGAACTAGGTGGATTCAAATTACTATTCCATTTCTAGGCATAACTAATGCATGGACTTAGTAATGAAGGTGGGATTCTTATCCCTTGCAAGATTTTGAGAACTCTTCATTCACTTGAATTTTCTTTGGAGCACTTAAAGTTTGATTGTCTCAAACATCTATCTTGGATGTTTGTACAATGGTTAACTTCGATCCAACAGTTACTTGATTTTTTCACCCGACTAGAGGACTACTTTGTACAAATAGGTTTGAAAAATCCTATGTAAACTCTAGGAGAAAGTTTACCATTTCTGTTGAGTCAACCATACTAACTTGACCAATTCAATTTCAAAATGAAAAATTGTCCAACTCCGGACACTCTTCTCAAAGACTTTAACTGTAAGTTCTTGGCAATTGTCAATCTAAAGAGCAATTCCTAACCTCTCTATTCTAGAGTATACTGGACTCTAGGAAATGAATTGTGCTTCATGAGTCAATTAAGATCCTCTACTTGGAATGTCTAGCTTCCCAAAAGTTAATTCATCTTGAACATGGTAGGAGAATGATCTCACGTGTGGAATCGAAGGCTTGACTATTTCATTTTAGTGTTTCTCTCTTAGGAAATATCTCTTTTCGTGAAAGTCACTTAGTGTGGTTTCATCATGAGATAACAATCTTGAAACCACAAAGAAACTTCTTAGAACTTTCGAAATTTTCTAAATAGAAGAGTGCTCATGGAACTTGGAAACGTAGCTGAAGTTATCATCCAATCTTGGGATGCTTGAGAAGTTACATAAATTACCTAACTAATCAACCAAAGCTTATCATCATGACTTTCTAAATACCACCTATACTTAGAGAAATCATTATAAGCTTATCTTCATGACTCCCTAAGTACATTTGGCACTTAGAGTCATTATACATCAAAAAAGCTTTGTAAGTAATTAAATTTTCTTGGTCATCAAGAAAATTTAAAACTTAACTTTCTCCTAGTGCTTAATTATACCTAGTAAGACATCAAACATACCTAATTGTTATTAAGTATTTATTTTTGATAATGGAGTATCAACTTGGGAAGGAATCGACTAATTTCTTGAGCTACAAACTAGAACTAGTATGTCTTTGCAACTAACTAGTCCTCTATGTTCCCTAATGTAAAACCATGAGCTTTATAAAGTAAGCTAAATACTAAGAGAGTACATTATTATATCTACTTGCAAACAACATCCTGTTCTATCATGAAAATGCATGTGCCTACATGCAAATCAATATGCTCACATGCGTATGCATGCATGTTCTTTGCATGCCCAAAAACTTATGCAACAATCATGCATGAACTTGATGCATAACTTTTCCTTGTACTAAGAATATATGTCATGCAATCTTGTTGCATGTATATCCTTTCCTTTGTCTTAATGCACTATGATATAAAAACATATCCTCATGGTACAATAAAAAAACTTACTCAATGGAAAGGTAATCTGATGTAAACTACCAAAATACATTGTTTGATGCACAAGGATCCCTTTTTTAAATCAAGTCTTTCCTTAATGCAAACTAATGCTTGAAATGAGAAGTGGATTTTTCATTATCCTAACCTAGACTTAATCGATTGAAATCTTGGCTATTTCAATGTGCATGTGGGATTACATGTAGAATAATGAAAACAAGATAAATCAAGCATTAAGGCCAAGTAGAAACTACAAAATACTTAGCTTTGATCATAGCTTCATCCATCCTCTGATCCTTGCGAGGAGCCAACCTTCCATCCTCTTGAGCTTCATGAGTCTCCCAACATGTCCTTGGTAAAGAATCTCCTTTTTATATAGTTGAAAAACTCCAAGAACAATCGATGTTTGGTGAGTTATAGCAAGTTTCGTATGTACTCTGTTGAATACTTAATGAAATTGAAGAAAAATATTCACTCTAGATGGAACTCCCTTGCTCTCTGTTGGTTAAAATGGATAGATATCCTATTTTGGAAGTTTGTAGACAATCTCTATTTTTCATTGTCTATAGAATTATATTTAAATATAATACATCTCAACTCTAGAGCCTATCTTCAGCGAAAGTGGACATCATGGGCTCGATTCCCTTGAAGGACACTTTTCAAAGATTGTAATTCTAGATATGCTCAAAGTGACGCTTGTCCTCTTGGATAGTGAAGTGTAGCGATAATGCCTCAGTCCGAAACTCTTTCTTCTACTACACTAGGATCACCTTCAATAGTGTTTATTTAGCAATATAATTAAAGCTCACAGCACAATTTAACCATGAACGCTATATGGCTCAGAGCTAGAGCAATTGTTCACTAGAAGCAGGCGCCAAGTTTGATCCCCATTGACGGGTTATTTGATGAGCAAACATACCTTTTGTTTCTGTTCTTTTGGACTTCTACAGTGAGAGAAACAAGATTGTATTAAATTAGTATGTGAATAGTTCACACGAGCGGCCTATCGTGTTGGATAAAAGGATGCTCTTCCAACATGAGGTCCTCATTTCGAATCCGATCATCAATTGCAACAGATAGCATTTGTTTTTTTAGAATCTCCTCTTTCGCTCTTGTTGTAACAGAGTAGAAGTTAGATTAAGATAGTTTTCTCCATCTAGTTGAGAGCACGCAAGTGCCTAGTGTTCTTGGTTATGCTAGTACCTTCATGAACTTTAGTTCCCATCAAAGTTTGGTCCAACAAAGGCACCACCTCTTGTTAACGGTATGATGAACATCTAAGTTCTCTTTGCAGTTGGGGATTTTGGATATTTTCTTACCATTGCTCCAATGGAGGCCGTCTAGGCAAGGAACATCTTGTCGGTAGAGAAGGTGGGTAGTTGAGAGGTCCCACACTAAACACCTACCTTGAAGAAGAGTCCATTCCTCGAGGGTAATTCTATGTCTCCAGTCCAAGTCTTCGAACCTAATCCATTGGCTGGTCTCTTGTTTCTAGAGCTGTTTTCACTTTTTGAAGCCCTTGTACCATAAGCGCTTTGTAGTTTGGAGGTTCCAAGGATCCACCGTCCTAATGCCGCTCAATGGGAACCAAATGAGTTATTTTTTCTTATCCAAGCCACCCACTTCTACTCTGCACTGATTCTGATGAATTGTTTGGACTTGTTCCAACTCTTCCATAAAGAACACATGAGGATAGAGCCTTTAGGGGACACCAGGTGGGGGGAGAAGAGAAGCATACGAATCCCTATGTCCTTCCAACGAGGATGGCCAACTAAGGTAGGTTCTTCCATGTTTCTGAATATCAATTTAGCCCAAGAGGACTCACTATTGCTCCAAGCCTTGATAAGCCCCTTTGTCGTCAGCTTGTCAGCCAACCCAACGATATCCAAAATACCCAAGCCCCTTGAGTCTTTCCAACTAATGCGAGTTTCCCGTTTGATTTTTGGAATCCTCCTCTTGTTGGGGTCCCCTATCCAAAGGAAGTTTCTATAGGTTCTTTCCACTTTGACCAACTCTTTGTTCCTAGGTCTCCAACACGAGATGAAGTAAATAGTTGTTGAAAGAATAAATGTGTTAACAACCATAGCACGACTTGCCAAGTTGACTTGCATAACTTTCCAATGATTTAGTTTGCTATCCAGCTTGGCTAGCACCCTGTTCCATTCTTGGTCCATTGTGATGTCGAAGCCCATCGAAATGCCGAGGACACGGAAGACTTGACCTCTAGGGATAAGTTGACACCCCTGATCTAGCAACAATTGGGGTGGAGGTCCACGGATTTCTCTGAAAGCAGTTTTAGTGTGGTTGATTTTTGAACGTGACACCACACAAAAGGTGTTGAGGCAACTCTAGAACACCTCAATGCTATTCATATCATTATGTACAAAGGCATTCATGTCATCAGCAAAGAGTCTAGCAATCATTTGGCCATGATTTAGAGGTAGGGAAAGAGGCTTGAGATTGTCAGAGTCCATATGATGCTATAATAGGCTATTGAGGCCGTGCGACGCGATAGGGAAGAGTAGTGGAGCTAGAGGGCAGCCTTGCCTTATAGAGCTTTTTAAACATATGGGCTTAGAGAGCTTACTGCTGATGCTTATTCTAGTTGAATCATTTCCAAGAAGAGTGGAAACCATCTTCGTGAACTTTTGGCTCCATCCAAGGTGTTTTAGTGATTGAAGAATAAAGTCCCATTCCAATCTATCATACTTTTTGTCTAAGTCAATCTTAATGAATATGAGATCTTGTGCAGACTCCTTAGCAAATGCAAGGCCTTCCCAAATATCGACAATTGCTTCAAGTATACATCTACCTTTGATAAACCCTTTCTGGTCCTCACAAATTCATGACTTTAAATGACCAGAGATTTTGCTGGCGATAACTTTGGCAATTATCTTCTATCCAGTTTAGAGCATAGTAATCGGCCACCAATTTTCAATTTTGTTCTTATCTCCCCTTTTGTGAATTAACTTGATGACACCATTATTAAGACACCCAAGGAGGGCCCCAAAGGAGAGAGCCTCTTGCCACATCAAAAGTAGTGGGGTGGCCACCTCATGCTTGAAGGACTTGAAGAACTCATTGGTGAGGCCATCAGAACCCGCACTTTTCCCATTGGGAAGATCATCAATAACCTCGATTATTTCCTTCTTAGAAATGTGAGCATCCAACACAGAATTCATGTTTTGAGGGATTCTAGACTGAGCAACCCTCGAGATGGTTGTCATGGAGTCATGCCTGTGCGGCGAAAGAACAGTCGAGGCCCCGAGAAGATGGGTAAAGTGCTCAACGATGATAGATCTGTTCTCAACTTATGTGCTCTATTTGATCCCATTGTTATCGACCAAGAAGGGGATAAATTCCCTAGCTTTTTTCTTTTTGAGGATGTTTCAAATCTTTTTCGATGGTTTGTCAGCCTTCCCTGCTCACCAATCTTTGAAGAATATTTGAAGATTTTTCCTTTCAACCTCCTCCTCGAATGTTAGTCTTCCCTTGATTTTCAAAAGACCTTTTTGTTATTGCAAGTTACCTTTGATCACTTCGTCTTCAACATGTGAGAGCCTCCGGTACACCATTTCTCTTCTTTTTTTTTGGATATCTCTTATAGCCTCATGAGTCTTGATAAGAATTTGTCGATTCCTTTCCACCTTGGGAGAGTAGGCTTCCGGGGAACCTCCATTAAAAAAAACAATCTCTTGCTAAATCTGAAGCTCGGTGGAGTAGGCTTTGGCTGAACCTCGATTAAAAAAATATATAAAGGAGTTGCAAAGATGAAGGCATAAGGGTTCTCACAGAAGGCATAAGGGTGGCACAATCATACATGAAATACATTTTCCACAATTTACCAACAGATGATCTCATCATTTTCTATCTTAGCGCTTGTGGTTTCAAAACATATATGTATGCATCTGAATTCATGCACGTATGTATGTTTTTGTTTGTATGTAAATTTTCATGTATTTATGTATGCATGTACGTATATCTTTATGAAAGTACATAACTATGTAGCCATGCATGTATGTAGTCATATAATATGCATGCATGTATGTATGGAAAGATAGTACATGTACGCATCCATGTCTAGCTATTTATAAAAATAAGAAAAAAAAGAAATGGAGAACTATAAGTTAGTAGAGAGATTGCCTTACGTGTTACTAAAGAAGTTACTATGCATCTATGCACATATGCATGTATGTATGCACATGTGCATATATGTTTGGACATGTGCATGTATGCATGTATGTATTTATGTATGTGTTATGTCTGTATGCATGTATGTATGTATGTATTTATGTATGTATGCATGTGTGTGTGTGTATGTATGTATGAATGTGTGCGTATGTATGTGTGTATGTATGTATGCATGTATGTAGGTATGTATGTATGTATGTACATATTTCTTAATGCATGCATGTATGTATCACTATATGTATGTATGCATGCATGTACATATGTGTGCATGAATCTATCCATTTGTTTGTCTATGTATCCATTTGTTTGTCTATTTATCTATCTATCTATCCATCTATACCTCTACCTACCTATCTATCTGTCTATATATCTATTTATATATCTATCTATCTATCTATCTCTCTATCTATTTATCTATCTATCGATCTATCTATCTATCTATCTATCTATATATCTATTTATTTATCTATCTATATAGCTATCTATCTATCTATCTGTTTATCTATCTATCTATCTATCTATCTATTTATCTATCGATTCCAATTGAAAGCACCATATTGATGAGACATTCCATTATCATGAGCGGTTTAGAGGATGATTCCATATATACCATTACGAAAGAATCAATGTTCAATTAGGGTATTATTATACACATTGGTGGAGTTCTACGTAATTCGCATTCTTTTTCGCACAATTTGAAATTGATATTATCATGAGAAATCCTTAAGCTATATAAATAAAATGGGAGACTTGCAAACATAATATGAATTACATAAATAATTTTGTGGCTGTTTTCACCAGTTTAGAAATTCTCAAAATATTTCCTTGTTGGTGATCTCTCTCTTAATTTTTTAAAATATTAGCTCATACATATATAGTGGATAGTGCATTCATCCATAGACTTCACATCAAAGCAATTAGAATTGCTCGATAGAAAGGAACATTGCTTTGTAATTCTAGTGACTCACAAAACAAAATTCTGATTTCTCCTCATTCTTCTAATTTACTCAAATACTATGGGATCCGATGTAACAAACATATTCATTGAAGGAAAAAGTCTTTCTAAATTTCTAAAATTCAAATGGATTTTCAATATATGCTTTTCTTGGAAAATTAGGAGGCACGTTTTGAAGAAATTATAGTTCATTAAGTTGTGCACATGCGATCTTGAACACTCACTCTTTTTATAAGATCTCATTCTTAGTGTATCTATTCATGGAAAATGGACTCGCACTGTTTGGAGTTGTATAACATATCACATGAGCAGTTACACAAAGAAAGTAAATTCAAAGAAACAAAGGAGGTTGCAAAGATGAAGCGAGTAGATATAGAGCTATGGTACAACCTACCTTTCAATACATATTCTTTGAGCATGGTGAGTGTATCATGGTGGAACAATGATATAGGAAACACATTTTACACAACACATCTAAAGAAAAGCAGCATAAGCCCGATCCTAGCCCTTTGAATATGTAAAATAGACCTTGTACGCTTGTTGTTAGTGCAATAAAACCCAGTTATTACTTATGAACATCAAAAGAAAAATTTAATGCAACATAGATAACATGCACCTTGAATAGCTCACAAAAACCTTCTAAATATGGATGGAAGTTATGAGTTCAAACACTCAAAGCAGCCACCACAATTATAATTGGAAACATTCATCTTACGGGAGTGTTATACATAAGGTTGGCTTGCTATAATGCATAAAATTCCTAATTTATATCATGCAATGAAGGAGCAATAGCCCTAACACTGATTGGATGTCTTCCTGATATTTCAGGGATACATAGAAGATGACCCCGAGATTGTAAGATTTCTCTAAATCTACTAAAACAAATGCCTTGGATATTTGAACAGACAAACTAGACACTGATACCTACTTAAACATTCGATTTGAAGCTCTGTAATAACAAGATTAGCAACCTTTGCAATGTGGGATCCAATATAACAAACATATTCATTGAAGGAAAATGTCTTTCTACATTTCTAAACTTCAAATTGATGTTCAACATATGATTCTCCTTGAAAATTAGGGGGCACGTTCTGAAGCAATTATAGCTCATTAAGTTGTGTACATACGAGCTTGAACGTTCACTCTTTTAATAAGATAAAATTGTGAGTGTGTATGTTCATGGAAAACTGACTCTCTCTATTCTGTCGGATTTCCACCTATAGTTAGGCATATTTGTACACACACATGATGAGTGAATTCTAGCATAGTCTATATAAACATAAGGCGTTTTCCTTTTCATTCAACTTTGGTTTTTTTTCAATCATGCTTTCAAGATTTTGTTATATTGCAAAGGTGTGCAAAGTGTGGAGCCTGAATTTTCGCGGGGCTTCGTTCCATATGCAATCTCTAGATGTGGTTAGATTGAAGAGCTAATTCGCTGAATCCCATCATTGTAGGATTCAAAGTTCCCACATACATGGTATTATGATGTAGCGTTGGAGACATCTAATCTATGGTTGACAAAGATATTGGAGTTTTACAACATGTCACATGATCAGTTACACAAAGAAAGTAAATTCAAAGAAACAAACGAGGTTGCAAAGATGAAGTGAGAGGATATAGATCTATGGGACGACCTACCTTTCAACACATATACTCTGAGCATAGGGAGTCCTCATAGAGGGTATCATGGTGGAACAATGATATAGGAAACATGTTTTACACAACACACCTAAAGCAAAACAGCATAGGACCAACCCTAGACCTTTCAATATGTAAAATACACCTTATCGGCTTGTTTTTAGTACAATAAACCCCAATGGCTACTTTAAAACATCAAGAGGAACAAGTTGATGCAAAATAGATAACTTACACCTTGACTAGGCCACAAAAGCCTTCTAAATATGGATGGAAGTTATGATTTCAAAGACATAGAGTAGCCACCACAGGTACACTTGGAAACAGTCATCTTACGGGCGTTTCATACATAGGGTTGACTTGCTATAATGCATAAAACCCCTAATTTTTGGAAACCAATGAAACACAAATAACTTTAACATTGATTGGATGTCATGTTGATATTTCAGGGGTATGTAGAAGATTGACCCCAAGATAGCAAAACTAAGATGTATCTAGATCTACTAAACTAAATGTGTTGAATATTTGAACAGATAAAGTAGACAATGATACCTACTTAAACTTCTGATTTGGAGCTCTCTAACGAGACCAACAACCTTTGCAAGTTGTCTAGGTCTAAGGAAGAAGGAGCAAAGAATCAAAATGGTAACGAGCAATGATCAAAGAGTATATGTATTGAATCAAAGCAACACTATCATAATGTATAGATTATTTGGAGCCTTTATATCGACTCTTGAGGACATATCCATGCCTTTTCTTCATGAATTTGAATTCAAAATTAGGCTTGTTTGGTAGTTTAAGTTGATTGGAAGGTTTACCTATAATCATGGAAAAGAAAAACTTGGAGTTTCAGCTACTTTCTGATTAATTGATTGAGAAATAATCTCAACCACTCCAAACTCGTGGATTTCAGTACTTTTACTCTTTCCTTTTACAAAGGTAATGACCTTGAACCTTACAAGAAATGAACATATGTGATCAACCAATAAATACAAAGAAATAATTTGCACAAAAGTGCTATTTTTCAATGAACATATATTCAACCATCGAAAGATGGTTTTGATGTACATCATATCCACCTCAAGCATAGTTCAAGCTTGATGTTCCAACACAATAGATATATAGATAGATGGAGAGGGACATAAATAGATAGATAGATGGATAGATAGATAGATGGATAGATAGATAGATGGATAGATAGATAGATAGGTAGATAGATAAATAAAGAGATAGATAGATAGATAGATAGATAGATAGATACTAACATAGATAGATAGATAGATAGATAAGTAGATATATAGATAGATAGATAGATAGATAGATAGATAGATAGATAGATAGATGGATGCATAGATAGATAGATAGATAGATAGATACATGGATAGAAAGAGAGAAAGAGAGAGAGAGATAGATAGAAAGATAGATAGATTGATAGATAGATAGATAGATATATAGATAGATACATACATACATACATGGATCTATAGATACATACATGTATTCAAATGAAATCGTCCTTGCTCATTCTACTATCTAGTCATATCAAAATAGTTTTCATGGGAGAGAAACACTTTTTATTGGCACCCCTTAAATATTTCTTTCTAAAAATAGGAGGGCGTTCATATGCACTCGCCTCTATTCTCTTGAGAGGGGATTCAACCTAGTTACTTTTTATCAATTAAAGATTCATAGAAATCATTATCAAATTAAAGAATGAATAAAACGCAATGAGCGCCAATCAAAACCTTAATAGTCAATGAGAAGATATTTCCATCATAAACATTTAACACATACCAAAAACAATCAGTTATGATCACAATGGGAGATTATGGGTTTGAGAAGATATGCACAATGGCTCTTGAGTGTCCTTCCAACCATTTGTGGAGATTTTTATGACTTCAAAAGCATTCGTAGACATGGCTTTGGTTTCTGTTTCCTATGTGCTTGAACACATGGAATGAAACAAAATCATTTAATTGATGGTCACGAATTCTCTTGAAAGATTGGTATGGAACAAAAGAAACTATAGATCATAGCTACATAATCGAAGTCCGTATGAACTTTTGGAAGAGATATGCATATACGCATCTTTATGTTAGTGAAAATAAGGTGCCTTCAAAGAGAGTCTCTTAGCACAATTATAGAGCCAATGGAATATATAATTAGCACAATTATAGAGCCGATTGAATATATATGTAGATAACGTAATATGGAAGCCAGGTTCGCAAGGAAGAATGAGGTATCATATTAGGGGTCCCCACAAGGTCATCAACAAATGCTGATTTTAATCAATAAAAAGAAACATCCATGGAAATGAAATTAGATCTATGATTAAGAGCATAGGTCTTGAGTAAGAGAGGATTAATTCTAGGATGCCAACTACATAATGGATCTAGAAATATACCTAGTTAAGTAACTTAAGGGCTGGTTAGCTTTGCGATACTTATGATCACATGATAACCTATGAGAAGCTAGTCTAGTTACACGATAGAAGGATACACGAGAGTCGACGACTATGATAGATCATAGAAGAATTCAGTCCTAGCTGTGGAATTCATATATGTGACTTGTTTACTGCCATTGTAGGGAGATCTTCTTCTTATTATGCACCTCACGATTACCAAAACCATATACCAGTAGCATATATATATATATATATATATATATATATATTTGTGAAAACCATTTAACACTAGCATGTAAATGTCCAAACCGAAAAACACTTGCATTTAATGTACTTCTCTGATGTATAGTTCGAGAAGATTGTCAAAACCTTTTGGATTACGACTTTTCATAACCATTACAAACTACGGGTTCGCCATCACATCGGTAGGCAGACCACAGGCAGGTACACTTTCTTATTCTCCTTTGTCATATAGCCTAATACACATGAAACTCTTTCAAATAACTGCAGCGCCATAGCCTATGTATAGTTTGTTAGGCCTCTGTAACAGAGCGCAAAGAAGCTCTCTCGGCCTCTTCGAAATCGTAGGAGCTCTTGCTTTTGAGAGCTATCGTTAGGAGCTGCTCACTTGATCTCCTAATGTAGATGGTTTCTCCTTCCCGATGGGCGAGAGGATGAACGAGAGGATGCCAGGAAGTTTTTGTTTTAAATAAAGGAAGTTCGGCCTTAGCCTAATCTCCCGGACTTTAGTTGTAATAAAGAGAAAATGGGACTAGTGCCCATGGGACCCCCCAAATCCCACAATGCAGGGGAGGAGTATGGCAAGCTACAGGGCATTACAAATGAGGCGGATAAAATTATCATCACCCTCATGTGGGACCCATTTGGGTTTCAACTTGTTGTTTTCGATGAGATAAATACAATGATGTCTAAATGGTGGCGATCTCTTGACTCGGGAGATTCTTTTACCAAGGAGAAACAAGGATTTCTCGATCGAGCATTCCTTAGGAGTTTGGCCAAAATTGAAAGCACAACGCTCCCTCCAAATCTTCCTTACCTCTGATGGCATTTCACAGCCTGGATGAGCAGCCGATCGTCTCACCCAACATCACTTGTTGCCAGTTGATTTGACTCGTGAGTCTCAATACTCGGGTCACGTTATGCCACATAACACAGGATTTGGGGCAGTCGAAGAAAAGGTGAGCTAAATCTTCGATGCACCGATGGCAACGCTTGCACCATGGCGGCACACCACAGATTTTGTTAGCCCTTGCATTGGTCCAGATACCTTTATGCAAGATCTGCCACATGAGAACGGACTTTTTGACCTCAATTAGGGGGTGCCAAATAGACATGAATTTTAGCTCCCACCGAAGTTTGGTCCAAGAAAGGCACCATCTCTTGTTAAGGGTGTGGTGAACATCTAAATCCTCTTTGAAGTTGGGGATTCTGGATAGCTTCTTACCATTGCTCCATTTGAGGCCCTCCAAGCAAGGAAGATCCTGACTGCAGAGAAGGCGGGTAGTTGAGTGGTCCCAGGCTAAACACCTACTTTGAAGAAGACTCCATTCCTCAAAGGTAACTCTAAGTCTCAGATCCAATTCTTCGAACCTAATCCAGTGGCTGGTCTCTTGTTTCCAGAGTTGTTTCCATTGTTTGAACCCCTTGTTCCATAACCGCCTTGCAGTTTGGAGGTTCCAAGACTCCACCCCCCGAATGCCACTAATCGGGAACCAAATAGAGTCATTTTGTCTTATGCCAGCCGCCCACTTCCACTCATCACTGATTCTGATGAACTGTTTGGCCTTGTTCCAATTCTTCCATAAGGAACACACGAGGCTAGAGCCTTTAGGGAAGACCGGGTGGGGGGAGAACAAAAGCGTGAGAATCCCTATGTCCTTCCAACCAGGGTGGCCAACTAAGGTAAGGTCTTCCGTGTTCCTGAAGATCAATTTAGCCCAAGAGGACTCCCTGATGCCACACAAAAGGTGTGGAGGCACCACCAAAACACCTCAATGCTGTGATTTAGAGGTAAGGAAAGACCCCTGATATTGCACAAAGGCATTCATGTCTTTGTTATGCACAAAGGCATTCATGTCATCAGCAAAAAGTCTCACAATCATTTGGCCATGATTTAGAGGTAAGGAAAGACCCTTGAGATTGCGAGCCTCCATGTGGTGCTTTAATAGGCAGCTGAGTCCATTCGAGGCGATAGCGAATAGTAATGGAGCCAGAGGGCAGCCTTGCCTAATTGATCTCTTTAAACGAATGGGCTCAGAGAGCTTACCGTTGATGTTTATTCTAGTTGAAGCATTTCCAAGAAGAGTGGAAACCATCTTCGTGAACTTTTGGCTGCATCCAAGGTCTTTCAATGATTGAAGAATAAAGTCCCATTCCAATCTGTCATATGCTTTGTCGAAGTCGATCTTAATGAATATCAGATCTTGAGCAGACTCCTCAGCAAAAGCATGGCCTTCCCAAATATTGATAATTGCTTCAAGTATAGATCTACGTTTGATAAAAGCTTTCTGGTCCTCGCACAGCCATGACTTTAAATGACAAGAGATTCTGTTGGCGATAACTTTTGCAATTATCTTGTATCCTGTTTGGAGCATGGTAATCGGACGCCAGTTTTCAATTTTGTTCTTATCTCCCTGTTTGTGGATTAACTTGATGACGCCATTATTTAGGCACTCAGGGAGGGCACCGAAAGAGAGAGCCTCTTGCCACATGAGGCGCAGTGGGGTGGCCACCTGATGTTTGAAGGACTTGAAAAACTCATTGGTAAGGCCATCCGGACCCGGACTTTTCCCATTGGGAAGGGCATCAATAACCTCGATAATTTCATTCTCGGAGATGTTAGCATCCAGTAGAGCAATCAAGTTCTGTGGGATTCTGGTTTGAGCAACCCTTGAGATGGTTGCCATGGAGTCGCGCCTGTGGGGGGAAAGAGGAGTCGAGACCCCGAGAAGATTGGTAAAGTGTTCGACGATGATAGATCTATTCTCCACTTCCGTACAACATTCAGTTCCATTGTTATCGACCATTAGGGGGATGGATTGCCTAGCTTGTTTCCTTTTGAGGATGTTACACATCTCTTTCGTTGGTTTGTCGGCCTTCCCTGCCCACCAATCTTTGAAGAAAATTTGAAGATTTTTCCTTTGAACCTCCTCCTCTAATCTTAGTCTTCCCCTGATTTTCAAAAGACCTTGTTGGCAATGTAACTTACCTTTGTTCACCTCTTCTTCAAGCCGTGAGAGCCTCCGGTACACCGTTTCTCTTCTTTTTTTTCGGATTTCTCTTATAGCCTTTTGAGTCCTGATTAAAATTTTTCGAGTCCTTTCTACTGCGCTTCTCCAACACTTAGCCGGTTCAATACAGTAAGCAAAGGCTTCCGTCCACACCTTAGAAATTTCTTGGTGAATCTCCCGAAGTCCTCTCTTGCACTTTGTGGTTTCAAGCCTACTATAGGAGGCACTCTGTAGTGTGGATACAGAGCGTGGGCTTCCCAGTGGAGGGCTAATAGCACTATAGTGTAAGAGAGTGGCTTGTATTTTCTTGGGACAGTGATATTGTAAGCCCTATTTTCTAGAGAAATACTCCTCCGCTGGTATTGATCTGTGTTTGTCTGCATAGAGTGCCATGAAGCTCTGAGCATTAGTCTTTGAGCATTCCTTTGACCAATCTTGTAATCATCTTATTTGAATCAAGAAGTGGAGGGTCTTCCTTGATCATTTGTTGTTGATGTTTTCTGGAGTATCTACAACTCTATGGGATTATTTACCTCTGCCTGCTCATAGAAATGTTAAAGGATATACTTCCCTAAAGAGAACCCCCCTTGAGTAGGCGACGTACTGGACGTATTTAATCTCTATTCTTGATAAAGGTGGACACCCCAGTACCTCCTCTACAGTTTGGTACGCACGGTGGGACCTTTGCATTTCTGTGAGAGGTATTTTTTCCCTATTACATTGCAAGTAGGTACATGACCCATACACAAGCAGATAAGGAGTCTCTTCGTGTTCGGAGGAGCCTTAACAAGTTAGCCATAACCACGACTAGTGAGTCTATCTCTCCTCTGCCCTCCCTAAATTTATCTATTGATTTGGGTGCGACACCATTGTCAAAAGAGAGGTATAGGAGAACCTTAGACTTCTCCTCAGATACGTCCGAAGAAACACAAGTACAAATGGAGGATCTCTCTCATTTACTCTCTAGATTAAACATCAAATTCCCTACCTTCAAGGGACAAGCTTATGAGGATGCTGATGATCATGTGAGGAGTTTCATCTCTTTATGCCGTCGACGAGGTCTGCAGAATAGAGAGGACGCAATGCTGGCCCTCTTTCCATCCACATTGGAGGGTCTTGCAGATAAATGGTATAGTCAATATGCAGATGGCCATTTCACTACAAAGGAGGCTCTAAAGGCGGCGTTCTCACAGACATTCCGACCAAGTGATTACTCGGAAAGAGCTCTAGATCAGCTAGAGAACTTGGAGCTGAGATCAGGTGAATCTTTTCATGAACTTCACACTAAAACAAAAGCACTTGTTGCACGTCTGCCACATGCTCCAGGTGACTTCTTGGTTAAAAAGTGGATAGAAAAAGCTCTGTCCAGGTCATCTCAGCAGAAGCTTCGTAAGTCTCTTAGATTGGATGCAACCCTCAATGATTTTGTTGCAGCGGCATCACGCATAGAAGAAGCAAGGCAACATTTTGAAGAGGATACACAAAGAAATTATGTTGCAGACCTGGATCCTATTGGGCAACTGAGGAAGGAACTGGAGGCATTGAAAATGCAACAAAATCAACAAGAAGAGAAGGTCTTGCCACCACTGCGTCACACTGATGATGAACTAGCTCAACTTCGCCGGGAGTTAGAAGATTTTAAAACCACTCAGGATATAAGGAGACAAATTTGGTGTACAATCTGTAACAACAATGGACATTCCAATGCTAATTGCCCTATTAAGGTAAGCTGTCAATTCTGTGGAAAGGATGGTCATGAAGCTAGGGATTGCTACTACCTCAAGGGTACATAGGAAAGAGGTAAACCTCAAACTTTGGATTCATATTATGCTAGTACTTTAACTACATCTAATAGAGAGGAAAATCGGCCTGCAAAGCCTAGATATAATAGACCTTTGATATGCTATCGTTGTGGTGAGTATGGCCACATGCAAAATCAGTGTTCCCTCCCAGAAGATGCACCTCCTTGTCAACATTGTCCGGAGGCCAAGGATCATTATACCAAAGATTGCCCAAGAGGTCGTCCTGCTCCAATCCACATGATTGCAGTCTCTCCACATGAAGAAGGGAAAACCACTCAGTCTTATGCCGTTTCATCCTTTGTAATGCCCATGATGACTAGAGCTAGGCAAGCAGCTGCAACCCATAGAGATGAACAACAAGGATTTCAGGATAAAGAGGAGGAAAAGAAGTCTGGATGGAAGGACCAAGTAGAAATTGAAGGAGCTTATGATAAGATGGATATTTCTCTAAATGGCCAACCAACCAGTCTGCAAGAAGACACTCATAAGGTAGACATTGAGCAGATCTTGAAAGGTATACATCAAGAATTTCTCAAGAGAATAGAGCTTAACAACAACACTGACCCACAGAAAAGAAAAGAATCCAAGCCACTCTCTTACACTATAGTGCTCATAGCCCTCCACTGAGAAGCCTACCCTCTGTATCCACACTACAGAGTAGCTCCTACAATAGGCTTGAAACCACAAAGTGCAAGAGAGGACTTCTGCACGTACGCGTCAATGTAACTCTAAAAAAATTGTACACCAAAAGAGCAATTGTCCATTGTTTTTATAGGCCCCAATAGGCCAAGAGGGCCTTGCCGAATCTTCACGTCCATTGATCACGCGTCGATTAATCACCCAAAATTGGGGGGTAGGTCAATTATTCCACTGGATTGAATTGGATCCACAAAAATAGGTAGTCGCCGTGAATGGTTGGTGGCAAAAATCTTTTCTCCGCTTCCACTTTTTACCTTGCACACTTTTATCCCATACCCTATGACAACCTTGCCAGTGTGCAGCCATTTCATTCTTTGACTCTTTTGATTGGCAATTTGAATCATCTCGTGACTTCCTCCTTGAGGCTTTATCTTCATACATTCGTATGATGCCCTTCAATCCATCATAAAAATCTTGAGCATTTCCATTCTCCCCCTTCTCCTCTCCATGAGCTTCCACAATGTCTTTCTTCTTCATATCTCTTCCATCCTCGGCTAATGTGTTCTTGTCTACAATGTTTACATCGATTGATGTAGGAGCACCCACCATATTATCTCCAGTACCACCACGTTGCAAATATACTAGCTGCTGATGATAGCCTTGAGGGTCCTTCCTAATGAAAACTTCAAATAATGGTGCGCGAGTAGATGCAGATGCCAACTGTCTCGCAGAATATCCCCTTGCCACAAATCTCCCAAACGAAGAACTTATGTTAATGATGCGACCATAAGGATCATTTTCACTTTTTGCCGAACCTACCCATCAACCTAACAATCCGGCAGCTGCTTCATCCCTTAGTCTTGTTGCCATTTCATACCTTTCCTCTTCTAGGGCCATCTTCAGCTCGCTCACAACTTCAGAGACTTGATCTTGTGCGTCCACTTCTTTAAGCGATTACTTCAAGCGTGCGGCTTCCTTAAAATCTTCTTCCTCAATGGCACTCGAGCTCAGAACTTCAGAGACTTGATCTTGTGCCTCCACTTCTTTAAGCGATTCCTTCAAGCGTGCGGCTTCCTTAAAATCTTCTTCCTCAATGGCACTGTCTAACTAAAACTTCAGTGTAGATGCAAGCTTCTCTTGGTCTTCGACTTGAATAAAATGCTCCTTCCACCGCTCCCAATCCCACTTTTCATCTTCAACAGTAACCTGTTCGGATACCGTATCCTGTTGAGTTTGAGGATTCTGTTTCCCCTGATTGTCAAAACAATTCTGCCATGTTCTACCGACATTGATGATTAAGTCCTGAACTGGATCACTGGATCACTGATTCTCGTTGTTGCAGCCTTCAGTTGTTGCAAATCCTAGAATGCGGGAGGTCCTACCTCAATATCTTCATCGTCTCTAAAATGTGAACTTCCCGATGACTGATGAGAGGAGGTGTGTGTGGGTGTGTGTGGGAGTGTGTGTGTGTGTGGAAGTGTGTGTGTGTGTATGTGAGTGTGTGTGTGTGTGGGGGTGTGTGTGTATATGTATGGGTGCGTGTGTGTGTTTGTATATATGTGTGTGAGTGTACGGGTAGGTATGTGTTTGTGTGCATGTGTGGGGGGGGCGCATGTGTGCAGGTGGCGGGAGTGGGCGGCAGGGGTGAGAGGGGGAGTGCAGCGGGGGGTATGGGGGAGTAGCAACGGGGTGAGGGGGCGGGGGGTGGCGGGGAGCAGCGGGGTGAGGGGCGGGGGGAGCAGCGGGGTGAGGGGGCAGGGAGTGGCGGGGTGAGAGGGGGAGTGCAGCGGGGGGTGAGGGGGAGTAGCAGCGGGGTGAGGGGGCGGGGAGAGAAGCGGGGTGAGGGGGCGGGGTGAGAGGGGGATTGCAGCGGGGGGTGTGGGGGAGTAGCAACGGGGTTAGGGGGCGGGGAGTGGCAGGGAAGTCAGCGGGGGGGGGGGGGGGGGGGCGGGGTAGTCAATGGGTGTAGGCGGGGGGGTTAGCAGGTGTAGGCGGGGGTGCCAGCGGGTGTAGGCGGGGGGTCAGCGGGTGTAGGCGGGGAGGTCAGCGGGTGTAGGCGGGGGGGTCAGTGGGCGTAGGCGGGGGGGTCAACGGGTGTAGGCGGGGGGGTCAGCGGGTGTGGGGGGGGGGTGAGTGGGTGTAGGCGGGGGGTCAGCGAGGAGGGTGACGGGGAAGGAGAGGAGAGAGAGAGAGAGAGAGAGAGAGAGAGAGAGAGAGAGAGAGAGAGAGAGAGAGAGAGAGAGAGAGAGAGAGAGAGAGAGAGAGAGAGAGAGAGAGAGAGAGAGAGAGAGAGAGAGAGAAAAAGAAAGAGAAGGAGTGAGGGACCGAGAGAGAGAGGGGAAGAGAGAGAGAGGGAGAGAGAGAGAGAGAAAGAGAAAGAGAGAATAAAAAATGGAAGTCCCATGGAGATAGTGCGCAGATCTCTGCCATGAATTTCATCACCCGGAAAACTCTCATCTATAACCTTGAGCTCCTTGAAAACAGAAAAACTATTCCCTTACTGATGAGAATAAAAAGAACCATTCTATGACTTTGAGCAAAACTGCTCCATCCAAATTCATCCTTCAGCGAGTGCGGGGAAAGATGCATGTCCGAGAACTTGTTCTTTATCGATGATGATGGCACTGCCCACAAAATTGCAATGGCCAATCTTCTGGAAGTAGTATTGGTTGATAGAGAGAGAGAAACGGAGGGGTACTACACCCACTTCCACTCATCACTGATTCTGATGAATTCTTTGGCCTTGTTCCAACTCTTCCATAAAGAACACACGAGGCTAGAGCCTTTAGGGGACACCGGGTATAGATCCCTCTCTTCCCTCTCTCTCTGAAGTATCTCCTTCCTGTGCAAGTGCATGCTTTCCCAAGGGCAAATCTCACTCCCTCTCTCGCTCAGAGAGATGGCGCACACAGTACATAGTTGTGCGGCTCCCCTTCCACTCACTCGCCCCATACAACTCTGTGCTACTGCTCAATGCGAGCGAGATGCTGAAGTATGCCAAGCTTAAGTGTTGCGCGATGGGTGTATGTCCTCAATTTGTGAATTAACTTGATGACACCATTATTAAGACACCCAGGGAGGGCCCCAAAGGAGAGAGCCTCTTGCCACACCAAACGTAGTGGGGTGGCCACCTCATGCTTGAAGGACTTGAAGAACTCATTGGTGAGGCCATCAGAACCCGCACTTTTCCCATTGGGAAGATCATCAATAACCTCGATTATTTCCTTCTTAGAAATGTGAGCATCCAACAGAGAATTCATGTTATGAGGGATTCTAGATTGAGCAACCCTCGAGATGGTTGTCATGGAGTCATGCCTGTGCGGCGAAAGAAGAGTCGAGGCCCCGAGAAGATGGGTAAAGTGCTCAACGATGATAGACCTGTTCTCAACTTATGTGCTCTATTTGATCCCATTGTTATCGACCAAGAAGGGGATAAATTCCCTAGCTTTTTTCTTTTTGAGGATGTTTCAAATCTTTTTCCATGGTTTGTCAGCCTTCCCTGCTCACCAATCTTTGAAGAATATTTGAAGATTTTTCCTTTCAACCTCGTCCTCGAATGTTAGTCTTCCCTTGATTTTCAAAAGACCTTTTTGTCATTGCAAGTTACCTTTGTTCACTTCGTCTTCAACATGTGAGAGCCTCCGGTACACCATTTCTCTTCTTTTTTTTCGGATATCTCTTATAGCCTCATGAGTCCTGATAAGAATTTGTCGAGTCCTTTCCACCTTGGGAGAGTAGGCTTCCGGGGAACCTCAATTAAAAAAAACAATCTCTTGCTAAATCTGAAGCTCGGGGGAGTAGGCTTTGGCTGAACCTCGATTAAAAAAATATATAAAGGAGTTGCAAAGATGAAGGCATAAGGGTTCTCACAGAAGGCATAAGGGTGGCTCAATCATACATGAAATACATTTTCCACAATTTACCAACAGATGATCTCATCATTTTCTATCTTAGCGCTTGTGGTTTCAAAACATATATGTATGCATCTGAATTCATGCACGTATGTATGTATTTGTTTGTATGTAAATTTTCATGTATTTATGTATGCATGTACGTATATCTTTATGAAAGTACATAACTATGTAACCATGCATGTATGTAGTCATATAATATGCATGCATGTATGTATGCAAAGATAGTACATGTACGCATCCATGTCTAGCTATTTATAAAAATAAGAAAAAAAAGAAATGGAGAACTATAAGTTAGTAGAGAGATTGCCTTACGTGTTACTAAAGAAGTTACTATGCATCTATGCACATATGCATGTATGTATGCACATGTGCATATATGTTTGGACATGTGCATGTATGCATGTATGTATTTATGTATGTGTTATGTCTGTATGCATGTATGTATGTATGTATTTATGTATGTATGTATGTGTGTGTGTATGTATGTATGAATGTGTGTGTATGTATGTGTGTATGTATGTATGCATGTATGTAGGTATGTATGTATGTATGTACATATTTCTTAATGCATGCATGTATGTATCACTATATGTATGTATGCATGCATGTACATATGTGTGCATGAATCTATCCATTTGTTTGTCTATGTATCTACGTACCTATCTATCTATCTATCTATCTATTTATCTATCTATCTATCCATCTATATCTCTACCTATCTATCTATCTATCTATATAACTATTTACCTATCTATCTATCTATCTATCTATCTCTCTATCTATTTATCTATCTATCGATCTATCTATCTATCTATCTATCTATCTATCTATTTATCTATCTATATAGCTATCTATCTATCTATCTATCTGTTTATCTATCTATCTATCTATCTATCTATCTATCTATTTATCTATCGATTCCAATTGAAAGCACCATATTGATGAGACATTCCATTATCATGAGCGGTTGAAAGGATGATTCCATATATACCATTACGAAAGAATCAATGTTCAATTCGGGTATTATTATACACATTGGTGGAGTTCTAGGTAATTCGCATTCTTTTTCGCACAATTTGAAATTGATATTATCATGAGAAATCCTTAAGCTACATAAATAAAATGGGAGACTTGCTGTAGATCCCCCTCCCCTCTCTCTTCCCCGCCATCTCTTTCTTTCCTCTCTCTTTTTCTCTCTTTCTCTCTCTTTCCCCCCTCTCTCTCTCTATTCCCTCTCTTTCTTTCTCTCTCCCTCTTCTCTTTCAATTTCTTTCCCTCTCTCTTTCTTTTTCCCTCTCTCTCTTCCTTCTCTCTCTCTATTTCCCTCTCTTTCTTTCTCTCTCTCTCTCTTCTCTTTCGATTTCCCCCTCTCTCTCTATTTCCCTCTCTTTCTCTTTCTCTTCCTTTCTCCCCCTCTCTCTCCCTTTTTCTTTCTCTCTCTCTATCTCTCTCTCTTTTCTATCTCCTCCCCCGCGTGCCCTCCTTCTACCTCTCTCTATCTCTCTCTCTCTTTTCTCTCTCCTCCCCCGCGTGCCCTCCTTCTACCTCTCTCTGTCTCTATCTCTCTTTTCTCTCTCCTCCCCGCGTGCCCTCCTTCTATCTCTTTCTCTCTCTCTCTCTCTCTCTCTCTCTCTCTCTCTCTCTCTCTCTCTCTCTCTCTCTCTCTCTCTCTCTCTCTCTCTCTCTCTCTCTCTCTCTCTCTCTCTCTCTCTCTCTCTCTCTCTCTCTCTCTCTCTCTCTCTCTCTCTCTCTCTCTTCCCCCCCTTCTTCTCTCTCTTCCCCCACTCCGCCCCCCGCCATCCGCCCCCCGCCACCCCCACTCTGCCCCCCGCCATCCGCCCCCCGCCACCCTCACTCCGCCCTCGCCATCCGCCCCCGCCACCCCCACTCCGCCCCCCGCCATCCGCCCCCCGCCCCTCCTCTCTCCGCCCACACCCACACCCCCTCCTCTATCCGCCACCCTCACCACCCACACCCCCTCCTCTCTCTCCGCCACCCTCACCCCCCGCAGGTCCCCGCCACCCCCACTCCGCCCCCCGCCATCCGCCCCGCGCCACCCCCACTCCGCCCCCCGCCATCCGCCCCCCGCCACCCCCACTCCGCCCCCCGCCATCCGCCCCCCGCCACCCCCACTCCGCCCCCCGCCATCCGCCCCCCGCCACCCCCACTCCGCCCCTCGCCATCCGCCCCCCGCCCCTCCTCTCTCCGCCCACACCCACACCCCCTCCTCTCTCCGCCACCCTTACCACCCACACCCTCCCGCCTACACCCACCCTCCCCCCCCCCCCCCCCCCCCCGCAGGTCCCCGCCACCCGCCACCCGCAAGCCCCGCCCCCCCTAGTCCTTCCTAGTCCGCCTCCTTCCCCTCATCCACCCCACACCCCACACACCCCTCCGCCCTCCTCCACCACTTCCCCCACGCGTCCTCCACCCCCACACACACCCACACAAACCCACACCCACACATACACACATGCATGACCACACTATCACTCACCCACATACACACATACACCCTTACACAAGCACATGCACGCACACACACATAATCACAAACACATGCATAACCTCACACAAATACACTCTCACACACACATCCCTACACACACACCCCACTCATGCACAAGCACACATACATACACAATCACACACCCCCATAATTTCACACATACCCCCATGCGTACACACACGCATGCATACACAAACACATACACACTCACACACATACACCCACATCCTCACATATACACACACACACACCCCCACACACACACTTCCACTCACACACCCCCACACACACCCACACACATACGTATTCTCACTCGCACATTGAACCTGTTAAGTGGACAGAGGATTCTCAACCCAAAGACCTATTGGCTATCACATCAGCAACAGAGTCGAAGCATATATGAGAAATACATGCCTCCATTGAAAGTCTCCTTAGAAGCTGCTGAGGTTTTTTGTTGCACAACGGCCAACCTCTTCAATAAGGATTAAATGTAACAAAGTCTTTGATGCCAATGGAAGGGCTGTCTGGGTTGGTAATGCTGCTCATGCAATGTTAAATGCACTTGGTCAAGGGATAAGCAGTTAGACCAATCAACTTCATTCAAATGTCGAGGATTAAATCTGTGAGGAAACCAAAACAACACAAAATGGGAATCTCAGATGACAAGTGAAAGGTAAAAGTAAGTTATTAAAAGTGGAAGCAGGGAAAAGCTTTTTTGCCACCAACCATTCACGGCGACTACCTATTTTTCTGGATCTAATTCAAATCAAGTGGAATATTTGACCTACCCTCCAATTTTGGGTGACTAACCAGGCGCGTGATCAGTGGACGTGAAGATTCGGCAAGGCTCTCTTGGCCTATTGGGGCCTATAAAATCAAGGGATTTGTGCTCATTGGGGTACACTCGAGTACATGTACAAGATACAACAATTTTAGAGATACAGAGGTTCGTGTATACGTGCAAAAGTCCTCACTTGCACTTGGTGGTTTCAAGCCTATTGTAGGAGCTACTCTGTAGTGTGTATACAGAGGGTAGGCTTCTCAGTGGAGGGCTATGAGCGCTATAGTGTAAGAGAGTAGCTTGGATTTATTTTCCTTTCTGCGAGTGAGTGTGTTGATTAATCCCTATTCTCTTGAGAAATTCTACCGTTTGTATTGTTCTGAGTTAGACTGCATGTAATTAGCCCCTTAAGCTGATGAGAAGATTCTGAGCATTAAGCTTATTTATTTCTAGGATGGCATGTTAGCCTTCTAAGCCTGCACTTTTGAGCATTCGACCAACCTTGTAATCATCTGAATCAAATCAAGAAGTGATTGGTCTTCCTTGGTCATTTGTTGTCCATATTTTCTGAAGCATTTACCATTCTGTACAATTCTTGTTGTCTGCCTGCTCACAGAAATGTTAAAGGGTATACTTCCCTAAAGAGAACCCCCCTTGAGTAGGTGACGTACTGGACGTGTTTAATCTTCATTCTCTACCTTTGTTAAAAGCGGTGGACGTGTTTAATCTTCATTCTCTACCTTTGTTAAAAGCGGATACCCCAGTACCTCCTCTACAGTTTGGCACGCCCGGTGGGACCTTTGCATTTCTGTGAGAGGTGTTTTGCCCTATTGCAATTGCAAATAGGTACATGACCCATACACGAGCAGATAAGGAATCTCTTCGTGTTCGGAGGAGCCTTAACAAGTTACCAATAACCACGGCTAGTAACTCTACCTCCCCTCTGTCCTCCCTAAATTTATCTATTGATTTGGGTGCGACACCATTGTCAAAAGAGGGGTATATGAGAACTCTAGACCTCTCCTCAGATACGTCCGAAGAAACACCAGTACAGATGGAGGATCTCTCTCATTTGCTCTCCAGATTAAATATCAAACTCCCTACCTTCAAGGGACAAGCTTATGAGGATGCTGATGATCATGTGAGGAGATTCATCTCTTTATGCTGTGGAAGAGGCTTGCAAAATAGAGAGGATGCAATGCTGGCACTTTTTCCATCCACATTGGAGGGTCTTGCGGATAAATGATATAGTCAATATGCAGATGGCCATTTCACTACATGGGAGGCTTTGAAGGCGGCATTCTCACAGACATTCCGACCAAGTGATTCCTCTGAAAGAGCTCTAGATCAGCTAGAGAATTTGAAGCTAAGACCAGGTGAATCCTTTCATGAACTTCACACTAGAACAAAAGCACTTGTTGCACGTCTGCCACATGCTCCAGGTGACTTCTTGGTTAAAAAGTGGATAGAGAAGGCTCTGCCAAGGTCATCTCAGCAGAAGCTTCGTGAGTCCCTTAGATTGGATGCCACCCTCAATGATTTTGTTGCAGCGGCATCACGCATTGAAGAAGCAAGGCAACATTTTTAGGGGGATACACAACAAAAGTATGCTGCAGATCTGGATCCTATTGAGCAACTAAGGAGGGAACTGGAAGCATTGAAGATGCAACAAAATCAACAAGAAGAGAAGGTCTTGCCACCACTGCGTCGCACTGATGATGAAGTAGCTCAACTTCGCCGTGAGTTAGAAGACTTGAGGACCACTCAGGATATAAGGAGACAAATTTGGTGCACGATCTGTAACAACAATGGACATTCCAATGCTACTTGTCCCAATAAGGTAAGCTGTCAATTTTGTGGGAAGGATGGGCATGAAACCAGAGATTGCTATTACCTCAAGGGTACACAGCAGAGAGGTAACCCTCAAACTTTGGATTCATACTATGCTAGCACTTCAAATACATCTAATAGAGAGGAGAATAGGCTTGCAAAGCCTAGATATAATAGACCCTTGATGTGCTATCGTTGTGGTGAATATGGTCACATGCAAAATAGGTGTTCCCTCCCAGAAGATGCACCTCCTTGTCAACATTGTCCAGAGGCCAAGGATCATTATACCAAAGATTGCCCAAGAGGTCGTCCTGCTCCAATTCACATGATTGCAGTCTCTCCACATGAAGAAGGAAAAACCACTCAGACTTATGCCGTTTCATCCTCTGCTATGCCCATGATGACTAGAGCTAGGTAAGCAGCTGCAACCCAGAGAGATGAACGACAAAGATTTCAGGATAAAGAGGAAGAAAAGAAGTCTGGATGGAAGGACCAAGTGGAAATTGAAGGAGCTTATGAAGAAATGACTAATTCTCTAAAGGGCCAACCAACAAGACTACAAGAAAACACTCAGGAGGTAAACATTGAACAGATCTTGAAAGGTATTCATCACAAGGTTAGTCTATATGAACTTATAAGGATGGATTCAAAAATAAGAAGTGACTTACTGAAGATTATACACTCTGCTCACTTGGTCCAATCACCTAGTATAGATGGTTTCATGGTTGATTTTCCCCCTGCACCCTTAGCAGACTACCAAAGCTCAAGATTATCTGTTTGTATAAAGGATGAAACTCTCACAGGTGTGATCATAGATGGAGGCTCTGGTATCAATTTAATGCCCGATTTTACAATGAAGAAGCTGAAATTGAACCCTACCAAGTTGGCACCATTCACGGTTACATTGGCAGATCAACATCGGGTTGCGCCTCTGGGCATTATTGAGAAGGTATTGATGGTAGTACAGGGTTGCCACTTTGTGTTGGATTTTGTTGTTATTGCACTTCCACAGGAGACTTCCTATCCTTTGCTCCTGGGGAGACCTTGGCTGAGACAAGCAAAAGCTTTGCAAGATTGGGGAAAAAATAAACTATGGATTTCAACAAATACCAATAGCCAACTGCAACTACATTTGGAAGAAGGATTTGACTCAGGAAAAACTACTGGATATACTATGGATACTCAGGTAATGCCCTCACTACCCCAAGAAGATGATACATTGTTAAATTGGATGATGGGAAGTGCAGAGTGTTGCACAGTGGAGATCAATGAAATTGAGGAAGAAGTTGCAGATAAGGAAATTACAGAAAAGGGCAATGAAGACCACAAGGTTTTGGAGAATGAGCAACTGAAGGAAAATACAATCTTTGAAGAGGCTAAGAGCAGAGAAGATCTCCCTTTTGCAGATATACCTCAAGGTTGGATGAAAGAACATGTTGCAGAATATAAATTAAAATCCACTCCTGCATATAGTGGAGATGATTTCTCAAGCAAGACCGATTCTGAAACATTGGTTCAAGAAGTAAAATTAGGGGATGAAGAGAACCCTCAAATAGTTCACTTGGCATCCTGGTTGTGGCATTATCCTCCTTTGCTACAGAAGGTAACTTCTTTGCTTTTTACTTATAAAAGAGTCTTCGCATGGTCCTACAAAGATCTAACAGGGATACCAGAAGAGCTTGGGTTACATCGGATACCCTTAGTTGAGGGAGCCGCGCCTGTAAGAAGTAGGCCATATCGACTCAATCCGAAGTATGCAGAGGCGGTAAAAGCAGAGATTACAAAATTAGAAGAAGCAGGTATAATTGTGCCAGTAGAACATTCCAGGTGGCTTTCTTCTATGGTTATTGTGCCGAAGAAAAATAGTGGAAAAATAAGAGTATGTGTTGATTTTCATGCTTTGAATAAAGTGACTATTCAAGATGGATTTCCTCAGCCCTTCACAGAGCAAGTACTTGAAGAAGTAGCTGGTCACACTTTGTATAGTTTCTTGGATGGTTTTAGTGGCTACAATCAGATAGTGATCCATCCTGATGATAGGGACAAAACAGCCTTTGTCACTCCCTAGGGCACTTATGTCTATACTCGAATGGCTTTTGGTTTGAAGAATGCACCGGCTTCATCTAATAGAACGATGTATCTGATATTGGGCAAATGGTTAACAACCTTTCTACGCATTTTCATGGATGACTTTTTAGTATTTTCAGGTACAGATAGAAGGGCAGCAGTTCAAGATTTCCATGACCATTTGGAAAACCTAAAAGAAATTTTTGAGCAATGTCTCAAAACAGGTTTGAAATTGAATCCTGATAAATATCACTTTTTGGTCACTAAGGGCACTCTTCTTGGTCACATAGTATCTGCGGAAGGTATAACTGTTGACCCTGCAAAGGTTACAGCTATTCTTTCCATGCCAATTCCACAAAGCCCAAAGGAAGTGCAAAGTTTCTTGGGCCATGCAGGGTATCACAGAAGATTCATTAGGATGTATTCGGAAATTGCTAAGCCCTTGTCAAGGCTTACCAGCAAAAAGATCCCTTTCTCATGGAGTGCTGAAGCTGACAAAGCATTTTGTGAACTAAAGTTGAGGCTATGTACTGCTCCACTTTTAAGTGTTCCTAATTGGTCATTGGAATTTCATGTGCATACAGATGCTAGTCTTCATGCTGTTGGTGCAGTTCTAGCACAACCATCATCTCACAAAGTGGATAGACCTATCTCTTATGCAAGCAGACTACTCAACCAAGCTGAAAGAAATTACAGTACAACGGAAAGAGAAGGTTTGGCTATCGTATTTGCTCTTCAGAAGTTCCGACATTATCTCCTTGGTGTACATTTCATTGTTATTTCTGATCATCAGCCCTTGAAGTATTTGATAAACAAACCTAGAGTAGCTGGAAGGATCTGGAGATGGTTACTCCTATTTCAAGAATTTAATTTTGATATTCATATTAAGCCAGGAAAAGAGCACTACATGGCAGATCAAGTGTCCAGGACGGCAATGAGTGAAACGGCAACAGGTATCAATAATGAACTAGTAGATAGCAATCTCTTCCTACTAACAATTCGGACTGGTTGGTATGAGGAAATTCTTCATGTTCTCACTACTGGAAAGACCCCAGAACACTTGACACCTGTAGAAAAGAGAAGACTGCTCCTAAAAACCAAAGCCTATTCTCTTATAAATGGAAATTTATATAAATACTGTCAGGATGATATATTGAGAAGGTGTGTCTATCCAGAGGAGGTAAATCTTCTGCTAGAGGCTGCACACAATGAAGGACATCTAAAGGGGGAAGAATTGGCTCATAGAATCATCCACAAAGGTTTATGGTGGCCTCATATTTTCAAGGATGCAATCAAGTTTTCTAAAGAATGCCACATCTGCCAGAGATGTGCTCCCGCGCCAACCAGATTGAATTTCCAACCATTGGTCATATCTACAGGATGGCTCCCATTTGAACGATGGGGTCTTGATTTCATAGGGCCAATTAGCCCAACTTGGCAACCAGGAGGTAAAAAGTATATTTTGATGGCCACATGTTATGCCACTAAATGGATAGAGGCTAAAGCTACTGTGGACTGCACGGCTTTAACAGTAGCTAAATTTATGTATAAATGTATTTTCTCAAGATTTGGTTGCCCACTGGAAATTACTAGTGACAGGGGCACACATTTTGTAAATCAATTGCTCCAGTTTATATTTGACAAGTACAAAATCTTTCATAAAAAATCTTGTGCCTACTACCCAAGGGCAAATGGTCAAGCAGAAAGCTTCAATAAGATTTTGATCAGACTACTTCGCAAATTATCTTTCGATCATCAAAGCTCTTAGCCACTAGCACTAATTGGTGCAATTTGGGCTTTCAGAACCACGAAGAGGGGAACCACAGGCGAGACCCCATTTCGCTTAGTTTATGGAAAAGAGGCATTGGCACCATTTGAGTTCATTATCAGAAAAGAAATAGGAATCAAAACCATTGGAGTTGAACCCCCCATTCAGAGATTGGTGGCATTAGAAGAGTACAGAGAAGGGGCAATGCAGAAACTTCTGGTGACACAAGAAGAGCCCAAGAAATTACATGACAGGTATCTGAGATTGAATGAAGTTCAAGAAGGGTCCATGGTTTTAGTGCATCAAGTCCCGGCAATTTCAACTAAATTGGCCCCCAAATGGACAGGACCATCTAAGGTTATCAAGGTATTGCCACATGGCGCAGTGCATCTTAAGATTTGCAGGGTAAAAGGATTCCCCTAGTAAATATTTCCAGGGTGAAGAGTTATTTGAATTGATGCAAGCAGATGAAATTCATTCCTTGTACATACCATAGTTCTTTTATTTTTTGCATGGAAAAAATAAGCAAATAAAGAAATTACACCAGGGACGGTGCAAAATCTTGATGTGGGGGTCTGTAGATCCCCCTCCCCTCTCTCTTCCCCGCCATCTCTTTCTTTCCTCTCTCTTTTTCTCTCTTTCTCTCTCTTTCCCCCCTCTCTCTCTCTCTATTCCCTCTCTTTCTTTCTCTCTCCCTCTTCTCTTTCAATTTCTTTCCCTCTCTCTTTCTTTTTCCCTCTCTCTCTTCCTTCTCTCTCTCTATTTCCCTCTATTTCTTTCTCTCTCTCTCTTCTCTTTCGATTTCCCCCTCTCTCTCTATTTCCCTCTCTTTCTCTTTCTCTTCCTTTCTCCCCCTCTCTCTCCCTTTTTCTTTCTCTCTCTCTCTATCTCTCTCTCTTTTCTCTCTCCTCCCCCGCGTGCCCTCCTTCTACCTCTCTCTATCTCTCTCTCTCTCTTTTCTCTCTCCTCCCCCGCCTGCCCTCCTTCTACCTCTCTCTGTCTCTCTCTCTCTTTTCTCTGTCCTCCCTCACGTGCCCTCCTTCTATCTCTTTCTCTCTCTCTCTCTCTCTCTCTCTCTCTCTCTCTCTCTCTCTCTCTCTCTCTCTCTCTCTCTCTCTCTCTCTCTCTCTCTCTCTCTCTCTCTCTCTCTCTCTCTCTCTCTTCCCCCCCTTCTTCTCTCTCTTCCCCCACTCCGCCCCCCGCCATCCGCCCCCCGCCACCCCCACTCCGCCCCCCGCCATCTGCCCCCCGCCACCCTCATTCCGCCCCCCGCCATCCGCCCCCGCCACCCCCACTCCGCCCCCCGCCATCCGCCCCCCGCCCCTCCTCTCTCCGCCCACACCCACACCCCCTCCTCTCTCCGCCACCCTAACCACCCACACCCCCTCCTCTCTCTCCGCCACCCTCACCCCCCGCAGGTCCCCGCCACCCCCACTCCGCCCCCCGCCATCCGCCCCCCGCCACCCGCACTCCGCCCCCCGCCATCCGCCCCCCGCCACCCCCACTCCGCCCCCCGCCATCCGCCCCCCGCCACCCCCACTCCGCCCCCCGCCATCCGCCCCCCGCCCCTCCTCTCTCCGCCCACACCCACACCCCCTCCTCTCTCCGCCACCCTCACCACCCACACCCTCCCGCCTACACCCACCCTCCCCCCCCCCCCCCCCCCCCCCCCCCCCGCAGGTCCCCGCCACCCGCCACCCGCCACCCGCAAGACCCGCCCCCCCTAGTCCTTCCTAGTCCGCCTCCTTCCCCTCATCCACCCCACACCCCACACACCCCTCCGCCCTCCTCCACCACTTCCCCCACGCGTCCTCCACCCCCACACACACCCACACAAACCCACACCCACACATACACACATGCATGACCACACTATCACTCACCCACATACACACATACACCCTTACACAAGCACATGCACGCACACACACATAATCACAAACACATGCATAACCTCACACAAATACACTCTCACACACACATCCCTACACACACACCCCACTCATGCACAAGCACACATACATACACAATCACACACCCCCATAATTTCACACATACCCCCATGCGTACACACACACATGCATACACAAACACATACACACTCACACACATACACCCACATCCTCACATATACACACACACACAGCCCCACACACACACTTCCACTCACACACCCCCACACACACCCACACACATACGTATTCTCACTCGCACATTGAACCTGTTAAGTGGACAGAGGATTCTCAACCCAAAGACCTATTGGCTATCACATCAGCAACAGAGTCAAAGCATATATGAGAAATACATGCCTCCATTGAAAGTCTTCTTAGAAGCTGCTGAGGTTTTTTGTTGCACAACGGCCAACCTCTTCAATAAGGATTAAATGTAACAAAGTCTTTGATGCCAATGGAAGGGCTGTCTGGGTTGGTAATGCTGCTCATGCAATGTTAAATGCACATGGTCAAGGGATAAGCAGTTAGACCAATCAACTTCATTCAAATGTCGAGGATTAAATCTGTGAGGAAACCAAAACAACACAAAATGGGAATCTCAGATGACAAGTGAAAGGTAAAAGTAAGTTATTAAAAGTGGAAGCAGGGAAAAGCTTTTTTGCCACCAACCATTCACGGCGACTACCTATTTTTGTGGATCTAATTCAAATCAAGTGGAATATTTGACCTACCCTCCAATTTTGGGTGACTAACCAGGCGCGTGATCAGTGGACGTGAAGATTCGGCAAGGCTCTCTTGGCCTATTGGGGCCTATAAAATCAAGGGATTTGTGCTCATTGGGGTACACTGGAGTACATGTACAAGATACAACAATTTTAGAGATACAGAGGTTCGTGTATACGTGCAGAAGTCCTCACTTGCACTTGGTGGTTTCAAGCCTATTGTAGGAGCTACTCTATAGTGTGTATACAGAGGGTAGGCTTCTCAGTGGAGGGCTATGAGCGCTATAGTGTAAGAGAGTAGCTTGGATTTATTTTCCTTTCTGCGAGTGAGTATGTTGATTAATCCCTATTCTCTTGAGAAATTCTACCGTTTGTATTGTTCTGAGTTAGACTGCATGTAATTAGCCCCTTAAGCTGATGAGAAGATTCTGAGCATTGAGCTTATTTATTTCTAGGATGGCATGTTAGCCTTCTAAGCCTGTAGTTTTGAGCATTTGACCAACCTTGTAATCATCTAAATCAAATCAAGAAGTGATTGGTCTTCCTTGGTCATTTGTTGTCCATATTTTCTGAAGCATTTATCATTCTATACAATTCTTGTTGTCTGCCTGCTCACAGAAATGTTAAAGGGTATACTTCCCTAAAGAGAACCCCCCTTGAGTAGGTGACATACTGGACGTGTTTAATCTTCATTCTCTACCTTTGTTAAAAGCGGTGGACGTGTTTAATCTTCATTCTATACCTTTGTTAAAAGCGGATACCCCAGTACCTCCTCTACACTTGCAAACATAATATGAATTACATAAATAATTTTGTCGCTGTTTTCACCATTTTAGAAATTCTCAAAATATCTCCTTGTTGGTGATCTCTCTCTTAATTTTTTAAAATATTAGCTCATACATATATAGTGGATAGTGCATTCATCCATAGAATTCACATAGTGTACAATTCTCAATCAAAGCAATTAGACTTGCTCGATAGAAAGGAACATTTCTTTGTAATTCTAGTGACTCACAAAACAAAATTCTGATTTCCCCTCATTCTTCTAATTTACTCAAATACTATGGGATCCGATGTAACAAACATATTCATTGAAGGAAAAAGTCTTTCTAAATTTCTAAAATTCAAATGGATTTTCAATATATGCTTTTCTTGGAAAATTAGGAGGCACGTTTTGAAGAAATTATAGTTCATTAAGTTGTGCACATGCGATCTTCAACACTCACTCTTTTTATAAGATCACATTCTTAGTGTATCTATTCATGGAAAATGGACTCTCACTGTTTGGAGTTGTATAACATATCACATGAGCAGTTACACAAAGAAAGTAAATTCAAAGAAACAAAGGAGGTTGCAAAGATGAAGCGAGTAGATATAGAGCTATGGTACAACCTACCTTTCAATACATATTATTTGAGCATGGTGAGTGTATCATGGTGGAACAATGATATAGGAAACAGATTTTACACAACACATCTAAAGAAAAGCAGCATAAGCCCGATCCTAGCCCTTTGAATATGTAAAATAGACCTTGTACACTTGTTGTTAGTGCAATAAAACCCAGTTATTTATGAACATCAAAAGAAAAATTTAATGCAACATAGATAACATGCACCTTGAATAGCTCACAAAAACCTTCTAAATATGGATGGAAGTTATGAGTTCAAACACTCAAAGCAGCCACCACAATTATAATTGGAACATTCATCTTACGGGTGTGTTATACATAAGGTTGGCTTGCTATAATGCATAAAATTCCTAATTTATATCATGCAATGAAGGAGCAATAGCCTTAACACTGATTGGATGTCTTCCTGATATTTCAGGGATACATAGAAGATGACCCCGAGATTGTAAGATTTCTCTAAATCTACTAAAACAAATGCCTTGGATATTTGAACAGACAAACTAGACACTGATACCTACTTAAACATTCGATTTGAAGCTCTGTAATAACAAGATTAGCAACCTTTGCAATGTGGGATCCAATATAACAAACATATTCATTGAAGGAAAATGTACTTCTAAATTTCTAAACTTCAAATTGATGTTCAACATATGATTCTCCTTGAAAATTAGGGGGCACGTTCTGAAGCAATTATAGCTCATTAAGTTGTATACATACGAGCTTGAACGTTCACTCTTTTAATAAGATCACATTGTGAGTGTGTATGTTCATGGGAAAACTGACTCTCTCTATTCTGTCGCATTTCCACCGATAGTTAGGCATATTTGTACACACACATGATGAGTGAATTCTAGCATAGTCTATATAAACATAAGGCGTTTTTCTTTTCATTCAACTTTGGTTTGTTTTCAATCATGCTTTCAAGATTTTGTTATATTTCAAAGGTGTGCAAAGTGTGGAGCCTGAATTTTCGCGGGGCTTCATTCCATATGCAATCTCTAGATGTGGTTAGACTGAACAGGTAATTCGCTGAATCCCATCATTGTAGGATTCAAAGTTCCCACATACATGGTATTATGATGTAGCGTTGGAGACATCTAATCTATGGTTGACAAAGATATTGGAGTTTTACAACATGTCACATGATCAGTTACACAAAGAAAGTGAATTCAAAGAAACAAACGAGGTTGCAAAGATGAAGTGAGAGGATATAGATCTATGGGACGACCTACCTTTCAACACATATACTCTGAGCATAGGGAGTCCTCATAGAGGGTATCATGGTGGAACAATGATATAGGAAACATGTTTTACACAACACACCTAAAGCAAAGCAGCATAAGACCAACCCTAGCCCTTTCAATATGTAAAATACACCTTGTCGGCTTGTTTTTAGTACAATAAACCCCAATGGCTACTTTAAAACATCAAGAGGAACAAGTTGATGCAAAATAGGTAACTTGCACCTTGACTAGGCCACAAAAGCCTTCTAAATATGGATGGAAGTTATGACTTCAAAGACATAGAGTAGCCACCACAGGTACACTTGGAAACAGTCATCTTACGGGCGTTTCATACATAGGGTTGACTTGCTATAATGCATAAAACCCCTAATTTTTGGAAACCAATGAAACACAAATAACTTTAACATTGATTGGATGTCATGTTGATATTTCAGGGGTATGTAGAAGATTAACCCCAAGATAGCAAAACTAAGATGTCTCTAGATCTACTAAACCAAATGTGTTGAATATTTGAACAGATAAAGTAGACAATGATACCTACTTAAACTTCTGATTTGGAGCTCTCTAACGAGACCAACAACCTTTGCAAGTTGTCTAGGTCTAAGGAAGAAGGAGCAAAGAATCAAAATGGTAACGAGCAATGATCAAAGAGTATATGTATTGAATCAAAGCAACACGTTCATAATGTATAGATTATTTGGAGCCTTTATATCGACTCTTGAGGACATATCCATTCCTTTTCTTCATGAATTTGAATTCAAAATTAGGCTTGTTTGGTAGTTTAAGTTGATTGGAAGGTTTACCTATAATCATGGAAAAGAAAAACTTGGAGTTTCAACTACTTTCTGATTAATTGATTGAGAATTAATCTCAACCAATCCAAACTCGTGGATTTCAGTACTTTTACTCTTTCCTTTTACAAAGGTAATTACCTTGAACCTTACAAGAAATGAACATATGTGATCAACCAATAAATACAAAGAAATAATTTGCACAAAAGTGCTATTCTTCAATGAACATATATGCAACCATCGAAAGATGGTTTTGATGTACATCATATCCACCTCAAGCATAGTTCAAGCTTGATGTTCCAACACAATAGATATATAGATAGATGGAGAGGGACATAAATAGATAGATAGATGGATAGATAGATAGATGGATAGATAGATAGATGGATAGATAGATAGATAGATAGATAGGTAGATAGATAAATAAAGAGATAGATAGATAGATAGATAGATAGATAGATAGATACTAACATAGATAGATAGATAGATAGATAAGTAGATATATAGATAGATATATAGATAGATAGATAGATAGATAGATAGATAGATAGATAGATAGATAGATAGATAGATAGATAGATGGATAGATAGATAGATAGATAGATAGATACATGGATAGAAAGAGAGAAAGAGAGAGAGATAGATAGAAAGATAGATAGATTGATAGATAGATAGATAGATATATAGATAGATACATACATACATTCATGGATCTATAGATACATACATGTATTCAAATGAAATCGTCCTTGCTCATTCTACTATCTAATCATATCAAAATAGTTTTCATGGGAGAGAAACACTTTTTATTGGCACCCCTTAAATATTTCTTTCTAAAAATAGGAGGGCGTTCATCACCACCCTCCCCTCAGCCCCCCCGCTGACCCTAACCCCTCAACACCCTCCCCTCACCCCCCTCAACCCCTGACCACCCCCCCCTCAGCCCCCCGCGTACCCCCCAATCCTCACCAAGGGCTCCATTCTTGATGTTGAAGGACCTTGCATCAGGAGCTATGCACCAAAATTTCTTCTAAAATACTCTATATCATAACGCTCCAAGTTAGAGGCTCATCTCATAGATGTTTGAATTTGCCAATGTATAAGAGACACCCACATATGTGATGCTGGCATTTTCTTGTGATGCTGAGGGGAATATGCAAATCTTGAAAGCTATCAGATGACAACACCAATTGGGGGTGGTTGGATGCTTATGAAGCGAGAGCTATTATATGTGAGTGGAAGCATGACCATTCATCAAATGTAAGGGTCACAAGCAAGTATAGAAAATTATGTAAGGAAGGTGCTTCTCAGGATCATTCAAATATCAAGGGTGGCACAACATGTGGATCTCAGATTGCATGCAAAAGTAGCACGAAAAGTGGAAATGATAAAATTGAAAGTGGAGTAATGACTGTTGCCGCCAACCATTCATGATAACTGCCTATTTTTTAGGACCCAATTCAAGACTTGTGGCAAATTTGATCTACCTCTCTAATTTTGGGCAATCAATCGGCGCATGATCAGTGGACGTGAGGAATCGGCAAGGCCCTCTTGGCCTATTGGAGCCTATAAAAGCAATGGACTTGTGTTCATTTGGGGAGCATAGAGATACACACATATACTTACTTGCCTACAAGGGTCCTCTCTTTGCACTTTGTGGTTACAAGCCTACTGTAGGAAGTTCAAGCTAGTATGTATACAACTTAATGAACTATAAGTTCTTCAAAAAGTGCCCCCTACTTTTCAAGGAGAAGCATATGTTGAACATCGATTTTGAAGTTTAGAAATTTAGAAAGACAATTTCCTTCAATGAATATGTTTGTTACATTGGATCCCACATTGCAAAGGTTGCTAGTCTTGTTTTTACAGAGCTCCAAATCAAATGTTTAAGTAGGTCATTAGGCAAAAAAGGGAACCCTGCATGGGCCTTGTAAGGATTCCTAATTTTTAGGGATTAAAGTGGCTAATCAAGTGTGTTAAGAGGTTGGGAAATACCACTAGTGGTATTGTCATGTGAAATAAAGAATAAAAAAGACATATGCTCAAAGAGAGGAATCGTGTGCATTTCTAACCATTGGATTTTTGGATTGTACGGTCATGATGAAATTGAAAAGCATGGGAACTAGAAGACAACACAAGCGCATAGTCTCTGGCAATAAACGACAAAATAGCTGCAGCCACGCGAAGAGAGAGAGTAAAATTTCGCAAGCTTCGCCTAATCTCCACCATGCGATCACATTTCCAATGGATGGTTGAGATTGAAACCCAACCCACTGTCACTAGAAGACAAAATAGCTGTAGACTATGTCACTAAAGGACAAAAATTCAAAAAATCGTGGGTATGAGAGAGAAGGGCGTTCGAGATGCGCGTAGCTTTTCTTCCGTTCGATCTTGTGGAGAATGGATGGTATGGATTGAGGAGGAAGTGATCCATATAAAGATCAAATATCATCCATTGATTTGTTTCAAGATCTAATGGCCCAAAATGAAGGCGCCTTTTTTTCTTTTGGGAGCAACCCCATCCATTAGATGTAAGCAACATCTAAGGGCTATAATTTAAAGTGGCCCATTTCTTTAGAACTAATCATGGCCATTGAATCTTGAAGGCATCCAAGGGTTGAGTTTGAATCCCATGTATTTCAAAAACCACCCAGAGAACAAAACCACGAATTTTAGGATGTTTGTGTGGTTTTGACTGGCCCAAACCAAGGGAAGCCTATGCCTAGCCTATGTGATTAAGGTACTAGACTGTGTCCACCACCCTCTTCTCATTGGTCCATCACTAATCACTCCTTAAGCCAAAAGGCCCATGCAGGGTTCACTTTTTTCCCTAATGTGTCACTGTCTAGTTTTTTTGTTCAAATATCGAAGGCATTTGGTTAAGTAGATTTCAAGAAATCTTAAAATCTCGGGGTCATCTTCTATGTATCCTTGTAATATTCGGATGGCATCCAATCTATTTTAAAGCTATAGCTCCTTCATTGCTTGATATAAATTAGGGATTTTATGCATTATAGCAAGTCAACCCTATGTATGACACTCCCATAAGATGAATGTTTCCAATTGTAATTGTGGTGGTTGCTTTGAGTGTTTGAACGCATAACTTCCATCCGTATTTAGAAGCTTTTTGTGAGCTATTAAAGGTGCATGTTATCTATGTTACATTAAATGTTTCTTGTTGATGTTCAAAAGTAACGATTGGGTTTTATTGCACTAACAACAAGCGTACAAGGTCTATTTTACATATTCAAAGAGCTAGGATCGGGGTTATGCTGCTTTTCTTTAGGTATGTTGTGTAAAATATGTTTCCTATATCATTGTTCCACCATGATACTATCCATGAGGACTCACCATGCTCAAAGAATATGTATTGAAAGGTACGTTGTACCATAGCACTATATCCACTCGCTTCATCTTTGCAACCTCCTTTGTTTCTTTGAATTTACTTTCTTTGTGTAATTGCTCATGTGATATGTTATACAACTCCAATCCCTTCCTCAACCATAGGTTAGATGTCTCCAAGGCTTTGCAACATCGCAATACCATGTATGCGGGGACTTTGAATCCTAAAATGATGGGATTCATCGAATTAATTCTTTAATTTAACCACATCTAGAGATTCCATAGGGAATGAACCCGAGTAAAAAGTTAAGCTCCAAACTTTGCACACCTTTGATATATAAGAAAATCTTGAAAGCATGATTGAGAACAGACCAAAGTTGAATGAAAAGAAACAAATCTTAGGTTATATAGACTATACTAGAATTCACTCATCTTGTGTGTGTACAAATATGCCTAACTACAGGAAGAAATATGATAGAACAGATAGAGTCCATTTTCCGTGAATAGACACACTAAGAATGTGATCTTATTAAAAGAGTGAGTGTTCAAGCTCGCATGTGCACAACTTAATGAACTATGATTTCTTCTAAACGTGCCTCCTAATGTCTTTCATTTTATTTATGTACTTAAGGATTTCTCATGATAATATCAATTTCAAATTGTGCGAAAAAGAATGCGAATTACCTAGAACTCCACCAATGTGTATAATAGTACCCTAATTGAACATTGATTCTTTCGGAATGGTATATATGGAATCATCCTTTAAACCGCTCATGATAATGGAATGTCTCATCAATATGGTGATTTCAATTGGAATAGATAGATAGATAGATAGATAGATAGATAGATAGCTATATAGATAGATAAATAGATAGATAGATAGTTAGATATATAGATAGATAGATAAATAGACAGATAGATAGATAGATAGATAGATAGATAGATAAATAGATAGATAGATAGAAAGGTAGATATATAGATGGATAGATAGATGGATAAATAGATAGACAGATAGATAGGTAGGTACATACATTGACAAAAAAGTCGATAGATTCATACACACATACGTACATGCATGCATACATACATATTGTGATACATACATGCATGCATTAAGAAATATGTACATACATACATACATACATACCTACATACATGCATACATACATAGATACATATATACACACATAAATACACACACATTCATACATACATACACACACATACATACATGCATACATAAATAACACATACCTAAATACATACATGCATACATGCACATGTCCAAACATACATGCATATGTGCATAGATGCATAGTAACTTCTTTAGTAACACGTAAGGCAATCTCTCTACTAACTTATACTTCTCCCTTTCTTTCTTTTTTCTTATTTTTATAAATAGCCAGGCATGGATGCGTACATGTACTGTCTCTCTGCACACATACATGCATGCATGCGTATTATATGACTACATACATACATGGCTACATAGTTATGTACTTTCATAAAGATATACGCACATGCATACAAAAATACATGAAAATGTACATACAAACAAATACATACATACATGCATGAATTCAGATGCATACATATATGTTTTGAAACCATAAGCTCCAAGATACACAATAATGAGATCAATCTGTTGGTTAATTGTGGAAAATGTATTTCCTGTATGATTGTGCCACCGTTATGCCTTCTGTGAGAACTCGCCATGCTCAAAGGATACGTGCTGAAAGGTAGCTTATCCATAGTTCTATGTTCTCTTGCTTCATCTTTGCAATTCCTTTATATAGTTTTTTTCATGGAGGTTCAGTCAAAGCCTATTCCCCCGAGCTTCAGATTTAGTAAGAGATTGTTTTATTTTTAATGGAGGTTCCCCCGAAACCTACTCCCCCGCGGTGGAAAGGACTAGACAAATTCTAGACTCATAAGGCTATAAGAGATATCCGAAAAAAAAAAGAAGAGAAATGGTGTACTAGAGGCTCTCAAGTCTTGAAGAAGAAGTGAATAAAGGTAACTTGCAATGGCAAAAAGGTCTTTTTAAAATCAGGGGAAGACTAAGATTCGAGGAGGAGGTTCAAAGGAAAAATCTTCAAATATTCTTCAATAATTGGTGGGCAGGGAAGGTAGACAAACCATCGAAAAAGATGTGTAACATCCTCAAAAAGAAACAAGCTAGGGAATCTATCTGCTGCTTGGGCGATAACAATGGGATCGAATGTAGCACAGAAGTTGAGAATAGATCTATCATCGTTGAGCACTTTACCGATCTTCTTGTGGTCTTGAATCCTCTTTCCCCGCACAGGCGTGGCTCCATGGCAACCATCTCGAGGGTTGCTCAATCTAGAATCCCTCATAACATGAATTCTCTGTTGGATGCTAACATTTCTAAGAATGAAATTATCAAGGTTAGTGATGCCCTTCCCAATGGGAAATGTTCGGGTCCTGATGGCCTCAACAATGAGTTCTTCAAGTCCTTCAAGAATGAGGTGGCCACCGCACTACGTTTGGTGTGGCAAGAGGCTTTCTCCTTCAGTGCCCTCCCTGGGTGTCTTAATAATGGTGTCATCAAGTTAATTCACAAAAGGGGAGATAAGAACAAAATTGAAAATGGGCGGCCGATTACCATGCTCCAAACTTGATACAAGATAATTGCCAAAGTTATCGTGAGCAAAATCTCTTGTCATTTAAAGTCATGGATTTGTGAGGACCATAAAGGTTTTATCAAACGTAGATGTATACTTGAAGCAATTGTCGATATTTGGGAAGGCCTTGCGTTTGCTGAGGAGTCTTCACAAGATCTGGTATTCATTAAGATTGACTTCGACAAAGCGTATGATAGATTGGAATGGGACTTTATTCTACAATCACTAAAAGACCTTGGATGCAGCTAAAAGTTCACAAAGATGGTTTCCACTCTTCTTGGAAATGCTTCAACTAGAATAAATATCAACGGTAAGCTCTCTGAGCCCATACGTTTACAAAGATCTATAAGGCAAGGCTGCCCTCTGGCTCCAGTACTCTTCGCTATCGCCTCGCACGGCCTCAATCGCCTATTAAAGCATCACATGGACTCTGGCAATCTCAAGAGTATTTTCCTACCTCTAAATTACGACCAAATGATTGCTAGACTGTATGCCGATGACATGAATGCCTTTGTATATAATGATATGAACAACATTGAGGTGTTCTAGAGTTGCCTCGACACCTTTTGTGTGGCGTCACGTTCAAAAATCAACCATGTTAAAACTACTTTTAGAGCAATCCGTGGACCTCCACCCCAATTGTTGTTAGATCAGGGGTGTCAAGTTATCTCTAGAGGTCAAGTCTTCCATCTCCTCGGCATTCCAATAGGCTTCGACATCACAATGGACCAACGATGGAAGTGGGTGCGAACGAAGCTGGATAGCAAACTAAGTAATTGAAAAGGTATGCAAGTCAACTTGGCAAGACGTGCTATGGTTGTTAACACATTTATGCTTTCATCGACTATTTACTTCATCTCGTGTTGGAGACCTAAGGAGAAAGAATTGGCCAATGTGGAAAGAATATGTAGAAACTTCTTTTCGATTGGGGACCTCAACAGGAGGGGTGATTCCCAAAATCAAATGGAAAACTTGCATTAGCTCGAAAGACTTGGGGGGCTTGAGTATTTTGGATATCGTTGGGTTGTCTGACAAGCTGGCAACAAAGTGGGTTATCAAGGCTTGGAGCAATAGTGAGTCCTCTTGGGCTAAATTGATATTCAGAAACATGGACGACCTTACCTTTGTTGGCCATCTTGGTTGGAAGGACATAGGGATTCTCAACTTTTGTTCTCCCCCCACCCAGTGTCCGCTAAAGGCTCTAGCCTCATGTGCTCTTTATGGAAGAGTTGGAACAAGGCCAAACAGTTGATCAGAATTAGTGATGAGTGGAACAACCAGTGGATTAGGTTCAGAGACTTAGACCCAAGACATAGAGTTACCCTCGAGGAATGGACTCTTCTTCAAGGCAAGCGTTAAGCGTGGGACCGCTCAACTACCCGCCTTCTCTACCAACAAGATCTTCCTTGCCAGGAGGGCCTCAATTGGAGCAATGGTAAGAAAATATCGAGAATCCCCAACTTCAAAGAGAACTTAGATGTTGATCACACCCTTAACAAGAGGTGGTGCCTTTCTTGGACCAAACTTCGATGGGAACTAAAGTTCATGTCTATTTGGCACCCCCTAATTGAGATCAAAAAGTTTATTCTCATGTGGCAAATGTTGCATAAGGGAATCTGGTCCAATGCAAGGGCTAACAAAATTTGTGGTGCGCCGCATGTTCTTTGTTTCAATTGTCTGCGCAGGAGGATGTGTCCTTGGCCTGTCCTCGCATCGAAGGAGCACGTTGCCGTGCATATAACTTCCTGGCATCGTCTCGCTCATCCTCCGCAGCTGGTATGGCCGCCCATCGGGAAGGAGAAACCATCTACATTAGGAGATCAAGTGAGCAGCTCCTAACGATCGCTGTCAAAAGCAAGAGCTCCTACGATTTCGAGCAAACTATACATAGGCTATGGCGCTGCAGTTATTTGAAAGAGTTCCATGTGTACCTGCCTGTGGTCTGCCTACCGATGTGATGGCGAACCCGTAGTTTGTAATGGTTATGAAAAGTGGTAATCCAAAAGGTTTTGACAATCTTCTCGAACTATAGTACATTAAATGCAAGGGTTTCGGTTTGGACATTTACATGCTAGTGTTAAATGGTTTTCACAATTATATATATATGCTACTGTATATGGTTTTGATAATCGTGAGGTGCATTATAAGAAGAAGATCTCCCTACAATGGCAGTAAACAAGTCACATATATGAATTCCACAGCTAGGATTGAATTCTTCTATGATCTATCATAGTCGTCGACTCTCGTGTATCCTTCTATCATAAGTATCTCAAAGTATCCTTCTATCATAAGTATCTCAAAGTATCCTTCTATCATAAGTATCTCAAAGTATCATAAGTATCATAAGTATCCTTCTATCATAAGTTATCGTGTGATCATAAGTATCTCAAAGCTAACCAGCCCTTAAGTGACTTAACTAGGTATATTTCTAGATCAATTATCTAGTTGGTATCCTAGAATTAATTCCGTCTTACTCAAGACCTATGCTCTTAATCATAGATCTAATTTCATTTCCATGGATGTTTTTTTTTATTGATTCATATCAGCATTTGTTGATGATCTTGTGGGGCCCCCTAATATGATACCTCATTCTTCCTTCCAAACCTGGCTTCCATATTGGGTCATCCACATATATATTCCATCGGCTCTATAATTGTGCTAATTATATATTCCATTGGCTCTATAATTGAGCTAAGAGACTCTCTTTGAAGGCACCTTATTTTCACTAACATAAAGATGCGTATATCCATATCTCTTCCAAAAGTTCATACGGACTTCGATTATGTAGCTATGATCTATACTTTCTTTTGTTCCATACCAATCTTTCAAGAGAATTCGTGACCATCAATTAAATGATTTTGTTTCATTCCATCTGTTCAAGCACATGCTTCCAAAAATGACTTCTACGCAAAGAAATATAGGAAACAGAAACCAAAGCCATGTCTACGAATGCTTTTGAAGTCATAAAAATCTCCACAAATGCTTGGAAGGACACTCAAGAGCCATTGTGCATATCTTCTCAAACCCATAATCTCCCTTTGTGATCATAATTGTTTGTTCTTGGTATGTGGTAAATGTTATGATGGAAATATGTTCTCAGTGACTATTAAGGTTTTGATTGGCGCTCTTTCCGTTTTATTCATTCTTTAATTTGATAATGGTTTCTATGAATCTTTAATTGATAAAATTTAACTAGGTTGAATTCCCTCTAAAGAGAATAGAGGCGAGTGCATATGAACTCCCTCCTATTTCTAGAAAGAAATATTTAAGGGATGCCAATAAAAAATGTTTATCTCCCATGAAAACTATTTTGATATGATTATATAGTAGAATGAGCAAGGACGTTTTCTTTTGAACACATGTATGTATCTATGGATCTATGTATGTATGTATGTATGTATCTATCTATCTATCAATCTATCTATCTTTCTATCTATCTCTCTCTCTCTTTCTCTCTTTATATATATATATATGTGTGTGTGTGTGTGTGTGTGTGTGTTAGTATCTATCTATCTATCTATCTATCTATTTTTCTATCTATCTATCCATCTATCTATCTATCTATCTATCCATCTATCTATCTATCTATCTATCTATCTATCTATCTATCTATTTATCTATCTATTGATCTACATATCTATTTATCTATCTATCTATCTATCTATGTTTGTATCTATCTATCTATCTATCTATCTATTTATCTATCTATTTATCTATCATTGATCTACATATCTATCTATCTATCTATCTATGTTTGTATCTATCTATCTATCTATCTATCTATCTATATTTCTCTCTTTCAATCTATCTATCTATCTATGTTTCAATCTATCTATCTATCTATCTATCTATCTATCGATCCATCTATCTATCTATTTATATCCCTCTCCATATATCTATATATCTATTGTGTTGGAACATCAACCTTGAACTATGCTTGAGGTGGATATGATGTACATCAAAACCATGAATCGATGGTTGCATATATTTTCATTGAAGAATAGCACTTTTGTGCAAATTATTTCTTTGTATTTATTGGTTGATCACTTATGTTAATTTCTTGTAAGGTTCAAGATAATTACCTATGTAAAACGAAAGAGTAAAAGGACTGAAATCCATGAGTTTTGAGTGGTTGAGATTAATCCTCAATCAATTAATCAGAAAAAACTGGCCTCATTCATAATTCAAATTCATGAAGAAAAGGCATGGATATATCCTCAAGAGTCGATATAAAGACTCCAAATAATCTATACATTATGAACGTGTTGCTTTGATTCAATACATATAATCTTTGATCATTGCTTGGTACCATTTTGATTCTTTGCTCCTCCTTCATTGTCTACTTTGTCTGTTCAAATATTCAACACATTTAGTTTCGTAGATCTGAGACATCTTAGTTTTGCAATCTTGGGGTCCATCTTCTACATATCCCTGATATATCAAGACGACATCCAATCAATGTTAAGGTTATTGCTCTTTCATTGGTTTCCAAAAATTAGGGGTTTTATGCATTATAGCAAGTCAACCCTATGTATGAAACTCCAGTAAGATGAGTGTTTCCAATTGTGCCTGTGGTGGCTACTCTAAGTGTTTGAAGTCATAACTTCCATCCATATTTAGAAGGCTTTCAAGGCCTAGTCAAGGTGCAGGTTATCCATTTTGCATCAACTTGTTCCTCTTGATGTTTGAAAGTAGCCGTTGGCTTTTATTGTACTAAAAACAAGCCTACAAGGTGTATTTTACATATTCAAAGGGCTAGGGTTGGTCCTATGCTGCTTTGCTTTAGGTGTGTTGTGTAAAACATGTTTCCTATATCATTGTTCCACCATGATACCCTCTATGAGGACTCCCCATGCTCAAAGTATATGTGTTGCAAGTAGGTCGTCCCATACTTTTATATCCTCTCACTTCATCTTTGCAACCTCCTTTGTTTCTATTAATTTACTTTCTTTGTGTAATTGCTCATGTGACATGTTGTAAAACTCCAATATCTTTCTCAACCATAGATTAGATGTCTCCAACGCTAAATCATAATACCATGTATGTGGGAACATTGAGTCCTACAATGATGTGATTCATCGAATTACCTCTTCAATCTAACCACATCTAGAGATTGCATATGGAATGAAGCCCCGCGAAAATTCAAGCTCCACACTTTGCACACCTTTGAAATATAACAAAGTCTTGAAAGCATGATTGAGAACAAACCAAAGTTGAATGAAAAGAAAAAAGCCTTATGTTTACATAGACTATGGTATAGTTCACTCATCATGTGTGTGTACAAATATGCCTAACTACAGGTGGAAATGCGACAGAATAGAGTGAGTCGGTTTTCCATGAACATACACACTAACAATGTGATCTTATTAAACGAGTGAACGTTCAAGCTCGTATGTATACAACTTAATGAACTATAAGTTCTTCAAAAAGTACCCCTTAATTTTCAAGCAGAATCATATGTTGAAGATCAATTTGAAGTTTAGAAATTTAGAAAGACATTTTCCTTCAATGAATATGTTTGTTACATTGGATCCCACATTGCAAAGGTTGCTAGTCTTGTTATAACAAAGCTCCAAATCAAATGTTTAAGTAGGTGTCACTGTCTAGTTTGTTTGTTCAAATATCGAAGGCATTAAGTTTAGTAGATTTGGAGAAATCTTACAATCTCCGGGTCATCTTCTATGTATCCGTGTAATATCAGGATGGCATCCACTCTGTTTTAAGGCTATTATTAATCCTTCATTACTTGATATAAATTAGGGATTTTATGCATTATATCAAGTAATGAACGTTTCCAATTGTAATTGTGGTGGTTGCTTTGAGTGTTTGAACTCATAACTTCCATCCATATTTAGAAGGTTTTAGTGAGCTATTAAAGGTGCATGTTATCTATGTTGCATTAAATGTTTCGTGTTGATGTTCAAAAGTAACAATTGCGTTTTATTGCACTCAAAACAAGCGGACAAGATCTATTTTACATATTCAAGCTCCAAACTTTGCACACGTTTGAAATATAAGAAAATCTTGAAAGCTTGATTGAGAACATACCAAAGTTGAATGAAAAGAAACAAATCTTAGGTTTATATAGACTATACTAGAATTCAATCATCTTGTGTGTGTAAAAATATGCCTTACTACAAGTAGAAATATGATAGAATAGAGAGAGTCCATTTTTCATGAATAGACACACTAAGAATGTGATCTTATTAAAAGCGTGAGTGTTCAAGCTCGCATGTGCACAACTTAATGAACTATAATTTCTTCTAAACGTGCATCCTAATTTTCAAAGAAAAGCATATATTGAAAATCCATTTGAATTTAGAAATTTAGAAAGACTTTTTCCTTCAATGAATATGTTTGTTACATCGGATCCCATAGTATCTGAGTGATTAGAAGAATGAAGAGAAATCAGAATTTCTTTTTATGAGTCACTAGAATTACAAAGAAATGTTCCTTTCTATGGAGCAAGTCTAATTGCTTTAATTGAGAATTGTACACTATGTGGAGTCTACGGATGAATGCACTATCCACTATATATGTATGAGCTAAAGAAAATATTTTACAAAATTAAGAGATAGATGACCAACAAGGAGATATTTTGAGAATTTTAAACAGGGTGAAAACAGCCATAAAATCAATGATGTAATTGAACATACAAGAGGAAATGTATTTATGCAAGTACTTTATTACAATTGATGATGGAACATGTTAAGAAAACTTCGTATTATGTTTGCAATTCTCCCATTTTATTTATGTATCTTAAGGATTTCTCATGATAATATCAATTTCAAATTGTGCGAAAAAAAATGAGAATTACCTAGAACGCCACCAATGTGTATAATAGTACCCTAAATGAACATTGACTCTTTCGTAATGGTATATATGGAATCATTAATGGAATGTCTCATCAATATGGTGCTTTCAATTGGAATACATAGATAGATAGATAGATAGATAGATGGATAGATAGATAGATAAACAGATAGATAGATAGATAGATAGATAGATAGAGAGATAGATAGATAGATAGATAGATAGATAGATAGATAAATAAATAGATAGATAGGTAGGTAGATATAAAGATAGATAGATGGATAGCCATATAGATAGATAAATAGATAGATAGATAGATAGAGAGATAGATAGATAGATAGATAGATAGATAGATAGATAGATAAATAAATAGATAGATAGGTAGGTAGATATATAGATAGACAGATAGATAGGTAGGTAGATACATAGAAAAACAAATGGATAGATTCATACACACATACGTACATGCATGCATACATACATATAGTGATACATACATGCATGCATTAAGAAATATGTACCTACCTACATACATACATACCTACATACATGCATACATACATAGATACATATATACACACATACATACACACACATTCATCCATACATACACACACACATACATACATACATACATGCATACATACATACATAACACATACATTAATACATACATGCATACATGCACATGTCCAAACATACATGCACATGTGCATACATACATGCATATGTGCATAGATGCATAGATGCATAGTAACTTCATTAGTAACACGTAAGGCAATCTCTTTACTAACTTATACTTCTCCCTTTCTTTCTTTTTCTTATTTTTATAAATAGCTAGACATGGATGCGTACATGTACTGTCTCTGCACACATACATGCATGCATATTATATGACTACATACATACATGGCTACATAGTTATGTACTTTCATAAAGATATACGTATATGCATACATAAATACGCGAAAATGTACATACAAACAAATACATACATACATGCCTAAATTCAGATGCATACATATATGTTTTGAAACCATAAGCTCCAAGATACAAAATGATGAGATCAATCTGTTGGTGAATTGTGGAAAATGTATTTCGTGTACGATTGTGCCACCCTTATGCCGTCTGTGAGAACTCGCCATGCTCAAAGGATACGTGCTGAAAGGTAGCTTATCCATAGCTCTATGCTCTCCTGCTTCATCTTTGCAACTCCTTTATATATATACTTTTAATGGAGATTCAGCCGAAGCCGTGTAACATCCTCAAAAAGAAACAAGCTAGGGAATCTATCTCCCTCTTCGGTGATAAGAATGGGATCAAATGTAGCACAGAAGTTGAGAACAGATCTATCATTGTTGAGCACTTTACCCATCTTCTTGGGGTTTCGAGTCCTCTTTCCTCGCACAGACGTGACTCCATGGAAACCATATCGAGGGTTGCTCAATCTAGAATCCCTCAAAACATGAATTCTCTGTTGGATGCTAACATTTCTAAGAATGAAATTATCGAGGTTATTGATGCTCTTCCCAATGGGAAAAGTCCGGGTCTTGATGGCCTCACCAATGAGTTCTTCAAGTCCTTCAAGCATGAGGTGGCCAACCCACTACGTTTGGTGTGGCAAGAGGCTCTCTCCTTCGGTGCCCTCCCTTGGTGTCTTAATAATGGTGTCATCAAGTTAATTCACAAAAGGGGAGATAAGAACAAAATTTAAAATTGGCGGCCGATTACCATGCTCCAAACTGGATAAAATATACTTGCCAAAGTTATCGCCAGCGAAATCTCTTGTCATTTAAAGTCATGGATTTGTGAGGACCATAAAGGTTTCATCAAAGGTAGATGTATACTTGAAGCAATTTTCAACATTTGGGAAGGCCTTGCAATTGCTGAGGAGTTTGCACAAGATCTGGTATTCATTAAGATCGACTTCGACAAACCATATGATAGATTGGAATGGGACTTTATTCTTCAATCACTAAAAGACCTTCGATGCAGCCAAAAGTTCACAAAGATGGTTTCCACTCTTCTTGGAAATGCTTCAAGTAAAATAAATATCAATGGTAAGCTCTCTGAGCCCATACGTTTAGAAAGATCTATAAGGCAAGGCTACCCTCTGGCTCCATTACTCTTTGCTATTGCCTCGCACGGCCTCAATCACCTATTAAAGCGTCACATGGACTTTGGCAATCTCAAGGGTCTTTACCTACCTCTAAATCATGGCCAAATGATTGCTAGACACTTTGCCGATGACATGAATGCCTTTGTACATAATGATATGAACAACATTGAGGTGTTCTAGAGTTGCCTTGACACCTTTTGTGTGGCGTCACGTTCAAAAATCAACCATGTTAAATCTACACCGTGGACCTCCACCCCAATTGTTGTTAGATAGATCTGATGACTGGATGGCAACGTTCAGAAGATCAGCAGCAGAGGTAATGGGAAGAAGGACACGACAGCAGAGCTGAAGCTTAAGAGGTGTGGATCGCGTAGCAGAGATGAACGGCGATGTGGGAAATCTCGATGCAGTCCGTCGCGACTGATTGGGTCCTCGGCGATTGACTGGGAGTCCATCGGCGATCGACTTGGTATCGATCGGCGACTGATTGAGGGTATCGGTCGTTTGACGATTGACGGGTGGGTATCCATCGGCGACTGACTGGGGGCTTGGTAGGACTTGGAGGAAGGCGACGCTGAGGCTCCTTGCGACGGACTGAAGGCCTGAGCATCCATCGTGCAAATCGAGGAGGCGCTTCGCGCGAGAGAGTCATATGCCAGACGAGCGACCGATAGACTGACGATTGACGGGGGGCGCAACTGACGACCAGCTGAGGTGGCGACCGACTCAGACTTTGACGATCGACAGGGGGGCGCGATTGATGACCGACTGAGACTGACGAGTGACAGAGTTTCGGGTTTGCCGCGATTGACACAACTGGGGGCCTTGTGCGATTGACAGAGGTTTAGTTCTATCGCGTACTTTGGAAGTGGCCGCGAAGGACACGGGGGCTTCCCACGATCGACAGTCGATGCCAGCGAAGGACACGGGGGCTTCCCACGATCGACAAACGATGCCCGCGATTGATATGGATTCACGATCGACAACGAACTGCCCGCGATGGACAGGGAACTAGGCGCTCTCTTCATTGCTTATTCATCTACTTGCGTGTCGAGGCGTTGCTTTTTTGAATTTTCTTGTTAGGAGGATTAAAGGAAAAGACAAGTGACTTGCTTTGTGCTTCCCTCGAGACTCGTCGATATTGACTCCACGTCTTCTTGGATTTGCTTTTGAGAAACAAAAATTGAGAAACTTTAAAGGTGAAGAAAGGTGCTCTATTAAAGGTTTGGGGATAAGTGCATCCGTCAAGACTCGTGGCTATTTATTCCTCACACTTGTAGAGAAAAAAAAAAAAAAGAAAGGAAAAAAAAAAGAGAGAAAAAAAAAGAAGAAGAAAAAGAAAAAGAAGAAAAAAGAAAAAGAAAAAAGAGAAAAGATTCGAAAGAAAAAAAAAAAAGAAAAAAAAAGAAGAGAGCTATATTTATTGTGGGATTGTTGGGCTTTTCTAGATGCTTCTCTTCTCAGAGTTTTAGAAAAAGTTCTTCTTTCTCGGGGTGTCCCTCTTCTGTCATGGATTTGGCGTCCCCCTCTCTTGTGAGAAGCAATCTGGCCCCTCCTCCCGGGGAGACCGCTAACCTGGCCGCTTTGTTGGAGGGGGGCTCTTGTGCCGCCCAAGGGACCCTCGAGAGTGCTGAACCCCCCTTGGTCTCCCTCAATAGATCCGCAATTTTGTCAACTCAGGAGGAGCTCAAGAAAGTTTGCCTCGTCGGCCAAATGTTCGGCCCTAAGCCCCCGCTCGAAACTGTGCGCCAGTGGCTTCGCAACGAGTGGTTCCCCCGCGGGCTAGTTGTTTGTAAGTGTCAGTTCTTACCGGCAAGCCACTTGCTGCTAGTCTTTGAAAATGAAGATATGGCGTTTCGAGCCCTCAGTGTCGAAACTTGGCAACTCGGCCGGGCGACCCTGTGCCTATTCAAATGGTCCCCTGATTTTACTCCCGACAAATCGAAATCGCTTCGGTACCCCCTCTGGGTTGAGCTCCCTAACCTGCCATACTTCTTGTACAACTTCGTATGGGACATCGTTTCTCCTATCGGCAAGCCGTTGGCCTCACGCGAGGACATTGGTGGTCTCATTTATGAAGGAGCAAGACACTCGTTCAACGCCCGGTGGCACCCTCAAATCTGTGTCGAGGCTGACCTCAGTATGCCACTCCCATCGAAGATCAAACTGGACTTGGGCGAAGGGGATGTATGGGAGCAAGACATCAGCTACAAAAACCTTCCCAACGCGTGCTTTCGCTGTGGCCAACAAGGTCACAGGATCAAAGATTGCCCTCTGAAACGAAAAAGCAAGCCAAATCAAGAAGCCCCCAAAAATGCTCAAGACAGTAATGGAGCTTTGAATCACTCGACGAAAGTGGAGGATTTCAAGGGTCCTCGTAATCTAGAAGCTGATGCAGACGGGTTCATCGAAGTCAGAAGAAGAAGGAAAAGAAGCCCTAGGGCAACCTCTGAGCGAAACAACAAGTCTGTTTCCCCCTCCAGCAACTTGTATTGCAATTTGGAAAAGGAAATCAATGAGTTTGACTACCCAGGTGGGAACCAACTTGAGGAGGACACCGATGTGAAAGGCCTGGAGATCCCTGACAGTAAAGAAACCTTGCAGGAGGGTTACACTACAAGCAAAGAAGACGGCTTTACTACCAGCAACGAAGATAACATGGATAGTGAAAGCTCCATCATCGGATCGACTATTCCGGAAACGGAGCTGAAAACGGTGTCCTGTTCTTCCCAGCAGGAGGCATCCCGCAAAGGAAAACAACCTATGGAGCTACCGTGGAAAAGCCCCCACAAGAACCTATTGCTAACTCGGGATCCGATCCGAGCGAAAAAGAAAGATGAAGCCAAGAGAAGAAAGGACAAAGCTCCCTCCCGCAAAGAGGGATCAATACAAAAATGATTGTCATCTCGCTAAATGCTAGAGGGCTAACCGACCCCTCAAGAGCGACCATCATTGGTCAATGGCTTCGCGACATTAGCCTAAACCCAGACTTTATATGTATTCAAGAGATTAAAATTGACGGAGAAGACCTCCAGAAACGGCTCAGACAGGTCTCCTCGGCCCATGTGTGGATCCCAACGAAGCACCTGCGGGGGTCTGGAGGAACGGTTATCGGTGTTAGACAACTCTGGTTTGAAAAGCTTGAGAACTCCATTGAAGATGTAAGTCACCGTTGGATTGCTGTTTCTTTTGGTGCTCCTCTTTGTGTTACTATGGTTTCTCTATACGCCCCTAACGGGGATCTGGAGAGACTGAACACTTGGGCCTCCTTAGACTCGCTTCCCCACAACGTGCTTATATGTGGAGACTTCAACATGGTGGAGGACCCTACGGACAGATGGATGGGCAAGGGCAGGGTCATCGACAGTCGGGAGAAAGAAACGTGGGATATGGCCAAACTTCACTTGGACTTGGTTGAATTCAAAGACTCGAATGGCTTTTCTTGGTCGAATATCCAAGCGGGCGAGGACCTGAGGAAAGCTAGACTCGACAGATGCTACATCTCTCAAAGTTTTACTCATCAGTGGGGCCACCCTACCATCACGCAACGCTCTGATCTCACTATCTCTGATCACTACCCGATCGTTATCACTTTTCAACCTTCCAACAAGATCCGCAAGGCTCCGTGGTTCCATGCCAACGCAACCACCTTCTCTCTCCCCTCCGTTCATCAAGAAATTGCCGATGTGTGGAAGGTGGCGTTCGCCTCTAGCTTGGCCCCAGCCAAGTGCTGGAGAAGTGCGGTCGACAAGTCTCGTAAGATCATGATCAGAACTAAGAAGATGCTCGAGACTGTGCGGCGGGCTCGTAGGGAAGCTCTTTACCACAGACTCTGGCGGCTCGAGGAGGAAGTGAACAAAGGAAAACACCAAGCCCAGAAAGGTCTCCGAAAAATCAGAGCGGTGTTGAGATACGAGGAAGAAATACAAAGGAAAAACTTGCAAATTTTCTTCAAGGAGTGGTGGGCTGGCAAAGCCGATAAACCCACCAAAGAGATGTGTCGTATCCTTAAAAGGAAACACAACAGAGAATCGATCCCCCTACTGCTAGATCCACATGGCAATGCATGCAATTCGGAAGAAGATAATTTTGGCATCATCGAAGGGCACTTCACGAGACTCCTGGGAACCTCGAACCCCCTCTCCCACCATAGAAGGGACTGTATGGCTGCCATTTCCAGGGTTTCCCCCCGGAGGATACCACCCAACCTCCACTCCCTGCTTCATGCCCCTATCTCTGAATCAGAAATCATTGAGGTCATTGATGCCCTCCCTCTCGGTAAAAGCCCGGGACCCGACGGACTCACTAACGAGTTCTTTAAATCCTTCAAGCTGGTGGTTGCCACCCCTCTTCGGATGGTTTGGCAAGAAGCGCTAAAGTTTGGTGCTCTTCCTTCTTGTCTAAATAATGGAATTATCAAGTTGATACACAAGAAGGGGGAAAAGAACAGAATCGAGAACTGGCGGCCTATTACGATGCTCCAAACAGGATACAAGATCATCGCCAAAGTCATTGCCAACAAAATCTCGTGCCACCTGAGATCTTGGCTTAGTGAGGACCAAAAAGGTTTCATCAAAGGCAGGTCTATCCTGGAAACCATTATGGATATTTGGGAAGGTATTCAATTTGCAAATGAGTCTAATCAAGATGTGGTTTTCCTCAAGATCGACTTTGACAAAGCCTACCACAGGCTAGAATGGGACTATATTCTGCAGTCGCTCCAAGATCTCGGATGTAGTCAGAAATTCACCAAGATGATCGCGACCCTTCTCGGAAATGCAACGACCCAAATTAACGTTAACGGCAAACTTTCGAAGGCGATCCATCTTAGAAGATCTATTAGACAAGGGTGCCCTCTGGCCCCCCTTCTTTTTGCCATCGCCACTGAGGGGCTGAGCCGACTTGTGGCACATCATGTGGAGACTGGCAATATCAAAGGCCTCCGGCTGCCTCACGACCACAGTCAAATCATCATGAGACTATTTGCCGATGATATGAACGCGTTCGTTCACAATGATAATACCAGCCTGGAGACTTTCTGGAGGTGTCTTGCTACCTTTTGTGAAGCCTCTGGATCCAAAATCAACCACTCTAAGACCGCCTTTAGGGCTATTGTGGGACAGCATCCTGGCCTTCTCACTGATCATGGCTGTCAAATCATTCCGCAGGGCCAAATCTTTCGACTTCTTGGAATCCCCTTGGGGTTTGGCGTCTCTATGGAGCAGAGATGGAACTGTGTGTTGGCCAAACTCGAAAACAAGCTTAACTATTGGAAAGGTATGCAAATCAATCTCGCTGGGCGTGCGATGGTTATCAACATGTTCCTCCTCTCTTCTACCATCTATTTCCTTTCTTGTTGGAGACCGAATGAGCAAGGCCTGTCCAAACTGAATAGTATCTGTAGAAACTTTCTTTGGACGGGCGATCATAACAGAAGGGGGGTGCCTAAAATCAAATGGGCCATTTGCACTAGCCCTAGAGATAGCGGGGGGCTTGGTATCCTGGACATTGGGTGTATGGCTAACAAACTGGCAGCCAAATGGATGATTAAGGCTTGGTGCAATAGGGAGGCCTCGTGGGCCAAGCTGATCTTCAGAAACAAGAATGAGTTGGCTCTCATGGGGTTCCCAAACTGGAAGAATCTTGACATCATGACCCTGCTATTCTCCCCGATCCCCGTCTTCCCGAAAGGCTCCAATCTCGTGTGCTCCCTTTGGAAGGGCTGGAATAAAGTCAAAAACTTCACAAGAATTAGTGAGGACTGGAAATGGGCGGCCGGAATCAGACAAAACGACTCTATCTGGTTTCCGATACATGGCATCCGGAGTGTGGAGTCGTGGAACCTTCAAAATGCCAAGAGGTTATGGAACAAAGGATTCAAAAAATGGAAACACCTCTGGAAACATGACACCAACAGCTGGATCAACTTCGAGGATATTGACCCTGGCATAAACATCTCCTACGAAGAATGGAACACTTTGCAAAGCAGATGCCTCGCATGGGATCGTCACAAGACTCGCCTTCTCATGGGACACGACACACCGAATTCGCTTGGTCTCAAATGGCACAATGGAAATAGCCTACTCAAAATCCCGAACATCAAAGAAACGGCTGACCACCAGATCAGCCTCAACAAGAAGTGGTGCCTGTCTTGGACGCGGCTTCGGTGGGACATGAAATTCATGGGTATCTGGCACCCCCTTATAGAGATTAAGAAGTCTGTCCTCTTATGGCAAATTCTTCATCGAGGAATTTGGACCAACCATAAGGCTAGCAAACTTTGTGGGATTCCTCCTTGGTGCAAACGCTGCCACCGGGCTATCGAAGATGTCCCACACATCTTCCTTACTTGCCCCAACTCCTACAGAATCTGGCTGACGGTTGGAATGAAAATCAGACTTCAAAAACAGCTTAGTTGGAAACAAGTCCTTTTGGGAGAAGCGATCGGCTGCTCTACGACACTCTGGAACGCCATCAGAGGGGAAGTCTTGTGGAAAATTTGGCGGGAGAGGTGTGCTCTCAACTTCGGCGATCCCCCCAGGGAGTGGTCGATTGAGAAATCACTATTCCTCCTTGGCAAAAGGATTGTTAACAGTAAGAAATCCCCCCCCTTCAGGCACCATCAAGTCCTCCTTTTGATCAACAACAAGCTCAAACCCAAGTGGGCCCCGCATGAGGGCGATGAGAGGGTGATTAACCTTCTCTGTAATGCAACCTAGGATTCATTCAAGCTTCCCCTGCTTTGTGGGATTTGGGGGGTCCCGTGGGCACTAGTCCCCTTCTATTGTACCTTTGTTTCTTAATTTAATTCAAGTCCGGGAGAGTAGGCTATTGCCGAACTTCCTTTATATTAAAAAAAAAAAATTGTTGTTAGATCAGGGGTGTCAAGTTATCCCTAGAGGTCAAGTCTTCCATCTCCTTGGCATTCTGATGGGCTTCGACATCACAATGGACCAACGATGGAACTGGGTGCTAGCCAAGCTGGATAGCAAACTAAATCATTGGAAAGGTATGCAAGTCAACTTGGCAGGACGTGCTATGGTTGTTAACACATTTATGCTTTCAACGACTATTTACTTCATCTCGTGTTGGAGACCTAAGGAGAAAGAGTTGGCCAAAGTGGAAAGAATCTGTAGAAACTTCCTTTGGACTGGGAATCCCCAACAGGATGGGGATTCCCAAAATCAAGTGGGAAACTTGCATTAGCTCGAAAGACTTAGGGGACTTGGGTATTTTGGATATCGTTGGGTTGGCTGACAAGCTGATGGCAAACTGGCTTATCAAGGCTTGGAGCAATAGTGAGTCCTCTTGGGCTAAATTGATATTCAGAAACATGGAAGACCCTACCTTAGTTGGCCATCCTAGTTGGAAGGACATAGGGACTCTCACGCTTTTGTTCTTCACCCACCCGGTGTAGAGGAGGTATTGGGGTATCCACTTTTATTAGAAGTAGAGAATAAACACTTCCAGTACGTCACCTACTCAAGGGAGGTTCTCTTTAGGGAAGTATACCCTTTAACACTTCTGTGAGCAGGCAGATAACATGATTCCCAGAGTAAGGATTAAGATAAATGACAATCTTTGGAGAACCCGAACATTCCTCAGATTAATCAAATGATAACACTATAAGCCAAGGAAATGCTACAGATACTGGTGCTTTGAACTAACAGAGACTCGTACAATCCGTATAATGATCACAACTGATGCAGAGTAGTACTGAGCAATACAGTGTATAGAGACTTGTTCTAAATGAACATGAAAGTACCACAGATATACGCGCAATGGAACCAAGTCACTCTCTTCAACTATAGTGCTATCAGCCCTCCACTAGGAAGCCCACACTCTGTATCCACACCATAGAGTGACTTCCTCCAGTAGGCTTGAAGCCACAAGTGCCAAGAGAGGACCTCTGTATGCATGTATGCAAATATGTATCTGAACTAATGTCCCAAATGAACACAATTCCATTGCTTTTATAGGCTCCAATAGGCCAAGAGGGCCTTGCCAAGTCTTCA